>JAJOZX010000534.1:830000-1332500 GCA_023014485.1 Bathynomus jamesi
AAAATTAATAATTGAATATAAGATCATACAGGAATTATTCATTTTTACAGGGCTCTTCTCTCTAGAATGATATTACTATGATAATATAGCATCCTAACTAATGCTAACTAGGTAATAACCATTGGTTTTATAATATAGATTTATATACACAACATAAATCGGGGTGGCTAAGTCTAGTTCAGGTGGTCTGGGTACGCACTCTTGGGCGTGCATAAATAGTTTCATGTGGTTCAGTGTTTCTTGTTTTCCTTTGTTTCAAGAACCATCTTCTTATCACAAATATACCGAGGATAATAGCACATACAATAATGATACCAACGGCAGATGTTGAAAAAATTGTTACAGGTTTTAGTATTTGCAAGAGGTTATTTTGGTTATCATCCGAAATTTTAAACCGGCTCAATTGATCATTCCATTCCGGGGCATGTATCATAGCTCGGGTAGGATGGTTACAGGTTTCATGGAGAGATTTAAGATCTCTATGACGGGTTTAAATTTAATTTGCGACGGGAATGGGTACGAGTTATTAAAAGTAATTTTGGACGGGTTGTATATTTGGAAGGTTTTTGAACGCAAGAAGCAACCAATTGGTAGCCGAATAACCATAGCGATTATGATGAGGGAATAATTTGACGGACACTCGAGAGTAGCGGTAGTCCTGTTCACGAAAGAAACCCAGATGTCTGGTTCAATTTGTAGTTGGACGGTTTTAGAGGAATGAAATTTTGTAAATGAACATACCGGGGCATGCCGGTCACGAATTAAGTCGATAAAGCAAGACCTAGTAGTTGGAAGAGTGACTGGTTTGAGTGGAGGGCAAACGAGTTGTTCATTTCTTTGCGGGAGTCGGCAATGCCGGACGTCGCTATCTGACATCATAGAATAGGCTGACAGATCTTTGGTGAGGAAAAGGTAAGGTGGTACGGTGGGTAAATACAATTGATAGACATTAGAATCCTTTAGGTAGGGTGTTGGGAAAGGGTGAAATTTATATACGTCATAAGTGAGTACATCGAAAAATTGTACAATTATGAGGTATGTGTAGGGGCGTGGTCCATGTACAGTCCAGGTGTATTCTAGAAATTGGGGGTAATTAGTATGGTTAAGTGGGAATATGGGTGATAATTTTAATTGTGTCTGGGTGGTGTGAACCAAGGACGGAAGTGTTTCCTACGGTATTAGGTGGAAAGTGATTTTTCCATGGGCTAGCTGGGTTGCACGCAAAACCTTGGAATGAATCGTAGTTATTTGTTGTAAATACTTATCGATTAAAGTTACTTGCAGGTTAATTATCTCTATTAATTCTAGATATCTTTTGTGTTCTTTGTATTGAGCTAACAGGATTCAAGGTATGTGAATCTGTCCGAAAGGGCGTGGAGGAAGCGATTGTTTTCGTGTAGTGACCTATAGTTTGTTCTAACATGTGTCCATCGTATTGCTGATTTCGCGCGAAGAGATTCAATTTGAGTTCAACTCTTTTAATATCTTCTTCGGTTGCTAATCCGAATAAACCCTTGAATATTTTTCCTCCTATATCTATTAGTCCCCTTTTATTTCTTTGATTAATTTTTCCGAGTTATGAGTTTCCGTTTGTATCCATGGTAATGCCAATATTTCTGATAGGGGCGTGTTGTAGTTCGAATATTTTCCAAGGTATTTTCTAACAGAACGCGACTAATCTGATCTTTTCCCTGGAAAGAACCTGAACTTTACTTTCAAACGTTTTTAATTGGGTTTGTATCTGAAGGAGATTGATCTTGATTCTAGCAGGGGGTTGCAAATTGATAAAAAGGTCCGCGTGTCCTTTCAAAAATTTACCTTCTGCAAGCTTTTCTATGACAACTCCGTCGAAATTTTAATGCTAGGGCTACAAGAGTAAATAATTTGGAAAATTATAAGGGGGATTTTATTCATTTCTACGCCTTAGATTATACGGAGCTGGGGTGGCCGTGTGGATACTTGTGTTTGTGGACGAAGGGGTCGGCCTCGTTTTGGTGGCAATGGGGGTCGACCGTTAAGTCGGATTCTGAGCGGGTTCGTTTCTTATGTGAAGGTTCTAGTTCACGTGGTTGATGCATTGGCGGGCGGTATGTAGGGTCCGTGCGTCGATCATCAATCGGTGAGGGTGGTGACCGAGGAGATGGTGGATTGAGAGATGGTGGAGTTGGAGGAGATGGTGGAGTTCCACTGAGTGATCCTCTCGAAGGAGTTTCTCCAGGGTCTGGGTCCGATGGGACTCTTGGTTCTGGGGCCTCCTCTTGTTCAGAGATTGGCTCGAGTACTGGTGGTATTACGAGGTACCAATCTTCGTCATGGGTAGTGGTTCCCGTGGTGACCACTTCAGTTTTTGATCCCTGCTCGATTTGTTAATACCTTGACCTTTCGAAGGATAGGCGGCTCGAACGCCTGGCAGCTGTTTTTTGGGAAGGTGTTGTTCGGAGCTATCTTCAAATTGTCAGCGTGAATGATCTTTAGTTTGGAATGATCCCGGAGGTCGAGGATTTCATAACGATTTTTTCCGAGGTTTTTCATAATCCTATATGGGCCATCCCATTTTGGTATAATTTGCGATGAGCACCTGGCGGTTTCACGCTCTTCAGATAACATCGCATACCGACGATTATAGTCCGTTGACGGGGATGACGCCTGTTGCTCTTGCTCCATCTGTTGGTTTCGTTGGTCTAGGCATAGCGGATTATGTCAAAAATCTTGAAAGATCGTTCAGCTAGTTGCTGATTTGCTTCTGCCATCTCGGAAGATGTTAGAACTGCCGGCTCGATTTGGTCGGGCAAATCAAAAGGTAGACGCTTGTCGTAGTGATAGAGGACGAAGTGAGGGGTGTCCCCGATGGACACATTATAGCCATTGTTGATGGCTGTTTGTACCATGGGAAGGGAATCATCCCATGTCCGGGAGGATGCATCGACGACGTGGCGAAGGGCTTCTAAGATCTTTCGATTGTGCCTTTCCACTAAGCCGTTTGCCTGCGGATGGATGCACAATGTGTGTTTCTAATTTTACACATGTTACAGAGTGATTCGAACAGTTTGGACGTGAAACTAAGAGCGTTAGCTGAAATTAGGATGGAAGGAGTAGTATGATTCTGGATGACGCGTTCGACAAGGGCTCTGGCCACAGTTTCCGAGGTCTGGTCTGGAATGGCAGCTACTTCGCTGTAACGCGAGAAGTGGTCTGTAAACACAATGATGTACTGGTTTCCCGTTGATGTTTTGGGGAATGGTCCCAGTATATCCATTCCAGTTCTTTGCCAGGGCCTTTGGCGGATATTTATGCATAGGAGCTGTGGATGGTACGTTGCCTTTAAGTTTTAAACACGACGGACATTCGGCGATGTATTCATGTACCTTTCTGTTCATCTCTGGAAAATGGTATCGCTCCAAAAGACTCTTCATGGTACGATCCGGCCCCATGTGGCCATACAAAGGGGAGTCGTGACAAAGTCCAATGGCTATATCGACGAGATC
Organism: Bathynomus jamesi; assembly: GCA_023014485.1. Taxonomy (NCBI): domain Eukaryota; kingdom Metazoa; phylum Arthropoda; class Malacostraca; order Isopoda; family Cirolanidae; genus Bathynomus; species Bathynomus jamesi. The sequence continues at coordinate 833,486 of JAJOZX010000534.1, forward strand.
CTTTGGTATCTCCACGAGGTTGTTTCCATCTTCGTTCCGAAAATGTACGAGCCCATCTTTGAGGTTGTACTGTTCTTTTACCTTCGATGGTTCCTTTTGTTCCAGGCGCGCCCGAAGGTTTTGGGTGTGTTGGTCCTGTTGTTGGGAGTATTGCAGACACTCGTAGTCGAACACAGGAAGAATTCCTATTTTATTCACTTGGGCGTCGGGCTTGAGCCTCGACAATCCGTCCGGAATAACTTGAAGTTTTCCGGTTTGTATACGATTTTTGCCGCAAAGTCCTGAATCAACAGAGCCCATCTACTCAACCGTCCTTCAAGTAGCTTGTCCTTGAAGAGGTACGTGAGTGGCTTATGGTCAGTCTTGATGGTTACATCGTAGCCATAGACGATATTTCGGAATTTTTTCAAAGCCCAATATACCGCTAGGGCCTCTCGGTCCGTAGTGGAATAATTCCGTTGAGGTGCAGAGAGAAGTTGACTGGCATAAGCAATGGGTAATTCCACACCATCTACGTCCTGTAATAGGACGGCTCCTAGTCCATAGGAGGAAGCATCTGTGGCTATGACAAAGGGTCTTGTGTAATCAGGATATTGTAGGATGGGATGACAGGTTAGTTTACCAATTAAAGTTTCGAAGGCATGTTGGTGATCGGATTCCCAGTTAAATTTAGCATTTTTCTGGAACAAATTAGTAATGGGTTTAGCAATATTTGAAAATTGGGGGATAAAATTCCGATAGAATCCGACAAAACCAATAAATGCACGGGCGTCGTCGATGGTTTTGGGTACAGGGTACCGTTCCAGCGCTTCGAGTTTGGCTGGATCAGGTTTAATTCCTGTGGATGAGAGTAGGAATCCTAGGTATACCAGGGACTCTTGTAAAAAGTTGCACTTTGCAAGTTTCAGTTTAAGGTGTGCTTTTCTCAAGCGTGATAGCACATTCTGAAGACGTTGAAAGTGTGTTTTTATGTCCGAACTGTAAACGATAATATCGTCAAGATAAGAGCTTCGACACCTAATAGGTCGGAAAGGACTATATTCATCAACCTAGAGAAATTAGCAGGCCCATTTCGGACTCCGAAAGGTAAAACCTGGAATTCGTAATGGCCTCGGTTAGTGGAGAAAGCAGTCAATGCCCGAGATTCGGGACTGACCTCCATTTGCCAATAACCGGATGCTAAATCGAGGGATGAAAAAATTCGCTTTCCCAACGTTCAGAATTGTTTCCTGCATGTTTGGAATCGGGAAACGGTCTGGGATGGTAATGTGGTTTAGGCGTCTAAAATGTATACAAGGGCGAGATGTTCCGTCCTTTTTGGAGACAGAGTCATAGGAGCGGGCCAGGGACTAGCTGAAGGCTGAATGACATCCTGCTGCAACATGTCCGTCATGTGTTCCTCAATAGTGACTAATTGGGAATGTGGAACCCGATAGGGAGGAATGAAAATGGGTTAGGAATTGGGTTCCAGCTTGATGTCAAAAGGGACAAAATTAGTTCGGCCCAGAGGATCTCCTTTTAGGGCAATCACATCTCTATTTCTTATCAGGAAATCGAGAAGTGATTCCATTAGTTTGGGATCCTGTAAGGCTGGTGACTCCTGAGGGGAGTGTTCCAGACATTTCTTATATTCTTCTTTTAATACTGAACGGTTTAACTCTAAAGAACTGGAAACACGATTTATCGTACTGGTGGGGAAATCTGAATTTATTTCTACGGTGGAAACAGTTCCTATTTTCTGATTTGAAGTTAATTCTATAGGGCTTTTTCCTTTGTTTAAACAAGCAACAGGGATAGCTGAATTCTGACTCTGACTAAGGACTTGGGCAATAAGAACATCTCTTTTGAAATTACTTTTCTTTGTAATCAGAGTAAGCCCTGACACTAATAATTTTCCTTGACTGCCAACTACTTTTGCTAGGAAACAGATCTTCTCATAATGTGCTACTGTTATATGCTCGGTCGGGCATATGAAAAATTGAGAATCTGACTCTGGCTCGACGACCAAAATTTGTCATGTGGGCTGAACTGAAACTGGCTGAACTGAAACTGGTTGAACTGAAACTGGCTGAACTGAAACTGGCTGAACTGAAACTGGATGAACTGAAACTGGCTGAACTGAAACTGGTTGAACTGAAACTGGCTGAACTGAAACTGGCTGAACTGAAACTGGATGAACTGAAACTGGATGAACTGAAACTGGATGAACTGAAACTGGATGAACTGAAACTGGATGAACTGAAACTGACTGTGTTGATCCAACTGGATTCAACAACTGGAACTGATTACTCTTGGAGCTGATTTCTGGAGCGGTTGTCCCTCTGGATGCAACCAACTGACTTGAACTGCTATCAAGTGGAGGGGGTTTCCTATTGCTTTCGGAAACCTGAACTGAACTAATTCTATTAGCATTAAGCTGTCTGTTATTCTCATGGAGATGGTGTGTCCTATTTCGACACTTTACTAACTTTCCGGCTGGGTAAATCTCCCATTGATTCCGGTTAAAAAAATCCATACCTAGTACGATATCTGTCTGAAAGGTGGCGGCTGTGTCGACTATACAACATTTCACGGGGTATACCGCGTTTCCAACTTCTAAATATAATTCAATTTCTCCGTATGTAGGTATGGGTGTGCCCGTAACTCCTCTGAGTTGACAGGAGGGTGCCTTAATTTCATATTTGTAATCTGTACTCTCTAGTAAGTCTTCTACATATTGTTTCTTAATTAGTGTCGCGTGTGCTCCTGTATTTAGGAGAGCAGTTAAATCTTGGTTACCAGTGTTACACTTTATTATTAAATCTAGGAGGTCTACACCTATTATCCTGATGGGGAGTTTGTGTGTGTATCTGGGTTCATTACTGTAATTTAGGAAGGAGGAGGTTGAACTGCCGCCTCCAAAGTGGGGTCTAAAAAAGGGCTCGAATTGTCTTCTATGGGAGGACATGGGTCATATTCTATGGGATCACCATACGCTGGAGGGTTTTCTTGAAAACCGTACTCTGGGGAAAATGATTCCTCCGAGGGTACTTCTCTGTACCGAACTAACCGACCTTGCTGATTGTATTGGGGTTTGTACATTAAGGTGGAGTGAAAATATCATTTTTGGATTTTTAATTTACTTGAGTGTGGAAAAGTTGCCAATGGGCTTTAGAAACAAGCATGTGAAATTATAATACAATTGAAGCATTGCTTGATTGACCACCAGCGATTTTAATATATGGCATATTTCATGTTTTAACGATCGCTTTGCCCATCAGGAGTCATCCAAGATGCTGGTCTTTCATCCATGTTTATGCAAATAATTAACAGCTTAGTTTGCTGTAGACTGTGTTATTGCATACTTGAGGTTGACATTTAAGATTACAACATGTGTGGAATGTAAATTAATGGCAATTACAGAGGGTGGCCAAATTATTAGAGCTGATGTGAGTAAGTGAGATAAGAAAGAGTTTAGTTAACCATACATTGATTTAATGCTAGTTTCAGTGATGGTAGTGATTTGGTGCGATTTCCAAAGTAATCTTTGAATGCTTGGCTGCGCGAAGTGTGGATCTCGACAGTGTGAAAGTCGTCGGATGCGACGGAACCGCTGTCAACACTGGACATAATGGTGGAGTTATTCGGCAGCTTGAGGAATTACTACAAAAACCGCTGCAATGGCTCGTGTGCTTATTACATGCTAACGAGCTCCCACTGCGACACCTGTTTCAGCATTTAGATGGAGCAACTACAGGACCTAAGTGCTTCTCAGGACCGATAGGGAAATCTCTCACAGCATGCACGGAACTCCATATAACATCGTATGAACCTATATCTCCATTACAGCCACTGCCGCATGTTGACGTGAAGGACCTGAGCACTGACCAGCAGTACCTGTGGCAGATGTGTCAAGCTGTCAGTGAAGGACACTGTCCCTGTGATCTAGCATTGCGAAAACCGGGACCATTGAACCACTCGCGATGGTTGACAACTGCCAACAGAATCCTCCGCCTCTATGTTGGCCTCGATGCACCATCCAACAACATCAAAACTCTTGTCACATTCATCATCCGGGTCTACGCCCCAACATGGTTCGCCATCAAGACGCAGCCATCATGCAAAGATGGAGCCAAACATCTGCACGGGATGATGGTGAGAACACGGTACCTCAGCTCCTCTCTAAAGAAAGTCGTCGACCCGGTGATTCGGCGAAACGGCTTCTGCGGACACCCCGAGAACGTGCTATTAGCCATGATCACAGATGAGCGACCACATATAAGGGAACTCGGACTCAGAAGAATCATGAAGGCAAGATCACATGTGTCTGCAAACAAAATCCGCAGGTTTCGAGTGCCACCGCTCAACCTCGACGCGACCGAATACCAGGACATGGTCGATTGGCAGACTTTGACCGTGACGGAGCCTCCTGTTACGATGGATATGACGGACAACGAATTGAACGACATGATCTCTGCTCAAATTTCACCAAGTGTCCTCTTCCCTCGCTTCCCTTGTCACACACAGGCGGTGGAAAGATGCGTGAACCTAGTTACCGAAGCTTCAGCCGCTGTGTGTGGCGAGACGTCCCGCCATGGATTTATTCGGGCTCGCGTCGCTTCTCGGCAGCTTATGCCAAAACTTGAGTCTAAACGTGACTATCAATTCTGAATTAACCATGCATGCATAACTCAGACTCTATCGTTAGCATAATAGTGTGCCAAAATAACTAAAAATATAGAGTCTGATGTTTACTCGTATTTTAGGTATTTTTGTGTAAAATCGTATATTATTTTAAACTTATAACGTCTGGTGGTCGATCAAAAGATTGTCTGATTTTAATAAACTTTTTTGCATATTGTTCTATTAGTCCATTGGCAACTTTTAAAACCTCAAGTAAGTTAAAATTCACAAAAAAATTTTTTTGGGCCATTTTCACTCCACCCTATTGTACATGGAGCAATAGTGTGATTGACCCTGTGGTTGTAATCTATTTGGTTGGTGGTTCGACTGAGGCTGGGAATGGACTGGTTTCTGGGGATTGGAGGACTTTTGGGAACGTTGGGTTGGGGGTTCGATTTCTGGAAGTGGGGCCTATACCCTGCAGGGGCTTTATCGGCACATTTTTGGCGATCGCCACGGCGATGACCATGTTCGTGACAGTGGGAGCAATAAGAGGGATAAGTGCACTGACTTATCATGTGGCAAACGCTATCGCAGTTAAAACACTGTGGAGGAGGGCGTGTATTCTGGGTTTGGGGGGCTTGTTTCTAGGATGGTGTTCCCTGCATTAGCCTCGATTTATAGAGTTGTTGTTGTTGCTGTTGGTGTTGTGGCTGCTGCTGCTGAATGTAATGTACGAGGGTTTCTCTAACCTTTCGGTAGTTCTGGTTTGCTAAATCTGGATAATGTTCCCGTGTTTTATTTATAGCTACACTTACTGGTTTATCAACATTTAGAAATTCTTGAAACTTTTTTTGGGTGCTCCGGGTAGGTTTTGGTAAATTGTCGTTGCTACTATAAGGTTTCCTTGTTTTGAAGTGAAAGTAATGCCACATGCATTTTGTGCGGCTCGGAGGGCTTCTCCTACGAGTTTGTGTTCGTGCAATAAAATTATTTAAATCCTCATGTTCCTCTTTCTTCCATTTACCTTGGAAGACTGCTTCTAACGTGGCTAAGGGTTGTGCAAGTGTTATTTCTTTAAAAAATTCTGATAAGTTTTGTTTAAAATTGTCCTATGTTGTAGCTTCGCTAATTGATGGGACGTAGGTGACTGTGTCATGAGCATTCCCTTCTTTAGGGTCGATAAATCTGTTTGCTTCCCTAATTTTTATATCATCGGTGATATTTTCGCGTAAGAAATGTTGCCCTAAAGACTCAATCCAAGGTCTTACGCGTGGTTCAACAAAGTGATTATGTATGGTCCCCTTAAAAATTAAAACAGTACGGGGAAGGTTTACTAGTCGACCTAAGTTAATGTATGCTGGGGCGGGGGTTTGAGACTGAGACATACTGGCTTGTTCTGGATCTGAAGTTTGTGTGTTTGGGAGTATGTTTGAAGGGGGCGGGTTAGATGGAAAAATGGGTGTAGGGAAATTTTCGATGTCAGAAAGCGTACCGTCTGAATCGCTCATATGTGAACGTACTATTAATGTGTTCTAATTAGGTCTGCTTGACCGATCTTAATTCATGGAATGATCACTTAAGGGGTTTTCCTAACTACTCTATCTAAAAAATACACATTAATTAAATGCATAATAATTTGCCTAACTAGGGGAGAATTTGTAAAGATTTCAAACAAAATAATAATAAAAAAATGTAAACAAGGTTACCCTTGTACTATGCTTGGTACATTAAGTAAAATTATACTATAATACTGGAAATAACTCGGTTTCACTAAAAAGAAATGCATCACTGCTGTATGGAATGTTCACTGTGCTTTTTGTTAATTCTGGCTCAATACTAATTATTAACTGCTAATAATACTGACTTTTCAAATGTTTAGAGATTATTTTAAAAAAAAGAGTTCTGTACTTAACAAGATTCCTACGGCGAAATCCTTGGAGACGTGTCCTGAAGACGTGTCTTGCTGGCCACTTGTTCTCGGATGAAAACTAGGGTGTAGAACTTGGAGTCGTGACACACCGGTTCAAGGGTGGATGTGACGAACTAGAAGTCGTGACACGCCAGTCAACTGGTTGTTGGTTCTAGTTCCAGAGTCTGGAAGACTGGAAGAATCCTGGATGTAGAGGTCGTCAGTTGTTAAAATCGTGGCAAGGTCGCCAGTTTGTTAACCCCTCCGTCTATGGCCTTGGTTGGTTCGAAGTTGACGGGGGTTCTGGTTAGGTGGCAGCAACGGATTTGTTACTTGCAGTAGTTTTCTTTTATATTACTCTCCGAGTTCTTCTATAGTGGCTCGGAGGAATTAGGAAGGCTTACTAAATTCTCTGAAGATTCCAGGATGCTTCTTGTAACTTATCGAGGAAGTTTAATGACTTAAGTTCTTCTTGAGAGAGCAAGGCTCGAAGGAGAAGATAAAGACTATTTCTTACTTGTAATTTACTGCTAAAATGTACAGGTAGTGCTCAGCCTTTGAAATGATCTCTGAATGAATATGGAAGAGGTTTGTGGGGTTTATATACCCCGATTTTACTAACATCATCATTATTAAATATTGAAGAGGCTGTATTATTTTTGCACAATAGTTAAAAAATAAAGCAATGGCTAAACATATAAACAGGATATAGGAAGAGGAAGCCATATTTTTGGCTTAAACCGCATATTGTAGATCTGCTATTTTTCCTGATCCGCCAAGCTAATTAGAACGGAAATTGAATAATGCATTCTTATATTAAGATTTACATATGGACAAAAATTACAAGATTAAGGCAAGACATGACTTCCTCTTTTATAACGAAGAGAGAATGCATCTAATCTAAAAAATTATTAAAAATTTTGAAAAGAAGTCACCAATTTTTTGGCAACCAGGAAGCGACTCCAAAATTTATTCCAAAGAACAAAAAAAATAATAAAACAAAAAAAACAACAATATCACTGAGTGCTTACAAGAAGTCTCACGCCTCTGTCTCGTCCCAAGCTAGTCTGTTAGGTATAAAATGGGCGGTCCTTATCGCAGCGGAGGTATGTTTGGATTGGTGCACATAACTTCTCTAACACAATCAATGACGTCCATTATTACGTCACTTCTGCAACATTTTAGTGTTTAAAATACAAATGATTAAGAAGCAGAATGTAGCAAGTTTCGGGATGTTGGGATGTTTATTGAGCAATCCTAGTCATCATAATATCAGCTGGGCATTACATTATACCGTCTCAATATATACTGTAGACTATAGAGAACGACTAATTCGGCAAATATCCCAAATCATGGCATGATACCTAAATTATTTTGACGCAGGTCTAAATTATTTGCTCAAATGCAATTATTGATATTAAGTAATTGTTGGGAATTGTTGTCAATATTGTTGTTTGTGATATATATCCTACGTGAAGAATCTAATGACCAAATTCCTCAGTGAACCTCTCACGCGCTCGCATTTCAAGGAAGTCACGGTCGTCTCACTAATAGATAGTTTATCCATTGTTTTAAGTGGTAACCTATTAAACGAACTGTGTTAAACCCATTCCATCTTATGAAAGTCATTAGTCTAAAGCAAGACTGGTGGGCCGTGAATCAGAGAAATTTGCATTTGATTTGTTCATCGTAATTATTACGTAATATAGTATACTGTATATAGTAGTATATAAGAGTTTATTGGTAGCATATCATATGACAATTCCCATAAACATGTGATGACCTCGATGTTGCCAGTTTTTATTTTTTTCCTGAAACTGTTACCTTCTCATAGTTTGTTTCAACAATGCATATATTATCATCTCCACGAGCGTAGACATTGCAAGAAAAGATTCTAACTAAGGATAAGTAAAGTTCTTTCATGGTCACAATATATACTTTTATAGATGTCAAACATAAAAATATAATAAAATTCTATATTGACATAAATATATATTCGATACACATTTACATCATGGCTTTAACATCAGTATTTCGTATAGCTTCCTCCAGCATCAATAATTTCTTGCAATCGTTACGGCATAGAAGAGGCTAGATTGTAGGGAATGTTTGGTGTTCGGCGTAAGCTCTCCCAACTATTCCTTATGTGAGCTACAGTAAAAGTGCTTCAAATGTTTTCATTGCGTTGCTCCCATTCGTTAATCATTATTGCCCAAAGGTTTTCAATCGGATTCAAATCAGGAGAACGTGGTGGCAGAATTAGATTAATAATCTCTGGGTGATCTTCGTACCACGCTCTCACAACGTTACTCATATGAATGGGACTGTTATCTTCCATTAAGTAAAATGGTTCCGGTGCTGGAACCAGATACGCACGAACACTGGGTAGCAGCACCTCTTCCAATATCTGGCAATATTGCTGTCCAGTAAAGCGTCCATCTACTTGAGTCAATTCTCCAACACCACAGCCAGACATCCAACCCCACACACACTATCTGTTGAAAATGTTTTTTCGTCACAGTACACAACTTTTCTCCAGAATTCTTCCTCCTGCGGCAAGTATTGCAAGGCAAATCCCATCCGCGCCTCTTTATGCTCAATCGTCAATGCACGTTTTATAGCTGGACGGCGAGAAAAATACCCTGCCTCGTGAAGTCTGTTGTTCACTGTATTTGCGCTACAACGAAGGTTCAGGTGTCTGTAAATATGCTTCGCTGGAACAAACGGATGCTTAGATCTCTATGCATTCATGTTACTTGAAGACGCCTGTGTCATAGGGGAATCTAAGTGTTGAGAGAGGGCTTGAGGGGGAGTCTATAGATTATTACAGATGACCTTGAACGCTCCAACTATTTAAAAATGATTATTTATTACGCACATCATATGGCATAATACAAACATGAATTTAAGTATCTCTTACACTATACGAATGGAATTGAATCCTACCAGAGTTAAAAAGTCGCAAAATATGATAGATTAGTTTCGAGAGAGAGAGAGAGAGAGAGAGACAGAGAGAGAGACAGAGAGAGAGAGAGACAGAGAGACAGAGAGACAGAGAGACAGAGAGACAGAGTTACAAGGAGTTACAAGGAAAAGAAATACCTCAAAAGGCCTTGCGGCCCATACCAAGGAGGTACCAATGGCAACGGGTGCCAGGGAAAATTTTCTACACACTCAAATAGTGTGCAAGATTTGGTCTAACCTTTTCTTGAAATGATCCACAGAGGAACTGTTCACAACTTCTGAAGGTAAACTGCTCCACGTGTCACAGATCTTATACATAAAGTAATTCCCACACACATTATCCTAAACCGTTTCAAATCCAACTTCCAACCATTGTTGCGAGTAGGGTTACCATTTAAATTAAACATGCTTCTAAAATTGACATCGCTGAACCCGCGTAAGAGCTTGAAAACCTCGATCAGTTGACCGCGCAGCCTCCGAGTTTCCAGCGAAAACAAGTCCAGGGCGCGTAAGCGTCGATTGTAGCCCATATGCCTAACGGAAAGGATTAACTTTGTGGCCCTCGCCTACACTCGCTCCAGCCTCTCAATATCTTTCCTGAGGGTGGGCGACCAGAACTGCACAGCATACTCCAGGTGCGGCCGAACCAGGGAATTGTACAGAGAGAGCACAATCTCCTTGTTTCGAAACTGAAATTGCGTCCTGATATAACCTAACAGATTCTGGGCTTTCTTTTCCACCTCTACGCACTGTTTCGTAAACTTAAGGTCGCTGCTAATTAGCACACCCAAGTCCTTTTCCAAATCAGTCGCCTCGATATTACTCCCCAACATCGAGTAGTCCGATTTGGGATTGGCGTAGCCAATATGCATCACCTTACATTTACCCAAGTTAAACGGTATTTGCCATTTTTCGGACCACTCTCCTATCCTACCTAGGTCCTCACGCAGTTGCTCGATCGCCTCCGGCGTCCCAACATTGGCCCTAAGCTTGGTGTCATCAGCGAATTTGGCGATTCGACTGACGATGCCACCGTCTATATCATTTATGTAAATGATAAACAACAGCGGCCCCAAAACGGAATCCTGAGGAACCCCACTAGTGACCGAGGCCCAACCCGAACTAACCCCTTTAATTACAACCCTCTGCCGCCTATTCTTCAGCCAGTTTTCAATCCAACTACCTATTTCCCCACCGATACACAGCGCGCGCACTTTCACCATTAGCCGGCAGTGAGGTACCTTATCAAAGGCTTTCTGAAAGTCGAGATAAAGTATATCAATCGCCCTACTCTTATCATACTCACTCAACATGACGTGGAAAAACTCGAGTAAGTTGGTGAAACACGACCTATGCCGTTTAAACCCATGTTGGGAGTCCCCAAGCAGCTTGTAGGAATCCAAATGGTCAACGATCCTATCCGCTATTATCCCCTCTAATAATTTACCTACAACTAAAGTGAGACTAATGGGACGATAGTTCCCTGGACTTTCGTGATCCCCTTTCTTAAAGATAGGGGTCACGTTGGCTTCCGTCCAGTCACCAGGCACCTGGCCCGTCTCCAACGATTTTTTGAAGACTGTAGCTAGGTGGGGAGCCACCTGGTTGCGCACCTCCAGCAACACTCTGGGGAGAAACTGGTCTGGCCCAGGAGCCTTAAACGCGCTCAGTTTGTCTATTCTATCGGCAACGACTGTCGCGGTACATCGAACACTATCCAGGCCGGCACCTTCGTGCCTCACGCCTGGCTCGGGGATGATGCGGGTGTCCTCCCTGGTGAACACTCCCACAAAGTACTCATTAAGCACATTGGCGATGTCCGCGTCGGAGGTCCGCAGAACGCCGCTTCAGTCCTTTAACGGACCTATCATGCTTCTAATGGGCTTTCTACTATTAACACAACTGAAGAACTCCTTAAGGTTCCCCTCGCAGAGGCTTGCCACCGGTAGTTCTTCGTTACGTTTCGCTAGTCTAACCTTCGCCTTCACTTCCCTACACAGGCGGACATACGCTTCAGTGTTCTCTTGGGAACGATTGGCCATCGCCCTCCTATACGCTACTTTCCTATTTCGGATAGCCGAAGCGATGTCACGATTGAACCACTTAGGCTGCGTTGAAGCAGGGGTGACCGGTTTTGAGGGTATGGCAGCAGACTGCAGCACCATAAACTCGTCCCAGAATGCACTCCACACTCCCTCAACATCGCCGCCGACCTCTAACCCCATTTCACCTACGCTATCCTGGAGGCTAACAAAGTCCGCCCGCCGGAGATCGAGCTTACTGCCTCTCGAGTTACTACGCTTCACCCGAGGGACGCACACACTGAACATAATCAGACCATGATCACTCCCGTCCAACGATTCGTCAACGGTGAGGCCAGTGACGAGGTTGTCTTCGGTCGTGAATACTAAGTCTAGAACGCTTTCGCCTCGTGTAGGCTCATTGACCCACTGAGTGAGGAAGTTCTCATCAGCAAAGTCAACTAGCCTCCTCCCTTCAGCATCAGCAGTCCTGTCTTCCCACTTTATGCCGGGACAGTTGAAGTCTCCTAAAACTACACACACCCTATCCCCTAGCAGGCTACTGAGTTCGGTGTACAGTGCTGTATCCTCCTCGAGGAGGAGATGCGGAGGTCTGTACACCAAGATTAACCAATAGCTCGTCCCTCCCACATTCAGATCGACGCCAAGCAGCTCCCGTTCCGACCGGAACTGGGAGTCAACCGGACTCAACGTGTCCCTGACGTATATTAGTACCCCATCCCCTCCCTACGGGTGCGGTCTTTGCGAAACATTCTATACCCGGGAATTTTGAACTCCCCAACGTAGTCCCTACGATCAGTATGAATCCAGGACTCGGTGATAGCAACGATATCCTGGTATTCTGATGCTAAGAGCGCCCGTAGCTCGCAAAACTTGTTCCTAATCGACCTAGCATTAAAAAGCATTGCACGGAGGGAGCCTTCCCTATTCGGACCGCCCCCTAGCACGACCCGTTTCCCGAACAGCCAGGGCTGTCGGGAGTTGAAGAGCCCCTCACTAACGAGAGAGAGAGAGAGAGAGAGAGAGAGAGTTACAAGGAGTTACAAGGAAAAGAAGTACCTCAAAAGGCCTTGCGGCCCATACCGAGGAGGTAGACAGAGAGAGAGACAGAGAGAGACAGAGACAGAGAGACAGAGACAGAGAGACAGAGACAGAGAGACAGAGAGAAGAGAGAGAAGAGAGAGAGAGAGAGAGAGAGAGGTTTTAAATGGTTTGTGGGTAAGGGCTTCACGTATGTTATTTTAGTCCAGGGTAGTTTATGTGGAGGTGTTAACGTAACTTGCACTTGGGACTGTTAATTTTAAGACAACTACCATAGCTGAGACTGAGACACATTATCCCCTGCATACTCTATATATATCTATATACAGTATGTCTCTATATATAAATAGATAGAGTGATCAACACAATGATAATGTGGACGTCATTGATGGGGTTAGAGCAATTATGTGCACCAATCCGAACACACCTCCGCTGCCATAAGGACCGCCCATTTTATACATAACAGACTAGCCTGGGACGAGACAGAGGCGCGAGACTTCTTGTAAGCACTGTACATTTCTACATGGCGACACAACGTCGGGTCGGACATCTAGTACAATCCAAGTACGATGAAATTTTGGTTTATTACAATTATGATTACAATCACCAATTAATTCATATTCACTTATGATCGTTAATTACAATTCCATTGAAGTACATTTTCTATGTCATTAATTACATTATTAAGAACATTATATTAAATTACTATCGCTTAAGTAGATTAATTACATTATAAATTTTTATCATCAATTACAGTATGTACAGTATATATATATATATATATATATATATATACAGGGTGTTTGAAAACTTTCTGTACAAATTGTAATGGGGGATAGGCAACACCAACACAAACCCTTTTCGTCTATAAGTGTATGTCCGCTGACGTCACCATTCGGCGCGAGAGGGCGCCGCTGCAATTGGCTAAAAGGTGAAGTGGGCTAGACTCGCGCTTGCCGCGGGCATTCTTAAATCGGACGTAGTACGCGTAACATGGAGCGCTTCACGACTGCTGAGATGGCAGACATGCATATGGTGTATGGGGCTGCCAATGGAAACGGAAGAGCTGCTGTGAGGTTGTACTGACAGCGCTTCCCAAACAGACGTGTGCCAAACCACCAAACGTTTGCGCATTTGCGTCGGTGACTGCGAGAAACTGGAACATTCCATGCAAACATGCATGCCACTGGTCGGGAGAGAAACGTGCGCACTCCTGACATGGAAGAAGAAATCCTACGGCGATTTGAGGACAATCCAAGCGCAAGCACGCGAGGTGTTACACGTATCCTCGGTGTGAACCACGAACTGGTCTGGAGAGTGTTGCACGAGCAGCAACTTGCCATGGACGATACCCGCCCAAACATTGACGGCGAACCGTTCTTGATGAGCATGCACCCGTGTAGCATGTGGATTTGCGTGCGCCCACACGTGAGAATTGTGCATGTTAAACACACCCTCACGTGTGAAACAGGCCTCATCTGAGAACAGCACATAAGCCGGAAAATTAGGCTGCACCGCTGTCTGCTGCAGAAACCAGCGTGCGAATTCCACACGAAGAGGGTAATCCCGAGGTTGTAATGCCTGGACTCTCTGACGATGAAACGGATGTAACTGCTGCTCGTGCAACACTCTCCAGACCAGGTCGTGGTTCACACCGAGGATACGTGCAACACCTCGCCTGCTTGCGCTTGGATTGTCCTCAAATCGCGCCGTAGGATTTCTTCTTCCATGTCAAGAGTGCGCACGTTTCTCTCCCGACCAGTGTCATGCATGTTTGCATGGAATGTTCCAGTTTCTCGCAGTCGCCGATGCAAGTGCGCAAACGTTTGGTGGTTTGGCACACGTCTGTTTGGGAAGCGCTGTCGGTACAACCTCACAGCAGCTCTTCCGTTTCCATTGGCAGCCCCATACACCATATGCATGTCAGCCATCTCAGCAGTCGTGAAGCGCTCCATGTTACGCGTACTACGTCCGATTTAAGAATGCCCGCGGGAAGCGCGAGTCTAGCCCACTTCACCTTTTAGCCAATTGCAGCGGCGCCCTCTCGCGCCGAATGGTGACGTCAGCGGACATACACTTATAGACGAAAAGGGTTTGTCTTGGTGTTGCCTATCCCCCATTACAATTTGTACAGAAAGTTTTCAAACACCCTGTGTATATATATATATAACACGTAATAATTGTTTTAGAGCGAGAGATTTATTTTTATTTCAGAAGTTATTTGCTTCCGCGATGATTAGCAGAATTCGAACACTCGTCTAAATATTTATGAGATTGCGAGAAATCAATTAATTTTAAAGAAAACGAAATGAAAAGAATACATGTGGACGTACGTACATGTGAGTATGAATTGAACAACAAATAACTTCCTATGTAAAAATTAATAATTGAATATAAGATCATACAGGAATTATTCAGTTATATATATATATATATATATATATATATATATATTATAATATATATATATATATATATATATAATCATGCGGGTTGCTTCTACAGAGCTTCAATTTAATATTTAGGAGAAATCCAATGACAAGGAGAAATGTAAATGCCATGAAAAGTCTTCTTTAATGCGCAACGTTTCGAGCAATACGCTCATCTTCAGGCTGTTTAATAACAATGTGAAATTAAAATCAATATTGAATGAAAAACAAAACAGAAAATTTCTATAACCTATTCGTAAAGACAAATTTTAAAAGACTGAGAAAAGAGGGTTAAATTCTAAGTTATACAGATTTACATATAAAAATTAAGAAGTTATTTTTAAATACATGTAGTAAATGTGAAATTAATACACTGGAAAAATTACCAATAGTACACTGGAACAATGGAAATATCTACCTTACACTGCAGTATCCGAGGCAGCACTGTTCGCTCTCTCAGGGCTAGATTTTATTCGCATATGGGAATAAGTGGCCGAACAGGTAAAATTTTAAAAACTAAAGAAGCCTCGAGTATTCGTGAACACAGCATTAAATGTAAAATTGATGTCACTTTAGACAATTTTAAAATTCTTGGTTGTAATACTTGTCCCAACTCACTAAGAATTTTAGAATCCCTTTTCATTAAAGCATTGTCCCCTAGTCTGAATGTTGACTCATCGGCCGTCCCTCTCAATTTGCTATGATCCCTCCTCCTTCCCCAATTCCTTATAATCCCTCCTTCCCCAATCGCCCTCGCCATCCTTCGTGTTTCCCGTTCTTTGTCTCTGCTCAAATTAGTCAGCCTCGGATACTGCAGTGTAAGGTAGATATTTCCATTGTTCCAGTGTACTATTGGTAATTTTTCCAGTGTATTAATTTCACATTTACTACATGTATTTAAAAATAACTTCTTAATTTTTATATGTAAATCTGTATAACTTAGAATTTAACCCTCTTTTCTCAGTCTTTTAAAATTTGTCTTTACGAATAGGTTATAGAAATTTTCTGTTTTGTTTTTCATTCAATATTGATTTTAATTTCACATTGTTATTAAACAGCCTGAAGATGAGCGTATTGCTCGAAACGTTGCGCATTAAAGAAGACTTTTCATGGCATTTACATTTCTCCTTGTCATTGGATTTCTCCTAAATATTATATATATATATATATATATATATATATATATATATATATATATATATATATATATATATTGTGTGTGTGTGTGTGTGTGTCTAGGTTTTCTTTTCTATATTTCTAATTTCGCTTTTCGTATTCTTTAATAGAAACGATGAAGAGGAAATAAGACGAATTTTGGATCCTTGATATTCCTGCATGGAGTAAACCAATTATTTTTCATTCTGACACCAAAACTTAAGAAGACTGAAGTGGAATTTTGAGAAAAATCCACCTGAAATGGAAAAAAATTAAAAATTTGTTGTTGATTGCAACTCACTTAAATCGACAAAATGTAAAAATCTAAAACGAAATATCTTCGGAAATTATTCGTAAGTTGAAAGTGTAAATTGAATTCTTTTTTCCTTATTTAATGCCAAGTACCAACAATTTATTTTAATTCTTTTTAAAGGGCCTATAAATTAAAAACAACAACAACTTTATTAAAAAAAGAATACGAGTGATAGAGTGATTTTTCAATATTTTTCTGTACAATTTAAAATTTCAGGATATTCATTCGTAATGGAAATCCAGAAAGTATCTAGAGGAGATTCTGCATGTTTGATCTTCAGACTACGATCAGTTGAAATGGATGCCAACTCTTCTTGTTCAGATATTTTGAAATCAAAATTAGTGGAAACGAGAATGAATGGGTTCCTGATCCAATCACATTTTTCTGTATTTAATGATGGAAAATATCGTTGCATATTGCCTTCCAACGTTGTTAAATGATCAACTATTAGAGGAATTATTTCTTTGGAATGAGTTTCAGAAATCAGAGGAAACATTTCAAAATTACCATTTTTAATTGCATTTTTCCATATGACTATTTTTTTCTGAAATGCCATTAACTTAGTAAACGTAAGAATGTTTTCATACTGGTGCTCAGACTATTAAGCTGTTTCAATATATCTGCTAAATATTCACAAAATTTTTTGTTTCCTTCTCCTTCAAAAAAAGTGAGCAGTTCTTTTTTCAGCTCATATACGCGACATAAAACCTTCCCTCTTGGCAACCATTGAATTTCAGTATGTAAAATTAAACGTTCGTATTGTGCATCCATATCTTTGCAAAGGTTTTCGAACAGGCACGTTTTTAAGGTTGGTAGATAAATGGGTACCCTGTGTAGCATAGTGGTTAAGACGCTGGGCTACTGCTGGTGGGGCGTGGTTTGGATTCCAAATTAAACTATAGGTCTAAGGTGGAGTGACAAGTTTGACCTTCGTGACAAGCTTGACCTTCGTCACAATGAACAATTCGGACGGAAGCTAAACCAAGGTAGACATTTTTTAATAGTATTTCCGTTGTATGCCCCCTTCTAAATCCAAATTGTGTTTTAGTTAAAATATCGTATTTGGTTAAGAATTTAGTAAGTTCATTGTGTACAATTTTTTGAAATACTTTACTTGAAATTGGCAATGGAAATAGGGTGTTTGAGTTTCGTGACTTAAGTACCGTCTGTTACTGTAGTTTTTGTATGTCTGTTAAAGAGAGTATGCTTGCGTTTACTACTCACAATGAGTGCATGGGTGATTCATTGGTTGTTACGTTTAGTTTTAGATATTACTTTTGATTTAAGATGAAAGTTTGTGTTGAATATATCCATTAATGTGCTTGAGAAAGCTTGAAATTTTTTTTTCAGTGTCATCGTTATTTTCCGTTATTCCATCCAATTAAAAGCTGTTATTCCTGTATGAAATTTTAGTTTATTATTATAGCCGTAAGATCTATAGTCAACTATTATGTTTTCCTGAGCGGAGAAATGGATGATTAGCATAGTGTACGTAGGCGAGTGAGTCGGGATATTTAATATAATTATTTATACCCGAGATGCAGTCAAGTGGAGACCGTACCCAGATTTGATTTTGCAGTCTCGAATTTCTAATGTCATTGTTGGCTTTATAATAGCCAATTTAAAACCACTTGCAGTCATGAGGTTCTGAAGAGGCTTCCGTTATTATTTCAGTATTCTTTTCAAATAAAATTTTATTATCATTAAGCGCTATTTGTGTGTATTCATATAACAATGGTAACGTGATTTTATCCAAATAAAAGGAACACAGTAATACTCTATCATAATGCCAGTTATTGGATCTTAGTTATTATTATATATAATAATAATATATGATACAATGGAAAGACGTCATTAAAATTATTATCATTAAGCGCTATTTGTGTGTATTCATATAACAATGGTAACGTGATTTTATCCAAATAAAAGGAACACAGTAATACTCTATCATAATGCCAGTTATTGGATCTTAGTTATTATTATATATAATAATAATATATGATACAATGGAAAGACGTCATTAAAATAGTAAATGACCAGTTTTGCGTTTCAATTCTGAAAAGATGAATTCTAGTATCAGAGATAAATTTCACTTTTTAAATTTTAATAATGTTCATTATTTTTTAATGAATTCTCTCTCTCTCTCCTCTCTCTCTCTCTCTGGTCGCCCACCCTCAGGAAAGATATTGAGAGGCTGGAGCGAGTCCAGGCGGGGGCCACAAAGTTAATCCCTTCCGTTAGGCATATGGGCTACAATCGGCGCTTACGCTCCCTGAATTTGTTTTCGCTGGAAACTCGGAGGCTGTGCGGTCAACTCTTCGAGGTTTTCAAGCTCCTACGCGGGTTCAACGATGTCGATTTTAGAAGCATGTTTAGGTTAAATGATAACCCAACTCACAACAATGGTTGAAAGTTGGATTTGAAACGGTTTAGCACTAGTGTGTGAGTGTGTGTGTGAATTACTTCACCTATAAGATCTGTGACAATTGGAACAGGTTACATTCAGAAGTTATGAACAGTTCCTCTGTGGATCAGTTCAAGAAAAGGTTAGACCGAATCTTGCACACTATTTGAGGGTGTAGGAAATTGTGTAAGAAATTTTCCCTGGCACCCGTTGCCATTAGTACCTCGTCGGTATGGGCCGCAAGGCCTTTTGAGGTACTACTTTTCCTTGTAACTCCTTGTAACTCTCTCTCTCTCTCTCTCTCTCTCTCTGTATATATATATATATATATATTATATATAAGCAAACAACCACAGGGAAAAGGAAAAGGAAACACGAAGTCCGAGCGCTTTCGTGATATATTCACATCTTCAGGAGAAACAAAAAATATTTTTTGTTTCTCCCTGAAGATGTAAATATATCACGAAAGCGCTCGGACTTCGTGTTTCCTTTTCCTTTTCCCTGTGGTTGTTTGCTTATATATATATATATATATATATATATATATATATATATATATATATATATATATATATAAAGTGGGAATTGAATTAAAACGTCCTGCACAAAAGATGTTTCGTTCCCGCCTAGCGTGATCCACGTCCCAAACAGATCTCTTCCTACGACACCATTCATGATGAAAACCAAAACATGAGGATTACTTTTTAAAAACTAATCTAAAGCATGATTGATTACACTGGTCTGCGTCATTTTTGAGGTCAAGGTTTTTTAGTTGTTCTTTTATAAGTTTTGCATGCTGAATTAAAAAATGTAACTCATTTTGCTCAATCAGGTCAGGTTTTTATGCTATCTCAATTTAAAAAAAATTAGATAATCGTTATGAAATGAGCAAGTTTATTTTTTTAAAACAGACTTACATTTTAGCCAAGTGTTAGCCAAACCCTATATAATAAACAGACACAACCTATTTCTAATTACGATTGTTGTTACTGTTTTTCAGCATGAATAGAATGTGCAAGAATGACCCAAACAGGTTCTGCTACATCTGTGGTAAAGTCACTATGTCAGACCGGCAGTCAAACATCACACATTTTGTGAGGAAAAGTTATCACGCCTACTTTGGAGTTAAACTTGGTGACCAGGACAAAGCCTTTGCCCCTCACATATGCTGCAAAACGTGCGTTGAAAGTCTGCGGCGCTGGAGCCACAAGAAGGTAGAGTGTCTACCTTTTGGTGTCCCAATGGTGTGGAGGGAAGGAAGAGATCATACTACTGACTGTTATTTCTGTGTGACAAACCTACAAGGTAAGTTAGTATGAATTTAGTATGAATTTCATTTTATACTTACAAAAATATGCCTGACAATATATGAGATATGTCTTTATCTTATCTTTATCTGTCTTTATCTGTTTCTTTTAGGCATAAATCGAAAAAACAAGCAACACGTAAAGTATCCAGACGTGCCATCTGCCATAAAGCCAGTGCCTCATGGACCAGAAATTCCAATTCCAACACCGCCCGACAACTTTGATTCGTCGTCCGACTCAGATGAAGAAATGGATGACGGTGACATATCTGGTACATACCAACCTACTGCCGAGACAAGTCAACCCAAACTCTTGAGCCAAGCTGAGTTGAACGATTTGACAAGAGATTTGTGCTTGTCCAAAGAATCTGCTCAGTTGCTAGGGTCACGTCTTCGCGAAAATCGTTTGTTAGCTCCAGAAACAACATTCTTCTGGTATCGCAGTCGCGAAGAAGAGTTTCGAGAATATTTCACTTTGGACGAAGAAGCTTCGCTGGTTTACTGTAACAACGTCAACGGCCTCATTGTAGCTATGGGTTTAGCGTATGACCCTACAGAATGGCGGCTCTTCATCGACTCCTCAAGCAGAAGCTTGAAAGCAGTACTACTCTACAATGGTAACAAGGTCGCGTCTGTTCCGGTGGGTCACTCGGTGCAGATGACTGAAAGTTATAGTAACATGAAGCTTTTGCTAACTGCTTTGAAGTACAAACATCACAATTGGATGATATGCGGAGACCTAAAGGTATGTTCGTGTCTACAAAAAAATACAAATATATATATATATATATATATATATATATATATATATATATATATATATATATATATATATATATATATATATATATTTAGGCCCTGATATATATATATATATTTTTTTTTATAGGTTATAGCCCTAGTGCTGGGTCTACAAGGCGGCTACACCAAATACCCCTGTTTTCTCTGTCTGTTCGACAGCCGAGCAGACAAGCAACACTACGTACAACGCGATTGGCCAGCAAGACGTGGCCTGGAACCAGGTTCGCACAACGTTCTGTCACACGCTCTCATGAATCCGCAGATGATTCTACTTCCGCCGCCACTGCACAGCAAGCTCGGACTTATGAAGAATTTCGTCAGAGCACTCAACAAAGAAAGCCGAGCTTTCGCTTTCCTGAATCAGAAATTTCCATGCGTCAGTGAGGGCAAACTGAAAGCAGATATTTTTGACGGCCCTCAGATCAGGGAGCTAATGAAAGATGCTCAATTCGACGAAAGTCTGGAGGACAATGAGATCAATGCCTGGCTCGCATTCAAGTCCATTGTCACGAATTTTCTGGGCAACCACCGAAGTCCAGAGTACGAACGTGTTGTCGAGGAGCTCCTGCAGAGCCTCCAGGCTCTTGGTGCACGTATGTCCATAAAGATGCATTTTCTCAGCTTGCATTTAGACTACTTTCCGGACAACTGCGGTGATGTCAGCGAGGAGCAAGGAGAGCGCTTCCACCAGGATATTCGAGTGATGGAAGAGAGGTACCAGGGCCGCTGGGATGTGAACATGCTCGCGGACTACTGCTGGTGCCTCAAGAGAGACGTTCCAGCTGTGGAACACAGACGAAAGTCTTTGAGAAAGCCCTTTCGTCCACATTGCAAAAATTATAAAAAAACAACTAAAAAAACCTTGACCTCAGGAAAAAAAATTTCAAACGCAGACCAGTGTTATAGCCTACATTACAACTAGTTATCTTATATTTCAAAGTACAAACACGTGTCATTGTTATATTAAAATAGTTTAAGAGAGTCAAACATTAAGTATAAAGTGATAAATACTTATTGAAATTTGGCTATTTACAAATTTGAGTCTGATTTATTTGCCTAAGCATATTCGGAGTCGCTTTGACTTAACTGTGGAAATGTGTAATATGCTATTGTTAAATTTAGTAATGTAGGTGTATTTCGATATTTTTAAAGGCTTCTTCCATAAAATATATTTTCTATTTAATAAATAAAGTTCAATTTGATGAGCATCAAACCATGCAGATGTTGCACGAACCGCATGAGCTGGAGCCAAGTCATGTTGAAAAATAAATTGTTCGTGTCCATATAGCTGTTCTGCAGACTCCAGCATGAAATATTCTAAGATCTCTTGATAAACGTGACTATTGCCAGTTCTTTTTACAAATGTAAGTGACCCCACAGCATTTGTATTTATGTAACCCCATACTAACACATTCGACGTCTTTATGAAATGGGATTTTAGTCACGAAAACCGAAAATTAAGGCGATGTTAAATGCAAAGCAAAAGAGAAGACGACTATCCTGCTGCAAAGAAAGAGTTGCATGGGCTGCAAACGAATGGCAAAAACTGCTTTTTTCAGAAGAATCAAAAAAGTTTTGTGTCATTTGGTGACAGGGATCACGAGTTTGGCGAAGAAAGTCTGAAATGTATCATGAAAGCTGTCTGAAGCGATCGGTCAAATTTAAGACTGTTAGTGTCGGGTTGCATGAATGCAAATGGTGTGGGGTCACTTGCACTTGTAAATAGACCTGTTAATAGTCACGTTTATTAGGAAATCTTGGAATACTTCATGCTGGAGTCTGCAGAACAGCTACATGGACACGACCCATTTATTTTTCAACATAACCTGGTTCTAGTTCACGCTGCTCACGCACCATCTGCGTGGTTGATGCTCATGAAATTGAAGTTCTACGATGGCCAACTAATTCTCCCAATCTTAATCTGATAGGGAATCTTTGGAACATTGCAAAGCAGAAGGTCCTAAAACGTAAACCAGTAAACTGAAGAGGTGTTTGCTGACAACCTGGCAGTCGATAAATACAGAAGAATGCAAGAGGTTTGTCGACTAGATGTCACGTCGATTGGAAGCCGTAATCAGGGCTAAGGTTTGACCAACTAAGAGTAAATACTAAGACACAAAATTAAAATGTCTTTGATAAAGGCTTAATATATTAGCGTTAGTCAATAAACATAATGAATTTATTCTATTTTTTGTAACACCTGACAATATATTCTAATTGTTTGGTATATTGCTCTACATTAACTTGTCACTGTCTAATAAGGTTTTTGCTATATTTAAATTTTTTTTCAAAACTGGCACACAGAGGTGTCTTTTTATCATAATGGTGTCACAGATACTCGATATTCCTCATAAAGGTGTATAACTTAAAGGTAATAACAAGGTCATGAGACAGTATTCTAATTTTTTTGGTCCAGAGTTATTATTATTCGATATATTATTAGATATGTATATATAAACTGAAACAGTGTACATAATACATACTGAAACATAATACAGTATACATAATAAAATATACATACTATTGGTTAAAATTTCACTGAGTTAATATAAATTTATTCCTAATGTATTTAATCTTAAAACTTCAGTTGCTGTTAGTATGTTGCTCCTGATTAACATAAAATTGATATGCAAGTAGTTACACTCGGTTAAAGAAAATAAACTGAAATGGTATTTAATTGACATAACCTCCAGTAGATGGTGCCACCCACTTCGATTAGATTATTTTCAAGGGACCAGTTCCTCGAAAAATATTTCATCAAATATCGAAGGTTGATGGAAATACTGTCATCAGAGGACACTTGTTGAAAGAATTTCCTACATCTTGACAAAAATGCTAGTCACAGTGTACATGTTATAATAGCTGTCGCTAAATATACCGGGTGAGTCAAAAGTCCAGAAACATAGAAAAGATAGGAAACTTTTATTGCAAAAAGACATTACAAGTGTAGTGGCAGAGACACTTTCAAATACTTTAGCGATGTTCCATCAACACAAACACGACTAAGATGACGTCACACAAGTATGACCAAGATGATGGGTCAGCGCGGGACTGCTTCAACTATCCTTTCTGCTTTGCCTCACATCTCAACTTCGTTACAAGGACTTCTCAACACACCTCTCTCTCTCCCCGAAGAATTAGTGACACGAGAGCTACCACCATATGAACATCTTTTGTGCAGGCCTTATTTAGGCCTGGTGTCATTCACTTAGCTTTATATAAAGACTAATTATTACCTCGCTCGTTTAATATCGAAATCATTATTATATGGAAGTCACTATTCAAGTGTACATCTAATTTCGACTGTAAACAACCAGCTTACATTTTGTCTCATTCCATAGATCATTTATTTGGTTTAATAAAGGAAGAAAACTCATTGTATCGATGAACATAATTAATAACTTAATTAATAACATTATTTGATCTGCAAAACTCACGGTCTCTCCAGCCTTATCATTAACAATCAATTAACCATTATTATTATTATCATTATAATTGTAGTGCCAACAATTACGCAATAAAGTGTTAACTATACAAGTAATGTTATAAAATGTGCTCTATATGTTCTCTATATGTCTGGAAGTGAAAGGACAACATATAGAGCACATCTTATAACATCATTTGTATCACATGTCTTTTCGCAATAAAATTTTCCTATCTTTTCTATATTTCCGGACTTTTGACTAACCCGGTATTTTGTTTCTTTGACTATGAATTTTTACGCCAAATGTTTTTTGTGTTATTCTTGCGCTGTTCTTTTTAAGGTTTGTTATTATGCACACAAAAAAGATTTACCTTTTTGCAGGACGCATATTTCAGACTAGTATCAAATGATCTTAGACATTCAGCAGATCATTTCCACGCAGAATTTTTCAGCAATTCATACAGAGGGTGACCAGCTGTGGAAAGTTGTGGACAAAACCTAACGTGAAAGTTTACGAGTCCCAGAAATGCTTGTAATTCTGACATTATCTGGGAATTTCATTTCTTTGATAGCTCATTTTTCCATCAATTTTATGAATTTCCACTGCATCTGCATCGATTTCAAAACCGTGATTTTTATATGATTAAAAAGTGCTTTCAGACTGTCGTAATGTTCATCAGCATCCTGACCGGCTAAAAGTATATTAATAAGAAAAGTACTCCATTTAAACCATGGAAAATTTTGTTCATTGTTTGCTGCCACAGTGCTGGACTGCTTGCAACTCCATGCGGCAGACGCTTTGGTCTGAAAACTTTTAAATGGGTACTTACCGTACACATTTCATGGGATTTATCGTCTAATCATGCAGTGGTTCCCAAACTTTTTTTACTCACGGCGCACTTTAGAACAAGTAAACATATTTTGGCGCACTTTGTAAATAAATTCGAAATGTATTCAAACGAGGTATTTATACATATACTTTATTAAGAATTTCAGTTTGTATTTTTCACATTTTGAAATATAATCTTGCTCTTTCGCGGCGCACCTAATTACATCTCGCGGCACACCAGTGCGCCGCGGCGCACGGTTTGGGAAGTAATGGGAACCACTGGACCGTCACTCTAATGGCAGCTGTTGAAATGCAGCAAACATATCGTCTGGCCTTGGGAACGGGTGTTGCACTACTTGTAGCTGGTGTCCGGCGAATTTGTCTACAACAATTTGTCTAAAGATACAATTCATCTACAACAATTTGTCTACAACAATTTATCTACAGCAATTAGTCTACAGATACAATTTATGTACAATAATTTGTCTACAGATACAATTTGTTTAGAGAGGAAAAATGAAAGCTATTTGATGTTAATTATTATTAATTTTTTCAAAAAAATTAAAAATTTGTTTCTGCAATTGGTTTTCTTGAGAAATGATAAAGAAAAATGTTATTGGATATTGAATAAATTTATTTACTGAAACGACGCAATACACTCCAACATCTTTTTGAATAAGTCCGAGCTGGTGTGGCGCTTACGCTATACAAATTCACAAAAAATGACAAGAATTAGTGCGATATCTTGCAAAAAACAATAGTATAAGAAACTCGATTAGGTCAGGTTAGGTTAGGTCAGGTTAGGTTAGGTCAGGTTAGGTTAGGTTAGGTTAGGTTAGGTTTCTCAAGAAAACCGATTGCAGAAACAAAATCAGGGTCATCGACTGCCCTTGTTTTCAATTTCGTAGGAAAATCGAGAGCAGTCCATGAGACATACTAGGTCGAATATTAGTAATAGTTTCTCTAGACAAATTGTATCTGTAGACAAATTATTGTAGATAAATTGTATCTGTAGACCAGTGGTGGCCAACCATTTTTTGATGCGTGCCATTTTTAGGTTAGGTTTAATTCGGATGCGCCAAAAAAAAATTTGTGAAAAAATTACTAATAAAATATAATATAATATTTACCTTAAATAGAAATATAATGTGAAAAATATTTACCTTAATGAGATTTCATCTTAACTGCTTAACTACATCTTAACTGCTTAAATCTTTGATTTTTAATATTTAGTGTTAGAAGTGAAAATTTAGCACAATTCATACTAGACCTCGATGCGCCACTTCAATGTACTTGATGCGCCACCTTTGGCGCAATGCGCCGCGGTTGGCCACCACTGCTGCAGACTAATTGTTGTAGATAAATTGTTGTAGACAAATTGTTGTAGATAAATTGTTGTAGACAAATTGTTGTAGATGAATTGTATCTTTAGACAAATTGTTGTAGACAAATTCGCCTAAAACCCTTGTAGCTGTGTATTTAGAAAAACTTTGTAATCGCCACAGATCCTTATACTAACACAATTTTTCTTAACCAAAGGAACGAGCGGTGTGCCAGAGTCCGAGAAAGTTTCGCATCGGGTTTCAAGGTTAAATTCGCAAGTGTATATTTTACGGTTCCTTTTTCGTCTTTAAATACCTCATCGTATTCTTTAATTAGGTTATTGAAAAAACTTGCGGGCATGTCTGATGTGTTGAAAATTGTTTATTAAGTGATATCTTCGTTAAAACTATCGTGGGGATAGCATTGATGCTGAAGTCCGTTAAGACTGTAGGATAAGAACCAAGTTTAAAGTTGGAAATCTTGCTCGCTGGACTGAAATATATCAAAGACGTTAGCAGTGGTATCTCCCTGCATGTCTACTAGCATACCCACTGGCGGATTATCACTGAGGCTATTGAGCCTGAAGCTTCAGGCTCCCATGCTTGAGGGGCCCCAAATCAACTGAGTTTCGATTATATAATTCGAGATTTCGCAAACTTCTTTGATTAAATATGACAGCGTACACAAACTGACAAATTCCCTGTTATATTTTATGTTTTATAGGCCCTAAAGTAAAGTTTGTTTAATACTGTTTGGTTTTGGAAAACGGCAAAATACATTGTATTAAGGTTCTTTTAAGTTTGTTTCTCAATTAGCCTAAGTACCGTACATATAATTTGTGTAAATGTACTATGTACTGTAAGTGTACCTGTATTGTTAATAAAAAGCTATAGAAAAGGGCCTCCATATTCTTCATTGCCCCGGGGTCCCGAGGTGTCTTAATCCGCCTCTGAGCATACCATTTAAGAGGCTTACCTTTGTAAGACTTGATTTAGTGTTTACCGAGTACACACGGAATGTAAAATCGTCCAAATTTTTAATTTTATCTTTCTGCTGTAAAGAATGCTCTGTTGCAAGATTCACTGTCATTCTGTACCTAGAGTGAGAGGAAAAACTTACCTTTTTGTTACAAATTACAAGTTTCATCAGTGGTTGGACAGTTTTGTCTGTTCTTAGGATTAGTACCTTTTCTGCCGCACCGCAAACATTTAAAAGCGCTAGACTTATGTTTTTCTTAAAATTTTCATTATGGAAGTGGTCCTTATTCTTACTTCGAGTCTGCTGAGAAAGTTTACCTTTGCTTTAAACAAATGTGCTTTTTACATCTGAAATACTAGGGTTCTGAAGTGTAGTCGGATTCGAATTCCCTTCGATTGCACATGGTTGTTTTTCGGCCGCTTCCATTGTCCTCGCTGTATTGAGTAAAGTGTCTAACTTAATTCTCCTTCCTGCAATATTTTCCTTCTCAGACGTAATGAGTAACATTTGGCTATGACCTGATCAGTAATTACGGCATTGACGTCTGAAAAATCACAAGTATGAGTCAGCGTCTTTAACCGCGTAAATTAATTGTTTGTTGGAGTAGTGTGGGCGCAAAATGGTAGAGTGCAACGCAATTGCAAATGTTGCAAGATGTTGAAAGAGTGCCAACCCCCATCCTATGTTCCCTCTAATTTTTTTTAGTCCGTGTGCGCAAGAAATTTTCGTTGTGCATACATTTAGAGTCATGGTGAAAAATTGTGCAAACTTTTCTGAGCGCTATTATCTTCAAAATGAAATATATATAAATATTAAATACTTAATAAATATTATTTCCATAAGGTGATAGCTTGATCATTACGGTACTATTAAATGGATATTAAAAAACTGTTTACAATATTATATATTCTTAAAAAAGAAAACATTTTATCCATTCTAAAAATATGAATAAAATAAAAATAAAATAAAATTCAACAAAATAAAGAAATAAAATAAAAATAACTAATTGAAAATGACTATTTTAGTTATCATTTCTCAAATTTTTTTAGCATTTAGCAATTTAAAATAGACTATCAAGATTAATACATGATTTTATCCATTCAAAAAATAGGAATAAAATAAAAAATAATTTTATTTTTTATGAATTATGAGGTAATTACTCTTCGTTTTTATGCAAAAATAAGAAAGAGAAGGTTTATATTCAATGCGTTAATGGATAAAAGAAAAAAATGCAAATACATAGAGGAAAAAAAATCCGTATTGCGTAATTGCGCGGACGTCGGCGAAGTCGGGCGGAAGGGGTTAATACTTAAAAGAGCGACTATAGAGTATGTTGATGCAAATGGTCAGACCTTGTGTGACGGTATATTTTTGAAATTACTTCATCTACTGTCGTGACTCATGATACGCTTGAGCCTGTGCGCATTTTATTTTGCTGTGTGCGCGGGTTTCACAACGCGTGTGCGCGCGCACACGCGCACACCTTAGAGGGAACATTGCCCCCATCCCCACCCTCCTTTGTAGCGAGGCACCCATAGTGCCAACCCCCAACCCCTTTGTTGCAAGGCACCCATAGTGCCAACCCCCCACCCACTTTTGTTGCAAGGCTCCTCCTAAATGGGGGAGAGGTTAATGTTGCAAGAGCAACAAGGGGTTATGCAGCTTGGAGGCGGAGTTATCCCCCAAGTTGCAATGAACCCTCGCTGGGGAGAACTCTTTGGGGGATAAGTGGGACGGCCTCACCCCCAAAGGGTTATACCTAACCTAAGAGAGAGGAGAGAGAGGAGAGGTGTTCGCTTGACAGGAGCGAAGTGCATATTAAGATTTCAGCCGAGCGACCTTTCTCTTAATATGTTCCTAATCAGCCAGTTGGCTTAATCAGCCAGTGCCTCCAGGCATCATCAGCCAGTTGGCACAGTGTATACTTCGTTTGGCACGTACACACCCGTCTATACGCCCATTACGTTTATATGCTTCGGGCGACCGCGTTAAACTGTAAGTCTAAGGTGGAGTGGAGGCTGGCTCGAGACCCGGCGCGTCCTTTCGCGGTTGCTAGCCAGGGTGCCCTAATGATCCGTGTTAAACCGTGGGCCTAAGGTGGAGTGTAAACATCTTTCCACGGTTCGTAGGGGCAGGATCCCGTTATTGCAACACTCGAACATGTTGTTTATCTGTTTGTTTATTTCCCTCTCTCTCTCTCTCATATTTATATATTTTTTTTAATTGGGGTTGTTTAACCTCCTTCGCAGCATCTAAGGTCATATGACGGAGGGGGCCTACAGCTTTACGTGGGATCCGAACCACGGGTCGCTACATAATCTGGGCGCAGAGGACGGTCTCCCATCCAACTACTACCCAGACCCAATGTCGCTTAACTTCGCTGATCTCTGAGAAGCGGTGTTACGACATCGGACACTACGTAGCCCATATATATATATATATATATATATATATATATAATATTATATACACTTCCCCGTTTAGTTTAAAAGTAGGTCTAAGTTAGAGTGCAAAACTTGATCTTCCCCAGAATGAACAATTAGGGCGGAAAACAAAGGCGAACCCATATATGTACATTTCCGGCAAAAAGTTCATCTAAAAATTCGTGTAAACATCTTTCCACGTTTCTCTCTCTTATATATATATATATATATATATATACCCACTTCCCCGTTTAAAAGTAGGTCTAAGGTGGAGTGTAAAGCTTGACCTTCGCCAGAATGAGCAATTCGGACGGAAAACAAAGGCGAACCCATAATATGTACAATTCCGGAAAAAGTTCATCTAAAAATTCGTGTAAGCATCTTTGTCAAACTGCATTAATTATCTCACTCTCCGTCTGTCTTAAGTCTAATATTACGGTCTTTTTCATCTGTAACAATTAAAACAGGACAAATGGTGTACGTAGCATTAATTGTTAATTAGAAAGGAATATGGTAAAGGAAGGAAAAAGGTGAACGCTATAAACAAGAGCCTTCCTAAACATATCCTAATTAAACGATGTAATTAGCTGGACAATAGAAGGACATAAATATTTAATGGAAATAATATATATATATATATATATATATATATATATATATATATATATATATATTATATATTAAACATCGTTCTGAAAATTGCGGGTTTGGCGGAAGCGATAGATAATTTCGACTAAAAATCCAATAAATAATCTTTCCGCAGGAGTTTATTTCGAGATCATAAAGATTAAAACTTCATCAGCAATTGAATCTTTGTTTAGTGTATATCTTTCATAATCATGGTTTTTCTACAACAAAAAAATTTAATTACGGGCTATAAAGCCCTTCCATTCTGAACTTTTCTCATATATATATCTATATATATATATATGTGTGTGTGTGTAAATATATATACACACACACACATATATATATATATATACATATACATATATATATATACATATATATACACAGTTATATTTATCTTCGTTCACATTTACAAATAAAATTTGAAACATTTCTACAAAAAAAAAAATTTAATTAAGGACCATAAACGGCCTTCCATTCTGAACTTTTCTCATATATATATATATATATATATATATATACACACATGTTGTTTATTTCTTTATTGGCGGTTCTCTGATTTCCAAGATTCGAGATAAGGTACGTATTTTTAAATTATACTACACAGCAACGGTTATTTCAGTTCGCTCGAGAGCGTGTTTAATGATGCACTACATCACACGACTTTGTTTTAAAATTTATCTATTCCATCGCTCAATTATCTTTCACTTTTATGTTTCAAGGTACCATAAACCATAGTTTGCGTTTCTCTCAAGCATACGCGAATTTTACCCATAAAGCGTTTCACATATCAGCCTTAACTCTCTCTCTCTCTCTCAGTCGAATACAAGATCAAAAAACAAAGCGACTCTCGTCTCTCGACGAATGGGGATATCTGACACGGCCCAGATTTCAGGGGGCAACCAACCACAGCCCTGTGGGCAGATCCCTGGACCTCTGTTTGGTCGCTATGCAGGCCTACGCGTCAAGCTCCTCCCAAAATTCACCGTTATCCAATAGGAAGCTAACGATTGTGTTTTGTGGGTTGGTCACAAGCCCCCTTATAAAAGGGAGAATTTCATCTCAGAGCCTCAGTTCGTATGTTTTTTCGTTTATTGCTTTTCAAGTAAAGGGTTCCAAGAAACCTTAGGCCCCCCACTTCCAGCTTACATGTTTACTTATATCGAAATAGCTTTTAGTGATTATAAAAAATATAAAATTCTTTATTTATTGCAGGTATTAAAATTACTCTAGCTGATAAAGTGATAATATAATGGCTTCTCAATTAATTGGTGATTCGGAGAAGCAACGTGTGATAGATCGCATACGAGCAATAACATTTCGGGAAGCTCGTGATGCTGGAGCCACCTTTATAACACGTTCATGGGCTGCCAAAAAGTTGCGAAGAAGTGAGGACTTCGTCAAAAGAAATTGGAATAAAACTTTGGATGAATGTGAAATGGATACAACCAAATCTGGGCGCCCAAATTTGCCACTCTCTCAGGAAACAAAGGACATAATTGAAAGCGGTACACGTAAGCGGAAAAACAGCTGTGCTAAACTTTCTAGAGAGATCGAAGTGTTGAGAGGAAAGATCGTTAGTGGTGAGATCATTCGACTGTACCGTCATAGGGAAGGTTTAAAGCCTTGGCATGAACTTCCAAAGCCAAGAAAAACTCAACTTAACATCGATGACAGAATGTGGTGTGCCCATTATCTTGAAGATTGGGATGTGGATGATTTCATGCATTTAACTGTCTCCGATGAATTTTTTGTTTACGTAGCACGTCGGCCTAACTATCAAAATGATCGAGTGTGGGCCACAACACCAGATGAAATCGATGACAATGAACATTATCGCGAATTATTAAAAAGTCCAGACTGTGTTGGTGTGTTTGTTTTGTTCACTGCAAAGAAGCTCATGTGGGTGCTGAAGCCAAATGGTCAGAGTTGGGATGGACAGTATTTTCGTGATATTATTCTATCCCAGCATGTCATTCTTTTTCTAAGAAACCCAAACAATGTTATGGATGTCGATCAGGTCACACTTCTGCAAGATAAGGCCCCTTGCTTTAAGGCATTAGCCACTCAACAGTTGTTGCGGAACCATGCGATCGATTTCTTTGGAAATGAAGAATGGCCAGGAAATTCTCCTGACCTGAACGTCTGTGAACACATTGGATCAGTTATAAAGGACAAGGTTGAATGTCTCTTGTTTCAAGAACCTGCAGCAAATCGATTTTCGAAGGATACAATGACGCAACACATTGAAACTGTTTTAGCAAATTTGCGTAACGATCAAGATCTATTCACGTCACTTTTGGCAAGCTACCCAAAGCGAATTCAGGCTGTCTTGGAAGCCAATGGCGGGAACACCAAGTTTTAATTGTTTCTCATTAAATGCAGGATTAAATTCTTTTTTAGGTATGTTTATTTTTACTGTACCTCCAATGGTTTAGGCCATGGGCGGGGGGGCTAAGGTTTATTGGAGCCCCGTATACACTATGAGTCAGTTATCGTTGTACTATTCTCCTTAATTGTTTGAAGATAAAGACTTTTATGTTCATGCAACGCGTCTAATTTTCATCGCTGCATATCGGGATGAACTTTTATCTACCCAGATTGTTACGGAAAATTGAATTGTGACGAAATGCAGGAACCTTTCAATGAAGGCGATATTAAAATGTAAGTAACTATATTCTGCGGCTCATTCAGTGTTAACTTATAAGTGCCTTACCTAGCTTTATTCTGAGTTTTCCTACAAAGAAAAATTAATCCCAGGACTCTTTGTCGTTTATAATAATATAACCTAACCGGTACATAATATATATATATCGGCTAGGACTCTTTCTCGTTTATAATAATATAACCTAACCGGGACATAATATATATATATATATCGGGAACGACTTTTTCTCGTTTATAACAATATAACCTAACCGTAAAAGACCGCAATAAACGCGTTTTGAAAAATATTTTTAATTATTCCACTGAAGGTCCACTGCTTGGTTTATCTTCTATGGATCCTGTTTCCTTAAACTTTGCAACAAGTCTGCTAACACAACTCTGTGTTATTGGCTCGCGGTCTGGATGCAGTCTATTAAATTCAGCAGCGGCCTCTCTTTGACTCCTATTTCCTATGAGTAGAATCATCTGGATTCGTTCTTCCTTGCTCACACATTATAGCCTGTTGAAAGAGAAAAATATGAATTATGGTTTGTAGAAATAGAAAAATATGAATTTTTTCCTATGATGCAGGACTTATGGGACACTCTGTGGATATACACCTTTACACATTACAGCGGGTGCTAACATATGGGAACCTTTTTTTTATCTGTCTGCATACACTTTTATCGTTCATCTCTCTGTCGCACTAATGGAATAATTTTGCAAAATTTATAAATCCCTTCCCACGTGACATGTGCAGGAGAAATGAAATGCAATACATCCCGCACGTTTCAGTATAATATCCTTGAAAACGATATCTGTTCCAAACAATCTCAGGTACATGTAATTGAGCAATAAACTGAACAATTACCGAATCATTCCAGGGCTGAAAACCGAGTGAATCAAAATAGTACATTCTTTCCCTATTTTAAAAATAGATTGCAAACCAATGAATCCCCTCACCCCCGACAATGTCGGTGTTAACGATAATCCCGTACCAGTTTCTCGTACTTGGAGCTTCAATATTTCATTCTTCGCAAACACACCGATAAATTTTGAGCGTGTGAAACGGTCACTTTTCATTATTGTCTGGAGTGTATTCGCGTCCATTTTAAAAGTCTGTGACCAAGTTCCTGAAAAGATCAACTACTATTAGTGCCTGTGATTCGAGGTACACGAGTACACTTACAGGCGCATCTATAGGCTTGGAAAATTCCACCCTGACTGAGATATTCCCACTCTGCTGTGGACTTAAATGCGTATTTGCTCCAGCAGAGAAGTCAGGCGTAATATCAAATGAATAAATGTTAAATTCTTCGACAAATTCTTTCTGCGTTGCCCCAAAACCAAGTTCGTTACAGGCGCCTGTATTATGAGCCAGACTACTATATGCTCTCGCGCAGAGCGGGAACACAGCGTCTGATGAGTAGTCCGTAATCATGGTCCCGCCCAAAGCGAGCGGGAACACAGCGTCTGATGAGTAGTCCGTAATCATGGCCCCTCCCAAAGCGATGCCATTTAAGTATAGAGTAATATTTTTAAGGCCTAAATTCTCGAAATTAAAGGTACTCTTTTTATATTTTCCACTCGTCGAGGCGTGGTCCTGCATTCCAATTAATATCCCTTTAGGTAGGACTCCCAGGGCCACGTTTTCTAGTTTCTTCGAGGCCAGCCCGGTGGGGACCGGGTATAGTTTGATCTGTACCCTGTTAATTGGGTATTTTACTGTGGCGTGTATTAAGTCTTTCTCAATTTCTATTTGTTTCGGGGAACTTAATTTCACTCGGCGTATACGCAAATACGTCTCCATGATGTGAATCACAACGGGTTTCGCGCCCTCTTCTTGATCAGACCCCAGATTTATGCAGATCTCAGGAATCGTGCGGGTAAGCTTCAACTTCATATCCACCCCGTTCATAAGCAACTTCTCCTGGAATGTGAAGTCTGCATGCAGGCGTCCAAAACATTCGTATATCTTTTTTTATAGAATTTTTAAATTTATCCTTTATTCCATTTTCATCGTTAGTGTGGTAATATTCCTCGGCGATTAAAAAGGTGTCCTTCTCTTCTTTTGAAAAGTTGAGGACATTTTCCAGATAGGCTCGTAGGTGGTAGTACCCCGTTCCTGTCGAGATGTTAGCATGGTTCAAATACACTTCACACTGGCTGAATATGGAGTGTAAAAGTTGGTTACAGGGTAGGCAGAGTAAGTATCATCGCAGTTCGTTCCATTAGAATGGGCTATGCGCAGTTTAGTGTACAGGTGCATGCAGCTCGGGTCAAAAAAGTAAGGGCCTGAGCTGTGTATCACGAATTCTATTTTGGCACTGGGCGAACTAATTTTGTTTAATGGGTTAATTGTAATAAAGTTGCTATGCTCAATAGAGACCTGAGTGGGGGCATATCAAAGAGGGACAGTTCCGATTTACAGCATTGTGAACTACACGAATGGATGAAACGCGCCATGATGAGTCAGAAATAGTGACACCTCCCTCGACAACTATTAGTCAACCTATGATTCGTGAGAGTAGTGTCCTCAGCTTATATCAGTCAAAAAAATGATCAGCCATAGGTTTCATACGCTTAGAGCACTTCTTTTTTGATTTCCTTTTACGTTTGGCGCCACGTAATGGTAACCCCTTCTTCCTGGCAGATCTCTTCTTTCCGCCACCACGCATTTTTCTCTTTGCATCTTTGATGATTTCGTCCCGTGTACGTTTTAATTGTTTTTTAAGAGCTTCTTTTGTCCTAGTTCCACCCATTATTTCTTCTGCCGCGTTAAAACCTGTTTGTAACGCCTTCCGCCCTAGGTACCTGGCACCCCTCTTCAACAGTGGGACAGCGGTGCGTAGTATGGATGAAAAAATGGGTCCAAGTCCACTCCCACGCTGCTATCTCACCCCTCGGTAGAGTGTGAACGGTCTTCGATTCATTATAAACGACGAAAGTGTAGTTTCACTGTTAAGCTCCCATCACCGAATGGGAAATTTTTTCCCTCAATCGTTCTTATATATATCGAGATGTTGGTTAATAGATTAGTCGCAACATTCACATAATGGGGCTTGTCATATGTAATGCTCAAACTTTTCCCTCTATGGTTGGGGATGTGTGCAATGCGCAGCAGGCGCGCCTGGGTATCCCCAACTAATTAGTGCTCTACGATATCGCTGTAAATATATCACATGTCTGGGGGCGGAGAGCTTTCACCCAATTTCTCTATCTTTAATTGATACATTAAGCTGGACAAGTCATGCTGTGCCTCGTGGAAGGTATCTCTTTGGAGAGTTGCGATATATCCGCCCTCAGCCACAATTGTGAACAGCTCTTTATTTTTAATATTTCTACTAAGCGTTGACTTTAACTTCAATGTGCATGCAGTCGTGTCTATGTTTACGACTTCAAAAAGTAAATCTTCGTCAGGTACGACCTTTGAAGATTCTTGTTTAACCCCGTCACAATGTCCATGGCTGTATCATAATGCCGATTCCTAGCGATACATTTGAGGGGGCGCGCGTCTTAGGGTATAGGGTACCTAAGCGCCACCACAGGCGAAAACGTGGTTTGGGTTATAATGACCTTACGACACTAGAATTATGGTTCAAAACCTTATGAAGCGAACTACTTTTTTCACCTCTATCGCCAGCTGGGCTCTGCCGCCAAGATGTGATGCGCGTGTTAAGGCCCCAATATCCTGTTCAACTGGTGGGAGTGATGGGGGTGGGGGTGGGACGCTCGGTCTCTGAGTGGCAGGAACAGCAGGAGGAGCGCGAGCCAATGAAAACATGGCAGCCACTCCGCTCTGCTTTCTGACTGGCCACCCGCTCCACGCCCCGAGAGGGACACGACACAAACATCCCGCCAGTACCTTAAGACTCGCGTTGCTGTTATCAGGCGTCCTGTGTTCGTGCTCATATTGCTGAATATTGCGTGGATTATTCTATTCACCCGGTTTCTAACTATTATCAACGTGTGCAGCAATGTCTCACCGTGCTAGTGATAGTGATGAAAAGTCAATGGAATCATTCTGTGCCAGAAATCGCACCCAAAGTTCGTCATAATCAGAAACTAAAAAAAATTACAAAAAATATATATAAAATATAAAATATGAAAATCTATTCCAAAAACTCATCAACACCTTCATTAGCATACTTAGAACTCTAATTTAGCAAAAAATTAACGTTCTAGCTCAATTAATAACAGAGATACTATTGCCAGAATATTACTGAACTTTGGAGGCGATTTCTGGCGAATTTTAATTTTGGCACTTAGGTACCTTAAGACGCGGGACCCCTCGTTAATTTTGTGCTATAGTACTGTTCCTCACCGAACAGGACTGAACCCATAGTATTGTCTAATGTTATGCCTAATTTTTCGCACTCATCGAATCTTCTAATGATCAGAAATATGATCTGCTCATTTTCAAAGTTAAAAATTTGTTGGCTAACTGGAGTTCACATAACCCCACCTTATACGAATCACGCTCCAATTCAATGGGCCCGTGGAGTTCTGTCACAAAGTTGGCGAGGGTGTTGTTAGGATGCACAGACAGAGAAGAAGAGGACGGGAATGTGACATAGAAGTGGCTAGGCGCCATGTTGCATACTAATTAAGCTTCTTTATTGCAGCAGCTTTTATATAGGTGTTGAACAGTGGCGGCTCGTCGGTAGGCACTGCGGAACTGCAGTACCCCTAAATTTTTTATTTACAATTGAAATAATCAAGAACAATATAAGGATGAGCTCACTGAATAACTTTTTCAATAACTTTTGAAACTTTTATTCATTGCTCAATACTCACCCTTTTATTTCAGTAATTATTTCAACCCATTCTTAGAGACAGCACCCCTAGAATTTTTAGTCACGAGCCGCCACTGGTGTTGAAGCTTTCTGGATAACCCAGCTTTTTCACCAGGTACATTTTTCTCTTTCCTGAACCTTTGCTGCTTAAAATTTTTTCAATTTTAAACACACTTTTTCCTAAATTAAATGTAACTTTTTGCAACTCCTCGCGGTAAAAGCCTCCAGCGATCTCTTCCCCATTCAAATCTTCAACGTAATACATCATTATCTCACCTTTAGGTCTCATAGCACGAACTTTAAAAATCTCACGTGTCCATCCTTGCTGAAATACCTTCGCGAATTTATTTCCCGAACGTGATAGCCTTACATAATCATTGATTTTGAAATGTGTAGTGTGTGGTGGTGGTAGTGTTACATCTCTTCTCACATCTGGCAACGCACCTCTTTCTAAAACTTCGTTAGGCGTTGTGCCAATCGTACGGTAGTGTGAACCGTTGTATGATGAAGCCAATGAACCGAGAACGTTTATATATCTGTATGTGTTTTTATGTGTAAAATAACGATGCATGCGCTCCTTTATGGTACGTTGAACTCTTTCAGCTAAAGAGGCCTTATGTATAGAACTGCTAGTGTAATAACTGATATTAAACTCTATCAGCATGTTCTGAAAAGCGCGACATATAAATTCTTTCCCCATATCCTTACAAAAATAGCAAGGAATCCTATTTTCTTTTAACAACAACGTTTTGGTCGCTTTAGCAACTGTTTCAGGCGATTTATTTTTCAGGGGAATTAGCCACAGATATCTAGAGAATACATCTATTATGAATAAGATGAAGCGGTAACCATCGTTATACACTGAATATATTTGCTTGTCTGTTAAATCCGCCTGCCAAATAAAGTCAATCGAAGCAGCTGTTGTCTTGGCCGTTTTAAACCTTTTTCTCTCCGGTTTAAGAAGTGTATAAGCATCCTGTTCCGGGAAAAATCTCTCAACATCTTTTTTCCTTACACCGTAGACACCTCTGTACAGTCTATTAACGCCACCATAGGAAGCTGGGTTAGAAATGTCATAATAGCGTTTACTTAATATGTTAGCCATTTCCGTATTTTAGAGACACGTGGATAAGGCTGGCCGTTTGTTCTATTCTTTCTCCTCTTCAGAGACGCTGCTGCTGCTGGGGGCGATGGCGTACTCAGTTGTGACACATGCAAGACTTGCTCCAAATCTTTTAACCTATTCAGATTACCTAGCAATGTTTTGGGGACATTTATTTGTTGTAGTCTTGCTTTAATATACTTCCATCCTGTTGGCGAGGGTCTGTCCCACTTTCTCACCAGATCATGAACAATATCAATGATATTGGATCCTTGTACCCTTGTTCCTTCAACAATGACCTCGCCTGTATCGGCCCACTGTATGATGGGGTCCTCACCCAGTAGATTATAAAGACTTACGCCTTTATTCCTCAATGTATGTGGGAGGCTGTTTTTTAGCACATGTTCAATGTTTTGTGTTCCGTTGCTCTTTGGTTGGTCATCTTTAACTTCGGGACCAGGTCCTGTGTCGCCATACTCAGCACTACTCGCGCTGTGCCTAATAACCACGGGGAGCTCTGTAGGATGTTTATAATCCTCGTTCTCATGAAGAAATTTCTGCAAAGCCTCTTGGTACAAGATCCTTTTCTCATCAGGTGATTTTTCACGGTTTAATAGGGCTAGCAACTCACTTTCCATTCATTTAAGCCTACTTTTACGGGGTTCTAGAGCCTTGTCTGGAGTCTTTGAACTTTGCAATGAAGCATACACCTCGTGCGGAATCACAACCACCTTCTTCATTATATTAATCTAGTCAGTAAAGGAACCAAAACTGAAAATAAGATGGGTAGGAATGATCCTCCTCTTTGTACAATAATGCGCTTTTTCTTACCTTCAGTTTGACTTTTATGAGCGAGCGCTCGTATTATGTTCTTGTAACGACGTAAGCGATCCTTCTGAGAGGGTTTCATTGGCACATTACATTCTATAACATTAAGACAGATTTCACAGATGTATTTTAAAAAAGTCAGGGTTGATATTTTTAAAAAACTTC
Organism: Bathynomus jamesi; assembly: GCA_023014485.1. Taxonomy (NCBI): domain Eukaryota; kingdom Metazoa; phylum Arthropoda; class Malacostraca; order Isopoda; family Cirolanidae; genus Bathynomus; species Bathynomus jamesi. The sequence continues at coordinate 873,599 of JAJOZX010000534.1, forward strand.
AGTTGCAGTGCCCGGGTCAATCGTTGATAGATTTTTATTAATTCCGGTATTTCTTTAGCCTATTTGTCATTCTGGAATATACAGAGTTTCAGGCACGCTTGGGAATATATTCGTTCTTAGAAGCACCCTAAACGTGTTTCGCGGGTGAAGGTCACAAAGCAAATATCCATAACGCTGGTTTGTGGCCTCTTTATAAATCCCAAAAACTCCTTACTCTGATTCGGGAACATTTGAGTGGCTAATACCCAAATTTGTGATACATCTCTACGTTGCGCGAATAAGACAAGATATTGTGTATTTAGCGACACATCACGCATGTATCTATTTTTGAAAAATAGATTCTGATTGATGAAGAACACGCTTATGTTAAGATGGTGGGAGAATACTGTAAATGTCTCGGCAAACGTTTTATCCATCTCCAACATGAGATCGTCAATTCCCTTTAACGAATTAACATCATATACACCTTTGTGAAACAAACTATCATCTTGGTACTCGTTGAACACTGATTGATACGTCGAATAGCACCATATAACTTTATGCACAAATTTTGAGAACATCTCTCCCTTTTCTTTAATGATTTTAAGCATAAACACAGTTTTACCACATCCTGTAAGGCCAGATATAATACATTTTGATGAGCTCGTGAACCTGAATTTTTTTACAGAATCCATTTCTACAGTAACACGTCACACTCCTAAGTGGGTCATTTACAAAATATTACAAATTTGGAGTGCTGTTCCTTATATTTTGTTTTCTTCTCCCACAGAACCGTGAATGACGATGAGGTACAACACCCCATCATCGATATCACAGACGAACCCGTTGACCGTGCAGCTACAGAATCCATCTCCGCTGACGAATCCTCACCAGCGACACCTGTAGCATGCGCCAGTTCAAAAAGGAGGCACGATGAAGAGCCCACCACGTCAGGTATAAAACGCGCCAGGATTGCGCCGGTTGTTAGATCCCCAGTAATAGATCCAAAACCCTCAACGTCTTACGACACAACTCCCACAATAGTACCTTCCTCAAATATACCCCCTTATTCAATTCCGGGTACATCCTCCACAGCAGCTTCTCATTCTCTTTGAGGATGGTATAACATTCGATTTGGTGCGCACTAGGGCATATCATACTCTGCGTTCAGGGTTGAAATTTTGGAAAAACAAAGTGGCTAATATGTATTCCTATGTAAATATTAATTCTAAGATGGGTTTATTATTTGCAACTTTTCCGAAAAATCTCATTTTCATGGTCAAAATCGCGATTTTCTGATTTGAAGGCTGCCTAACGCAGCCTCAGGGCACCCAAACCAAAGCACGCAGCTGTTCTGCATATGATTTAGTCTAAAAGCTGCTTTTTCTGACTTCATCCTTGCTTTCTTGCGTGTTTCAGCACCTCTGGGTGCTGAAAAAATGTTTAGATTTCACGTAAAACTTTGAGTGGAGTTTTCTGAGATCCTTGAGCTCAGTCAAGGTCATCTTGCAGATGAAAATAGGCTCGTAAATATTCTCTGATTCCCAGTTGATGAGATCCTCAGGTGAAGTGGATTGCAGATTGACTTTGGGATTTTTATGGGGCCTCACTGTCGTATCATCAAAGTCTCTTCCTTCTCTGATCTTCTCTATCTGGCTCACAGCAAAAGCTCTCTGATGCTCATCCTCACTGCACAGGAATGAAGCCAGGAGGTTCTCAGGATGTGCGTGGTAAGCCCCTCTTTTCAATGCAGCAGAGATGATGTTCCTGACCTCGGTAGTCTGGTTCCTCAGCAGCCTCAGGCTTGGAAAAACGTGTGCAGGACCAAATTTGAGGTGGTGCTTCACTTTGATGTCGTAGTACATTTAGAAGTAGAAGTTAAGGCAGAACTTCAAGAGGACCTAGAGCGTCCTCAACACCTCCCCCTTCAGTCCGTGCTCCCTCATCCACAACAGCAAGATGGCCTGTGCAGTAGTGAGCCACCTGGATTGGTTCAGAGGTCCGCACCTGAGACCAGCCAACTGTGGACTGAGACTTCCAGACTTGATGGCTTTGATCAGAAGATAGCAGTTGTGCTGGTCTGTGGAGAGAGATTTGACTATATCTACTGGCAGCTCTATGATATCTTCAGTTCCTTCCACTGGTTTGAAGTTGAAGTTGACCTCAAGTTCTTTCACTTTCTGAAGAAGTTTTCCAATAGGCCCACTGAAGCTTGACCGGGGAGTTACAGGGCCGTCCAGCTTGATGATTAAGTGCCTCAGGGGAGGCTCGTTCACATGGAGCTGACAGATCATCCAGTGGCACTTGCGACCCAGCATCTTGTCCAATAGGGTTATGGCGCCTCCAGACCACCCCGTGTTGGTGTTGGTAAAGTCTCCTCCAATCATTACAAGGCTCTCGTCAGCTCCGTGATCCAGAAGCCACTCATGCAGGCCCTGAGCGATCCTATGAGCAGGCTTTTCTCCTTCCTCAGGTTCCTCGGGAGTGAAATGGAAGAGGTACTTTCTTTGAGGCTCCCACGTGATAGTGTAATGCTCCTCGATCACTTTGCCAGGATGAAATCTCCCTGTCACTTCGTCATATTTCAACACCTTTGTGTTCCTATCCTGCTTGCCATCAAAGAATATCCCAGAGATCTTCTCCTCTGACCTCTGCGTGAGAACTTCAACTGATGAGGCCATTACTTCCTCCTTGGCCCTCCAGACTTTCATGCCATCTATGGCCAAGTAAACCTTGTCTTTGGAAAGATGACCGGCCTTGATGAGGTCGTTCAGGAAGCCAGTGTCAACTGCAGCTGCCGGAACATTTGCCACCCCGTACCTCAAAGCTGCTGAAGCTGTCCCTTGGTTCTTCATATAGTTTCGTGTAGCAGAAGTTGGAGTTTCGGCAGGTACTTCAGCGGGAACGTCCATAGGAGCTTCAGTAGCCTCAGCATTGTCAGAGGCTTCTTTTGCAGCTTCTTCCAAGTTTGGCTCTTCGTCCTCCTCAAAGTGTTTCATGAGAAGCTCCTCATTAGTAGCCTCCTCTTTTTTCTTCCTCTTCACAGCAGAAGCTTCTTCAGCCTCCTTCCTCTTCGCTGCTTTGATCTGTCTCCTGCTGTCTCCTGCTGTCTTCGGTATTTCAACACAGAACAGAAAACTGCAATTTTGAACATGATAACGCAATTTTTTGGAAAAGTTGCAGAAAAGAAACCCCTCTTAGAATTAAATTTTACATAAAAATACATATTAGCCAGAGTGAAATTCGGAATCGGAAAAGTATTATATGCCCTAGTGCGCACCGCTACCTCTACCACGGCCTTGACTAGAAATCGGTATATAGTCAGGGATGATCCTAGGACCATGTATAGCAATGGTGTTGAACACAGACTACGGCGCATAGTTGAACGTATTGTAGAGTTTGCCTTTCAGAACCGCGACGAATGTGAAGTCAGGACGAGGCTGTCCTTCGGATTCGGGTCAGATGACGGAGATGTACAGTAGATGATTTTTGGGTAGTAATACCGTTCAGACGTTTAGCAGCTGAAGATATCGAGTATATATTAGGTCGTATACTGCAGGCCTCTCAAAGTAGTATAACCTTCAATATGGACAACTTCACGGTAAATATTCACCGTGTATTCCGTGTTGCGGGTCATAGTGCCACACCTTATACTCTTAACTTCAATTTTCAGGCTATTTATAGGCGGCATGTAAACGTCGATCGTGGCTGCGGCTTTAGAGCAGTAGTCTTAGCTCGTATGTTTACTATACTAAATACACGGGCTCAAAAAATTTGGTTGCCTACGGTAGTGGAGCGTGCCCGTAAACTAGCTGTAGACCGTAAACTTGAGTTTGACTGTAATATGGGTCCTGAAGAGCTGAGAAGAGTAGAACAGGAAATGAATGTTCGCATAGTTGTATTTGGAATGGACGATCGTCGTAGAACTGTGTATGTTTTTAAGAGCTGTGTGAGAGATCGTACAAGACCCCTACTTATTTTAGGACTGTCAGGGACAACGTATCTCCCCATCCGTAATAGAAGGGGCCTTTACACAAGTTATGATAAAAGTTGTAAATATGGCCGAAATCATGATTTGTGTAAGGGGTGAAGGGGTGTATCGAGTTTGCGGATGATAGAGTGAAACATTGTCAAGATTGCCACATGGTATGTGAGCAGTGTAAAAGCTCCGAATGTGAAAGCCGTGTAGTTGAAGCTGAAAAGAGGGATTGTGATGTGTATAGACGCACGTTTTTCAATAATAACTGTTTTGAGCTCCATAAATCAATTGGCACGTTCGGGAAAATGAGAATCTGTGAATGTGGTATGTTTCATATGATGGATGATTGGGGGAATTTCAAGCATAAATGTGATGAAATTCACTGTTCTACATACCATGGGAAATATAAGGAGGCTGGAGTAAAGCATGTATGTTATATGAAAGACGCCAATCCTTAAAACAGGCCTTTTATAACTGTGCACTACGATATAGAAACATACACGAACGCTGAAACCAAAGCGGCTATTCCACATTTACTTGTGAGCCAGACTATCTGTGATGAGTGTATGGAGATCGTGTGATGAGTGTCACAAATGTGGTAAACGGAGAAACGTTTTTAAAACGAATGCCCACGATAGCCCTGTGAAACTCTTTGTGTCCTATATTGCCAAGTTAGCGGACAAGTTAAAAAAAATGACTGTGTATATTCTTGCCCATAACGGGGCGAAATTTGACACACAGTTCCTTTATAAGGAGTTGCTTGAGCACGAGTCATCTGAGATATTTACAGGTGATCCCTTGAAAAGAGGCAACAAACTAATACAGATGCAAATAAGAGGTAATGTACAGTTTAAAGACACTTTATTATTCAAACCTTGTAAATTAGTAAAGCTACCCAAGGTGATGGGCGTAGCCACTGAAGTTTCAAAAGGATATTTCCCTTACACATTCTTCACGAGCAAAACTTTAAATTACGTAGAACTACCTCGACCCAAACATTACTTTAACTACACCAACATGAGTGATAGTGAGCGTGAAGATTTTGACCGTTACTACAACAATTTTAATGAAGCTAATCCATACAATATAGCCGATGACTGTGAACGTTATTGCGCGAATGACGTACGTGTACTTAAAGTATGCTTTCAAGCCTTTAGAAGCATGTACAAAACCCGTTTCAAATGCGATCCGCTGCAAGTCGCAACCACCATCGCATCATTATGTTTTACGGTGTTCAAAAATAACTTCATGCCTAAAGATACCTTAGCCGTTATCCACAGAAACAATCCCCGCAGTTATGGGCACAAGGCTATTTACTAGCTCATACACCTACAGCAGCAGACCGGGGTGTATATATAAAGCATGCCCGCAACATGGGTGAAGTACCCATTAAGGTTAATGGTGGCGTTTTTTGGGTTGATGGTCTAAGTGAAAACCGTGCCACTGGTGAGAAGACTGTGTACTCCTTTAATGGGTGCTGGTGGCACGGATGCCCCCGTCCTGAGTGTGGAATCGTAGGAGATATCCACGATAGATCTCCTGCCGACTGTCTTGCATGGACCCGCACCCGCGATCAACTTACAGGCTTCCAGTTCAATCACAAAGTCTTGTGGGAGCATGAGGATGATGCACGGATGGAGGCAGATGGACAGTACCGTAAAGAAATAAACACGATCAAACGTTCAATGGTGCTGTATCCTCTCAAATGCGGTGATAGCTTGTTCGGAGGGCGTACAAATCCTTTCAAGCTATACTTTCCGTCTACGAAGGGTGTGAAACTCCATTACTACGACTTCTGTTCTTTATACCCCTACGTGATGAAGAACAATCCGTACCCCGTAGGTGCACCTGAAAAAATGCTGGGTCCCACCATACCAACCATCGAAGAGTTTTCAGCCAACTTGAATGAACGCTACTTTGGACTCTCTTTCGTAGACGTGCTCCCCCCCTCGCGATTTATGGATGCCAATCTTACCCGTTGTTATAGATCACAAGTTCATGTTTCCCCTTTGCGTGAAATGCGCAGAAGAGAACAATGGTGATTGTGACCATACATCCCACCAGCGTAAGATCAGAGGTGTATATTCAAGCCCTGAGCTGGCCCTAGCCATTCGCCATGGGTATAGAATAATGAAGATACATGAGGTGTGAAGGTTTCAGAAGCTACCCAACCTTTTCACACCATATATAATCGCTTTTCTGAAGGATAAGGTTGAGGCGTCAGGACATCCGCGAGGGGTTGATACCAAAGATTAAAAAACGGCTTATATTCAGCGTTACCGTGAATGTGAAGGTATACAGCTTGACCGATCCCAAATTGTGAAGAATTCTGGCAAGCGCTTTAGTGCAAAGTTGTGTCTGAACAGTCTTTGGGGAAAATTTGCACAGAATACTGGCAAAGGGAACGTTCATTTGGCACAAAGTTATAGTGAAGTCTGGGATTATGCCAACGCTCCCGATAAAGAGGTCATGGAGATTGTGAATGTAGGTAATACTTACATAATAAAGTACAACAATACCGAATTGGCCACAAATTCCTCACGGTTTACAAACATTTCTGTAGCCAGCTTCAGAACAGCCTACGCACGCATCAAACTTTGGGGCCTGTTGCATTCTCTTGGGCGAAGGGTTTTGTACGCCGATACAGATAGTGTGATATTCACAGAGAGGGAGGGTGAATACATGCCTCCTATTGGTGAATTCCTCGAGGAGTTGATTGATGAGATCAGGATGAGCATGGAGACATCGCATACGCTGACTCTTTTCTCTCAACGGGGCCAAAAACTTATGGGGTAAGGGTGAAGGTGGGGGAGGATACGAAGTGTATCGTGAAGGCTAAGGGTATCATGCTTAACCATGCGAACCGTCAAGTCGTTAATTTTGACTCGTTGAGGGAACTAGTGTGCTTTGACGATGATGAGTGCGACCGGCCGCCCCAACTAACTGTAGGTACCCACAATTTTCGGGCACAGAATCTGAGGGCCGTGAAGGAACCTAGGGGTACAAAGGTGTGCCGTAACCCCTATAGGAAACGTTACCAGGTGCCTGGTACCTATGATACCGTACCCTTTGGCTACCTTAATCCTTGATTGTATTTATATATATGTGTATTGATATGTTTATTTGTGTACAGTAAAAAGCTAATCCCGCCCACTGTAAGATCGGCAACGTGAGTCCTGCTGCTACCTGAGCATGCCTCTATCCCTGCGTGCTCAGTTGACCTCTGCATACCCTTGAGCTCAGACGTGTATTCTCCTGCGTGGAAGAAAAATAGTGATGACTACCTTTAATATTGCGGGTTCAACACTTATGAAGTGGTATTCGGCAAAGGGCCAAGATGTGGTGGATACTGAAAAACTCCCTATTGCCCCCTCCTTTGCCACTTTTAAGGCTACATTGTGCGTGCGAAGGACCAAGATGTTCAAATACTCTACGGGTATTCTGGCGAGGGCATTGTAGGATTTCGTAGTACAGACGAAGTATTGAAGTATGTTATTGACCTAACCTTTATAAAGGCTCATATATACACCGCGAAGTAGAAGAAGCAACAGGTTCAGAAGATAAGCAACGGTTATGGATAGTGAGTCTTGTTGATGAGTGGTGTGACAAGCGATATTATGTCATGTCCCCGAAGAAAAATCATTCAGTTACTGAAAAAGGATAGGGTTTCAATGACGCAATCTACCCAGCACTAGTAACCACGACTTCCTTTCATTCGTCAGCCAGACTCTGTACTGAACAGACGGTGGTCCTATGGCGATTACCGAGAGATCAGTTTGTTTCTTTTGCGAGTTAATGGAGGAAATAATTGACATAAAACGCAGTGTACGTGAGGTAACGGAGAGACTTGCAACGCTTGATGAGGGCAGGGGTAGAGCTACGGTTGACGGAAGCCGAACCAATACTAACGTTGAAGACGTTAGTAATTTGAAGGGTGAAGTGCATAACCTAGTTTCTAGTTTAGGTAGCTTGTCGGGAAGGTTGGATAGAGTTGAGAACGGAGTTAAGGTTGGTCCGAGAGTAGTAGATAGCGAGGGATTTAGAGAAGTTAAGGGTGGAGCTAGGCCGCGTACGTTAGGTGATAGGAATCCCCCCCCTATCGAGGTTTCGAACCCTTTCGCCCATTTGGAAAGGGACGTAAATGAGGGGGAAACTATTTTAATTGGGGACTCTTTAGTGCGCCACATGGACAAAGAGTTCGTTGAACGGCATCCAACCAAGAGGAGGAGGGTCTGTCTCCCAGGGACCAGGGTTGACAGAGTTAGAGACGAAGTGGAAAGGATTGACGTTGCCTCCCGTCACTCGATGTTGGTGACGACGGGAAGAGGCAACGACTCGTATAGGCCCGATACGAGAGTGCCTGACCTTTTGGAGAGATATAGGGAGTTAATTAGGTCCCTGAAGGCGAAGTCAGATAGGTCTTTAGTTCTAGATATTACCCCTATGCACGGGTTGGGTCTTAGGATTACGTCACAAACAATATTTTTGAATAATAAATTAGAAGAGATTTGTGCTGAGGAAAATGTACCCTTCGTAAAGCTGTGGTCCGAATTCAGTGATCCTAGCCTTTTTATAAAAGATGGGTGCATTTTAATGAAATAGGTAATGCTAGGCTAGGTAGGTTAATAGACGAAAACTTGCGAAAGCTGTATAGGTCGAAGCCTTCTTTAAACTTTGTGGGTCCGAGGAACGTGGGCCCGACGTGAAAAATAGTTTAAAACGCGGGCCCGTGGTAAAAAATAACTTAAACGTCTTTTATTGTAACGCGCGTAGTATTAGAAATAAATTAAATGAATTTAAGGCGATAATTTATTCCGGCAACTACGATATAGTTGCTATCACTGAAACTTGGTTAAATACCGTGACTCGTGACTTGTTGGGGGAACTTGATATACCGGGTTTTAAACTCTTTACTAATGATAGGTTACATAGGTTTGGTGGAGGCGTTTTGCTGTACATTCGTAATTCCCTTAGGGCTATCGAGGGTAAGTTAGATTTTCAGTCAGCAATTAATGCGATATGTGTTGAAGTTAGGGCGCGTAGTATTAGTTTTAATTTTGTTGTTGTTTATAGATCTCCCGTTCAACCCCTCGATACAGATACTAGATTTTACTCACTTCTTGATAACTTTATTGACAATCGGAATAGTATAATTATCGATGACTTTAACTGCCCTAATGTTAATTATGAGACTTTTACTGGTAATGAGGAGGGTTTGAGATTGATTGAGTTTATGGAAGATAACTTTTTACGACAGATGGTTACCGAACCAACGCGCGGTGATAATATTTTAGATTTGGTGATGACAAACGGCGAGAATATACTCGAAGGTCTAGAAGTAGGCGAGAGTTTAGGATGTAGCGATCATCAAATTCTTAGGTTTAAGTTATTGATAGAAAACACTAAGGATTGTAGCGTAATAGAAGTCCCTGATTTTCGTAGGGCTAATTTTGATAGTTTTGTGGATGGGATGAGAGTAGTGGACTGGGATAACTTATTTATGGGTAATGACACAAATTTGCATTGGGTGGCGTTTAAAAAAAGTTTTAGGAATATTGAAAGGGAGTTTATTCCTCGTAGGCCCAAGCGCGCTAGAAATCATGGTAGGACGAAGTGGTGGACTAGGGAAATAGGCGAGTTCATAAACGAGCGTAATAGAGCGTATAGACTTAATAAGCGCAATGGCATGGCAGCTAACTTTAATAGATATATCGAGCTTAGACGTCAGGTTAAAAGATCAGTTAGGAATGCTAAGCGTAATTTAGAGATACTTATAGCTGCGGATAGTAAATATAATCCAAAAACGTTTTTTGAATATGTCAATAATCGTAAGCCGATAAAAGATAACATACACCCTCTAGTGGATGTTAACGGCGCTTTGGCTTCCGACGCTCAGGCGATGGCGGGTATTTCCAATAACTTTTTTGCGACAGTTTTTACCGTAGAAGACGTAAATAATGTCCCCGACGTGGAAGATATCGTTCCATTTAGTAGCGAGACTATTTTGGATTAAATAACTGTTTACGAGGGTGAGATTGCGCATTATATCGATAGGCTAAAAGTTGGCAAGGCTCCAGGCCCTGACGCTTTTTATCCCAGGCATTTGAAAGATTTGAAAGACGTTATTGTAGGCCCCTTAACGAAGATTTTTAATCAGTCACTCGAAACTGGGATTATTCCTGAAGACTTCAAATTAGCTAACGTCACGCCTATTTTTAAAAAAGGTGACCGCAAGGTACCTAGTAATTATAGGCCCATTAGCTTAACGTCAATTGTAGGTAAACTTTTGGAATCCGTAATTAGGGATCGTATCATCGATCACTTAGAAAGTAGAGATTTGATTAATAGTAGTCAGCATGGGTTTCGACGCCATAGATCTTGTTTAACTAATTTGTTAGAATTTTATAACGAAATACTGCGCGAATACGATGGGCATAGAGCGGCTGACGTTATTTATTTAGATTTTAAAAAGACGTTCGATATAGTTCCGCATAGTAGATTAATTGGGAAGGTCAAAGCGCACGGTATACGCGGTCAGGTATCTAACTCGTTAGAAGAATGGCTTCTTGCCAGGAGGAAGAGGGTCGTAGTTAATGATAGTGAATCGGGGTGGTTGGATGTAGGTAGCGGTGTCCCACAGGGTTCAGTGTTAGACCCATTGTTATTCGTAATTTACATTAACGACATAGATGTAGGATTGACCACTAACGTGTCAAAATTCGCGGACAATACTAAAATAGGCGGTAAGGTTGTTAACGAGGACGATAGAAATAGGCTCCAAGACGATGTAAATAGGATTATGGAGTGGACGGATAAGTGGCAGATGCAATTTAACGTAGACAAATGTAAAGTTTTGCATGTAGGTTCTCGTAACAATAATTACACGTACACGATGGATGATAGAGAGTTAGCGAGCGTTGACGAGGAAGTAGATTTAGGCGTACGCGTATCTAAGGATTTAAAAGTTAGGAGCCAGTGCCTGGAGTCTTGCGCAAAAGCTAATAGGATGTTAGGCTTCATAGCGCGTAATTTCGAATTTAAATCGAAGGATATTATATTGCCCCTTTACAAGTCCCTAGTCAGGCCTCATTTAGAATATGCTGTTCAGTTTTGGTGCCCGTATTTGCGGGAGGATATTGATAGGTTAGAAAGTGTTCAGCGTCGTGCCACGAAACTAATTCCGTCATTGCGCAACAAGCCTTATGAAGATAGGATAAAAGAGTTAGACTTGCATTCACTCGAAACTAGGAGATTAAGGGGGAATTTATTGAAGTTTTCAAAATCGTTAATAACGTCGATAACGTAAATTTTGATAAATTGTTCACTTTCGATAATAGCAATACTCGTAATAACGGATTTAATTTGCGTGGCAGACGTTTCATTCTACCAGCGTTAATATGTTTAAGAACCGTTTAGATAGGCATTTTAAAAATATTAACGTTGTTTAAAGTGAAAAACAATTAGTAACAGGAGCTCTGGGGATGGTGGTCGAGGATGAGTCTGTTGACGATTAATGCCAGCTTGTGACATTCCAGCGTGTGATGCCAGCAATAAAATTAAAAAAAAAAAATTAGACTAACATGAACGTAGATGTAGCTCGTAGATAGAGTAAACTAACCCACTTTTTGTTTAACTTTACCTACTTTTTATTTTTTCTTATCCTCTCCTTACTTGCATGACCGTAACTCTCTTCTTGCATTTCCGTAACTCTCTTCTTGCATGTCTGTAGTTTGCATGGTATGACAGTGAATTAAGACTGTGTTTGCATGGTTTGTAAGCGTTCTTATTTTACTTCTTTTCACCTTTCACCCCTTTCCTATTCTCTCCGACTATTTTTCTGACTTGTCGGCAGTGGCCGGCGGATGATGATGGTGAGTCTTTTTTCTCTTTTCTGAGTGAATGTTAGCACATGAGTGATAGGTGTTGCTACTTATTTAACCCCTTATTCTCTTCTCTTCTCTTAACCCCCTACTCTTCCTTTCTCTCGGGCTAACCTTAGAGTGGATCTTAGGGTCTTTGTTAGCCTTAGCTTCTGTAGATCTGTAGATACACCGCGAAGTAGAAGAAGCAACAGGTTCAGAAGATAAGCAACGGTTATGGATAGTGAGTCTTGTTGATGAGTGGTATGACAAGCGATATTATGTGCGCCGGATTGTGAAGATGTTTAGTTTGTGGAAATGAACGTCTGGTGAGTGATAAAACATTAAAGTCAATATTGTTCCACGTAGTGGAAAATTCTGTTTGTCCAAGAGCACAAGTGTTCGAACAAGCCTGTACACGCTTTAGCAGTGTGACGCGCTCCCCCCAGCGAGCCGCCAACCCGTGTACCTCACGAAACACACGAGTTCGAACAAATCCGTACACGTTTCATCAGCGTGACTCACTCCGCCCGTCGAGCCGATCCGTCCACCTGTGGCTCATAGTCATCTCAGAGCTTCAGCCGAGTGGACGTGCGAATACGATAGCACTTCCTTTGAGAAGCATTCTCAACGCTTCGTACGATGTCTCCGTGACGAAGTCATTGCGCGTGTTCAGGCGTGAAACCGGCACCATTAACTATGTACTTGAAACGATTTGCAAGCAAACAAGCAAACTTAATGTTATTTATTTAACTGTTGAGGAAATGAATAGAGTCTTCCTGATAGTTGAGAAGTGGGGAGAGGACCGTTATAAAATACCTGCAGGTGTAGGTACAAGAAGAGAGCAGATTAGTGACGCCACCTCATATGCCGTTCTTTGCACGTTGTGTATAAATAACGAACAGCCATGCATTGATATACGACTGATGTGGAAGAACGCATCTGATAACGTTCTTGTCCCTACGCGAAACCGTTTCATCCTCGACAGAATGTTTGAAATCGTCGGATTCCGCAAGCTGAAGCCTATATTAGACGCTCGTGTTACGGATATGATTTATTTTGACACGGTTCTTGAATACGCATACACCGCTCTGCTCGCCGGATTTATCGAATGTAGGAATGAACAAGGCAAGAATGGTCTAGAGCTGGATGCATATTTAAAAGGTTTAGATTCTTCGAAATATCCTGAACTTTGGTAAAAAGCACTTGAGCGGTACAGGGCAGAGCTTGCCTACACTTTTCACCCTGAAAGGCTGTACCTCTATATAATGAATAGTTGTCGTTACGAACTGGAAGATTATTTCAATTGCCGCTATGCAGAGTGAAGAAGAGTTCACGATTGAAAAGCTCGGGACGGTAAGAAAAAACCTCGATTGGAAAGGCGTGTTTATAAACTTGTATTTAATAATGATGTTGTGGTTAACGATGACCTCTTTGTGCGTGCATTTGATTGTATTCAAGCCGTGTTTAAAGATAACTTGCCAACCGAATGTAAAGTGGGCACAAAAATAGTATTGAATGATATGAAAGCCATTTATGTCGAGTATATGCATCCGTATAAGTTAAACGGTGAAGTGTTGCTTGGACGGTTTTACCACGTACTACGAAGTAATAACAATGTGAATGTAGGCTCGATTACGTGTGTGTTTAGCGTTTTGCGCCGTAGAACATAAAGGATGTATATTTAATTATTTAATTGTTTGTGTGTGTGTATATATACAGGGCGTCCCACAAAAATGTATACACACTTTAAATACTTATAAAGGCAGTGTTTATTAAAATACATTTCATTTTCAAAATGTAATAGAATCTACAGACATTATTTAATTGTTTTGTCAACGCCTGTTTTCAAACTGACGTCCGTTCTGGTCCAGGTACTGCTGATAACGCGAAGCAATGGAATCGCAAACATCACGAAACATTTCGTTTGGTATTTGTGTGCATTCTCGTTCAATGGCTGCTCTCAATTCAGCGACTGTTGCAGGTTTTATAGCGTAGACTTTGTCTTTTAAGTATCCCCATAAAAAAGTCTAGTGGTGTGAGGTCTGGTGAACGCGGAGGGTATTCTACGAAACCCCTTCATCCAATCCACATCCACATCGTGCCAAGTACCACTCGCAATACTCCACTCTTCGGTCCGGATCATCTTCATTAATAGCATGGACTAATCTTGGAATGTAACTTTTCCATTGACAGCGCTTCAAAATGCGTTGGACAGACGATTCTGAAATTCCTACCTCACGACTCGCTTGCCGCACAGATTTTCTTGGACTTTGGTGATACGTTTCCAGTACTCTTTCTTGCTTTGTGGGGCTTGTCGATGTCCGTGGTCTTCCGGAACGCTTCTTGTGGACATTCTGAACAGTTCCATCGGCTTCAAACTTATCTCTAATTCGAGTGATGGTAAGTCGCGTTGGTGGATCTGTTTGAAACTCCCTCCTAAACTGTCTTTGCACTTCAACTGCGTTTTCACACTTCCAGTAGCATTTTAGAATGAATTTCCTTTGTTCAAAGCTTAGTCTGACTGCCATTATTAATTCTAATGGGTTTAACTTGGAAAGAAAGAAACATCAATTGAGCTATCAGCTGTTAAAGTGTGTATACATTTTTTTGGGACGCCCTGTATATGTATATATATATATATATTTCCTGTACTAATATGCAATTGATTATACGTTTCGTGTATTATTATTTTTAATTATTTAATATAAGCCGTAGAACATAAAGGATGTAAATTTATTTAATTAATTGTGTGTGTGGGTATATATATATATATATATATATATATATATATATATATCCTGTACTAATATGCAGTTGATTATACGTTTCGTGTATTATTATTTTTAATTATTTAATATAACTGTATATATTTTTCCTGTACTGATATATTGATAATACAACGTTTTGTATATTTTTGATTATATAGTTTCCGTTCGTATGCTATTATTATTTTTTGATCATATATATATTCCACTGTATATTTATTGTACAGGGTGTCCCAAAAGTCCGGCATCATAGGAGAAATTCATATTTTTCTATTTCTACAAACCAACATTGATATTTTTCTTTCTACAGGCCATAATGTCTGTGAGCAAGGAAGAACGAGTCCAGATAATTCTACTCATAGGAAATCGGAGTCAAAGAGAGGCCGCTGCTGAATTTAACAGACTGCATCCAGACCGCGAGCCAATAACACAGAGTTGTGTTAGCAAACTTGTTGCAAAGTTTAAGGAAACAGGATCCATAGAAGATAAACCACGCAGTGGACCTTCAAGGAGGTCCACTGACGATGATACAGCGACTGCTAGCCTGGCTCATTTTAACAGAAGTCCCAATAAGTCTCTTCAGCGATTGTCCGCCGAGACAGGAGTGTCGAAAAGTAGCATCCATCGCATTCTTCAGTCTTCAGGCTCACAAATGGCTTCCATATAAAGTTCAGATCCTACAGAAATTAAGCGAAGATGATCCCGATCGGCGGATGGAATTTTGTGAATGGGCTACGGCACAATTTGCTTGGGATGCCAATTTTCCGTCCACCATTCTGTTCAGTGACGAGGCTGTTTTTTATGGAAATGGTAAGGTAAATCGACAGAACACCCGCTACTGGTCTCAAAACAACCCTCACTGGTATACCTCTTCAAAGGAACAAGGTGCATCTCGGGTGATGGTGTGGTGTGGCATTTGGAAGGATGGCATCATAGGCCCTCTCTTTTTCGAGAAACATGTCACTG
Organism: Bathynomus jamesi; assembly: GCA_023014485.1. Lineage (NCBI taxonomy): Eukaryota > Metazoa > Arthropoda > Malacostraca > Isopoda > Cirolanidae > Bathynomus > Bathynomus jamesi. Next base: position 889,150 of record JAJOZX010000534.1, read on the forward strand.
GAGGCACCTACCTACGTATGCTCAAGGAAGAAGCATTTCCCAGTGTCTTGAACGAAGAAGGAAATTTCCCAACTTGGTTCCAGCAAGACGGCGCTCCTGCACATTACAGCACCCAAGTAAAGGAATACCTGTACCAACAATTCCCTGGTCATTGGATAGGACGTCGAGGGCCTGTGGAATGGCCAGCTAAAAGCCCGGATCTCACGCCACTAGATTTTTATCTCTGGGGCCACTTGAAAGCGCTGGTATACGCAGAGAAAATTAGGAGTGTTGAACATTTGCGGCAGCGCATTATTGGGGCATGTAACACCATTACTCCTGACATCATTCACCGTGTGCTTGCTGACTGGGTATCACGTCTGAATTTGTGTATTGAAAACAATGGTGGACATATTGAGCACGTTCTGTAAATAAAAGCTTTTGTTTTGCCTTTTTTTATTATTTTTCCTATGATGCCGGACTTATGGGACACCATGTATATTCATCGTCCGTATGCTATTATTACTTTTGATCATATATATTCCATTTTATATTTATTTTCTATATATTTCCATTAATTCGCATAAATAAACAGAATGATGTAATGGTGTTTTATTTAATTCTTTTTGTTTGTACACGGTATTTAATTATATGAATTGGCTGGCTTCTAAAGCGGATTTGTAAACCAGAATATATGCATTAATTATATAAATAGCGCTATCTGGCAACTCAACCTGAAAAAGCCATTTACGACTTCTAAGTCAACTGGCGGATTATGCCAGAATATATGCTTTAATTAAATAAATAGCGCAAACTGGCAACTCAGCCTTCTAAGCCAAATGGCGGATTAAGCTAGAATATATGCTTTAATTAAATAAATAGTGCAAACTGACAACTCAGCCAGATAAGCCAATTGGCTGATTAAACCAGCTGGCTGATTAGGATCATATTAAGACAACGGCCGCTCGGCTGAAATCTTAATATGCGCTTGGCTCCTGTCAAGTGAACACCTCTCCTGTCTCTCCTCTCTCTTAGGTTAGATATACCCCTTTATAAGGCTAAGTAACGAAAATATCACAACCTAACCTAACCAATCGTCAAAGGCGTACAGTTGGCCTAGCGATTGGTTAGGTTAGGTCGTGATATTTTCGTTGCTTAGCCTTATAAGGCTACCGAGAGAAGGCTGGGGCCTTGATCTTCAGGTGATCCAAAAAAATTGTATTTATACCTGCGACTTTTTATTCTTGATATTTCATTTTGTATAATCTATTGTGGCCCTCAAACTCTTAAAGGTTCCCGACTCATTCGCTAAAACTGGTTCAATAACAATTTTCAGCTTTATTTATATTTCAAATAAAAATACATATAATTCTATAGTCAGCAAAATAGTTGGCAAATGTTAAAAGAACAAAGAAAACTATCCACCATCAGTGTAAAAATTATAAAAGATTTTTTATTAATTAATGCCAAGCCTTGGCCGTACAGTAGAACTACCAATTAATTTTCTTTGAGGTCCTCATACTGTAGGTGTCTCTGTTAGGCTGTAACGTTTGCGCTGAAATTTAAATTATGACCTGGGTGGGCAGTTGCCCACGTACAGAAAAATTTCACCCACAACCTAAATGAAAATAAGAGCATATATACGTATGAGTACACTGTATATGAGCATACGAGTATGCATGGGTTAGAAAAAACAATGGAAACACTCGCATTTTCGGTGCTGTATTTTCTGTTATAATTATTGGATTATATAATTTACTAAATTCATATGTAAGTGCGTATAATATCGAGAACATCTATTTTAATATGCTGATATTGGTATTTCCCGTTCTTGTAGAATAAATAAAAATATGGCGGTTGGAAAAGATGGCACTGACTGTGAAAGAGGCATAACAATAGGAACACATTGTAGTGTATTGGTTTTTAATAAAAATAAGATAATAATGTCAAATAAGAATTAAATGTTTTGTTTATAAGAATTTAATAATGTTTTTTTTAATAAAGAACACAATAATATTTAATAAGAAATTACTAATGGTTTCTTTGAAATTAAGAATATAAAATGCTAGTTGGCAGCATCTGAAATGGGTCTACAGCAATGGTTCTGAACCGGTGTGCCGCGAAACAGTGACGGCAATTATATTTCTGCTGGTATTTTGATGTGAAAATTTAGTCTCGGCTAAATATTTAGTCTGAAACCAAAGTCTCATCCAGAACAAACTAAGTTTCGGTCTAAATTTCCAAGTAGTCCCATTTTGAATAACCAAAGAAAACGTTTCAACCACCAAAAAAAAACATTTCTGGGGAACTTTAATAAACTGCAAAAGTAATTTTGATTATTATATTACAGAAAATGATGCTGATGAAATAATAATAATAATAATAATAATAATAATAATAATAATAATAATAAACATAATTAAATATTTATGAAAAATATAATTTTCGTATTAAAGTTAAAGGTATTTCTGTGTGTTTATATATAATATTAAAGTAATTTTTTAAGGATTTAAAAGATAATTTTTAAAGCCCGGTGGATGTCACGTGATTTCATGAGAACGTCCGAAAACGTTCGTAAATCTAGTTGCCAGTTACATAGTAAACTGCATAAAAACAGAATAGTAATTTGCTATTACGGATTATTTTGTATAACTCCCGAACTATTAGGTCTATAATTACTTTTTAGGATATAATTATAATCATTATATATAAATATATATATACATATATATATCGTACATATATTTATAATTATTCATTATTATATATAGATGTACGGCGCCTTAAGACGTTCAGAGTACTGTGGGCTGTGGCTCTCAGTCTGCTTCCTTCCTATTTTGTGACAAAGTGGTTTTGCAGTGCTATTCTAAATCTATTCAATGATAATTGCAGCACCCTCGAAATTGATAAGTTTATTATAAGAAAACGCAGCAATGATGGTTGTGAAAACAATGATAAGGAAAATAACGCTTTGAAAAACACCGAGATAAATAAACAGAGGAAGATTTCCAAAACTGTTCATCGCCATTATGATGAGAGTTATTCGAGTTTCTGTTTTTCTTGGTATGGAAATGAAAGTTGTCCTCTCCCATTATGTGTCGTGTGTGGTGAAAAACTGGCGAATGAAAGTATGGTTCCTAGCAAATTAAAAAGACATTTCACATCTAAACATCCAAATGATCAGGGAAAAGACGAACTATTTCAAAAGATTATTATGCCAGCAATCAAAACAAGCAACTAATTTTGAAAAAATCATAAAATTGTCTGATAAAGCTCAAATAGCTTCTTACGAAATCTCAGAAGCTACTGCTCAAGAAATGAAGCCACATACTATAGCGGAGTCACTTATTGTACCTGTGTGCCGTAAAATTGTTAAGAGAATGTTTGGTAGCGAAGCAGAAAAAGAAATTATGAAGATTCCCGTTTCTAATGATACGGTTCATAGCACGATAAAAGATTTATTAGCTGACATAGAAGAAAACATATAATAAACTTCAAAATTCAGATTTTGCTTTGCAAGTTGACGAATCAACTGATATTAGTGGCAGAACACACCTTTTGGCATTTATTCGAAATAATATAGTTAATCAATTCTTTTGTTGCAAGGAACTTCCAGGAACCACAAGAGGTCGAGACATCTTTGATACTTTGACTGGCTATTTAACAAAATGGAAATTGTCCTGGAAGTCATGTGTTGGTATTTGTACGGAACGGGTTCCATCCATGATCAGATGAATCAAAGGATTCACTACACTTGTTGAAAAGGAAAATCCAAATGCCATATTCACTCATTGCTTTTTACATAGGGAAGTACTTGTTTCAAAGACATTAGGAATTGAGTTAAAAAATGTACTAGATCAATATGATAATTAAAACCCACTCTAATAGACAGAGTTTATTTCCTCAACAGTTTCGATGCCCACTGGCATCCTCTTTGGGTGGATACAGAAAAACGAATGAACCAAAAACAAGAGGGAAAACAGTCGAGGGACCATTATGAAATTTGCACCGAGGTTAGATCCCGTTCTCCCGACACTGGAAGGACATTTTTATTAAAGGGACCCCCTTATAAGTACATTCGCACAAATTTAAAACTATCTTCTTGTTCTATATATACAGATTCTATTATTTTTTACATAATTATTACATTTATTATTAAATTTATTACATTTAATATTGCATTATTATTTATTACAGAAATTATAAATTTATTATTACATTGATTATTACACTGTTGTTTAGTATACAGAAATTGTAAACCGAAAAACGAATGAAAAAGGCGAGAAGGAAAAAACCAGTGACCATTAAGGAATTCGCACCTAGGCTAGATCCTGTTCCCCCTACTCCAGAAGGGCATTTTTTTGGGGGGGGGGGGGGGACGGGATCTAGCCTTGGTGCGAATTCCTTCATGGTCTCTGGATTGTTTCTTTCTCGGCTTTTTCATTCGTTTTTCGGTTTACAGTTTCTGTATAATAAACAACAGTGTAATAATCAATGTAATAATAAATTTATAATTTCTGTAATAAATAATAATGCAATATTAAATGTAATAAATTTAATAATAAATGTAATAATTATGTAAAAAATAATAGAATCTGTATGTATAGAACAAGAAGATAGTTTTAAATTTGTGCGAATGTACTTATAGCGGGTCCCTATAATAAAAATGCCCTTCGATGTCGGGACAACGGAATCTAACCTAGGTGCGAATTTCTTAATGGTCCCTGGACTGTTTTCCCTCTTGTTTTTGGTTCATTCGTTTTTCTGTATCCACCCGAAGAGGATGCCAGTGGGCATCGAAACTGTTGTGGAAATAAACTCTGTCTATTAGAGTGGGTTTTAATTATCATATTTTGACCCTCACGTAGAAAAAAATGAAGTTTTTTGCATGTACTAGATCAAGTTGTCGAAATGATTAATTTCGTGAAAATGAGGCCATTAAAAACACGCCTGTTCGAAAACCTTTGCAAAGATATGGATGCACAATACGAACGTTTAATTTTACATACTGAAGTTCAATAGTTGTCAAGACGGAAGGGTTTATGTCGCGTATATGAGCTGAAAAAAGAGCTGCTCACTTTTTTTCAAGAAGGAAACAAAATATTTTGTGAATATTTAGCAGAGATATTCAAACAGCTTAATAGTCTGAGCACCAGTATGAAATCATTCTTACGTCTACTGATAAGTTAACGGCACTTCAGAAAAAATAGTCATTTGGAAAAATGCAATTAAAAATGGTAATTTTGAAATGTTTCCTCTGATCTCTGAAACTCATTCCAAAGAAATAATTCCTCTCATAGTTGATCATTTAACAACGTTGGAAGGCAATATGCAACGATATTTTCCCATCATTAAATGCAGAAAAATATGATTGGATCAGGAACCCATTCATTCTCATTTCCACTAATTTTGATTTGAAAATATCTGAACAAGAGTTGGCATCTATTTCAACTGATCGTATTTCTGAAGATCAAACATGCACAATCTCTTCCAGATACTTTCTGGATTTCCATTAAGAATGAATATCCTGAAATTTCAAAAAAAGCTTTAGCTGTTTTGATGCAGTTTTCTACTTCATATCTCTGTGAATTGGGATTTTCATCACTTACAACCATTAAATGTAAAAAAAGAGAGACTTCGCTGCGTTGAAGATGATATGAGAGTTTGCCTATCATACATACGCCCGAACATTCATGAAATAACAAAAAAAACACGAAGTTCAAGTATCTGATTAATAATAGTGAATAATTAAATGAGATAAGTTAAAGGAAAGTTAATTATAGGGATTTTAAAATATTATTTTACATCTTGTACTAGTATTTTTCTATATACATTTTAAGTACCGTGCCGCGCAATATTTTTCGCCTCAAAAGTGTGCCGCGAACATCAAAAGGTTCAGAACCGCTGGTCTAAGGTATTTTGGTATAAATGAAAAGTCAGTAAATAGTAAATAAAAGTGTATACTTCGACATTATAAAACTAGATGTGTTATACATAATGTCCTTCCTGGAGTATAAGTATTATTTTCAACTTTTCTAAATTTTTAATTATTAGGTAGATATCATATTCAAAACCCCAACCATACCACGATTACCACGATAGACCATAATATTAAATTACTTATTCATAAGTAATTAAATTTATAATTAAACTGGTAAATTACTCTTCATCTTTAACTACATTTAATATGGTGTCACGATACAAGGAAAACTTTTTCTGCATTATTTATTATTAATATTTGTCATATGGATTAATAAAGGTCTGCTAATAAACATTTTTTATTTCATTTAATTCATTTTTATTATTTGATCCCTTTTGAGGTTGGTATTTTATTAGGTATTTAATTAAATCACACTTAAATATAATTTTAAAGGTTTTTATAGTGTATATTAAAAATTTATTATAAAGTACGCTTGATGTTCAACAGTAGTGTGGCCGCAAAATGGGAGAGTGCCAGTTGCAATTGCAATGTTGATCAAATGTTGTAAGATGCCAAACCCCACCTTCCCCCTTGTTGCAAGGTGCAAACCCCCTCTCCTCTCCCTCCTGGGTGCCGAAAAAGGAAGCAAGGGAGATTCCCCCACGCTGCCACAAACTGGGGGAATCCACCTAACCCAGTGGTTCTGAACCTTTTGATGTTCGCGGCACACTTTTGAGGCGAAAAATATTGCGCGGCACGGTACTTAAAATATATACAGAAAAATACTAGTACAAGATGTAAAATAATATTTTAAAATCCCTATAACTAACTTTCCTTTAACTTACCTTATTTAATTATTCACTATTATTAATGAGATACTTGAGCTTCGTGTTTTTTTGGTTATTTTATCAATGTTCGGGCGTATGTATGATAGGCAAACTCTCATATCATCTTCAACGCAGCGAAGTCTTTCTCGTTTTTTACATTTAATGGTTGTAGGTGATGAAAATCCCAATTCACGAGATATGAAGTAGAAAACTGCATCAAAACAGCTAAAGCTTTTTTTGAAATTTCAGGATATTCATTCATAATGGAAATCCAGAAAGTATCTGGAGGAGATTCTGCATGTTTGATCTTCAGACTACGATCAGTTGAAATGGATGCCAACTCTTCTTCAGATATTTTCAAATCAAAATTAGTGAAAATGAGAATGAATGGGTTCCTGATCCAATCATATTTTTCTGTATTTAATGAAGGAAAATATCGTTGCATATTGCCTTCCAACATTGTTAAACGATCAACTATGAGAGAAATTATTTCTTTGAAATGAGTTTCAGAGATCAGAAGAAACATTTCAAAATTACCATTTTTAATTGTATTTTTCCAAATGACTATTTTTTTCTGAAATGCCGTTAACTTATCAGTAGACGTAAGAATGTTTTCATACTGGTGCTCAGACTATTAAGCTGTTTGAATATCTCTGCTAAATATTCACAAAATTTTTTGTTTCCTTCTCCTTCAAAAACAGTAACCAGCTCTTTTTTCAGCTCATACACGCGACATAAAACCTTCCCTCTAGAAAACCATTGAACTTCAGTATGTAAAATTAAACGTTCGAATTCTGCATCTATATCTTTGCAAAGGTTTCCGAACCGGCACGTTTTTAATGGCCTCATTTTACGAAATTAACCATTTCAAAAACTTGATCTAGTACACTTTTAACTCAATTCCTAATGTCTTTGAAACAAGTACTTCCCTATGTAAAAAGCAATGAGTGAATATGGCATTTGGATTTTCCTTTTTAACAAGTGTAGTGAATCCTTTGATTGATCTGATCATGGATGGAGCCCCATCCGTACAAATACCAACACATGACTTCCAGGACAATTTCCATTTTGCTAAATAGCCAGTCAAAGTATCAAAGATGTCTCGACCTCTTGTGGTTCTTGGAAGTTCCTTGCAACAAAAGAATTGATTAGCTATATTATTTTCGCCAATAAAACGAATAAATGCCAAAAGGTGTGTTCTGCCACTAATATCAGTTGATTCGTCAACTTGCAAAGCAAAATCTGAATTTTGAAGTTTATTACATACGTTTTCTTCTATGTCAGCTGATAAATCTTTTATCCTGCTATGACCAGTATCATTAGAAACAGGAATCTTCATAATTTCTTTTTCTGCTTCGCTTAACAATTTTACGGCACACAGGTATAATAAGTGGCTCCGCTATAGTATGTGGCTTCATTTCTTGCGCAATAGCTTCTCAGATTTCGTAAGAAGCTATTTGAGCTTTATCAGACAATTTTATGTTTTTTATCAAAATTAGTTGCTTGTTTTGATTGCTGGCATAATAATCTTTTGAAATAGTTCAAGTCTTCTCCCTGATCATTTGGATGTTTAGATGTGAAATGTCTTTTTAATTTGCTAGGAACCATACTTTCATTCGCCAGTTTCACCATACACGACACATAATGCGAGAGGACAATTTTCATTTCCATACCAAGAAAAACTGAAACTCGAATAACTCTCATCGTAATGGCGATGAACAGTTTTGGAAATCTTCCTGTTTATTTATCTCGGTGTTTTTTAAAGCGTTATTTTCGTTATCATTATTTTCACAACCATCATTTCTGCGTTTTCTTATAATAAATTTATCCATTTCGAGGGTGCTACAATAATCAATGAATAATTTAAATAGCACTGCAAAACCACTTTATCACAAAATAGGAAGGAAGCAGACTGAGAGCCACAGCCCACAGTACTGTCAACATCTTAAGGCGCCGTACATCTATATATAATAATAAATAATTATAAATATATGTGCGATATATATATATAAATATAATAATTTTAATTATATCCTAAAAAGTAATTATAGGCCTAATAGTTCGGGAGTTATACAAAATAATCCGTAATAGCAAATTACTTACTATTCTGTTTTTATGCAGTTTACTAGGTAACTTGCAACTAGATTTACGAACGTTTTCGGACGTTCTCATGAAATCACGTGACATCCACCGGGCTTTAAAAATTATCTTTTAAATCCTTAAAAAATTACTTTAATATTATATATAAACACACAGAAATACCTTTAATTATAATATGAAAATTATATTTTTCATAAATATTTAATTATGTTTATTATTATTATTATTATTTCATCAGCATCATTTTCTAATATAATAATCAAAATTATTTTTGAAGTTTATTAAAGTTCCCCAGAAATGGTTTTTTTTGGTGGTTGAAACGTTTTCTTTGGTTATTAAAAATGGGACTACTTGGAAATTTAGACCGAAACTTAGTTTGTTCTGGATGAGACTTTGGTTTGAGACTAAATATTTAGCCGAGACTAAATTTTCACATCAAAATACCAGTAGAAATAAAATTGCCGTCACTATTTCGCGGCACACCTCAGAAGGCTTCGCGGCACACCGGTTTAGAACCACTAATCTAACCTAAGCTTTCGGTCTTTGCATTTGACTTAGAAGGTCTTAATTAGCCAGTTGGCTTAGAAGGATTAATCTGGCTTGGAAGGCGTAAATGGCTTGTTTAGGTGTATGTGTATATTATTAACTTTTGAGTTGCCAGATTACACTATTTATTTAAATAAAAGAAATGTTCTTCATAGCCATCAGATGATGGCTTAGAAATCCGCCAGTTGTCTTAAGCAGTCAGTTGGTTTAGAACGCGTAACCAGCCATTTGCTATAGTGTATACATATATATATTTATTGTAGCAAACGTGCTTCGTTAAAATATATTCACATCACCCCAGTTATTAGTTAATATCGTGTGTGTATATATATATATATGCAAAAAAATCACAGAATAACACGTGATCTTATTAATAAGCAAACAACCACAAGGAAAAAGGAAAAAGAAACACGAAGTCCGAAAGCTGGATCCTGTCTGCTTTGCAGATAGCTGGTGAGGGAAGCTATGTTTATGGGACCTCTTTGCGAGAGACCCGTTGCCCACGTCGGGCTTGCATCATGAAAAATAAAAACTATGGTATTTGTCATTTACCATTACTTATTCGGACTATAGTGGATTTAATTATCCCAGAAGAGTTCCTTGTTCCATGCACGGTCTGTGTGTATCATAAAAAACTCAGGGAACCATTCTGAGTTCATTCCCATATATATATATATATTATATATATACACACCCAGGAACACATTTATTGGATAATAAAACACCAGTACATCATTCTGTTTATTTAGACTAATTATTCGAATTAATTTCATGAAATATATAGAAAATAAATATACAATCAAGATAGTTCAGAAGAATTCTATACACACTTTAAACGATACATATATAAATATATACATTCTTAAATAGTAATATTAGTACAGAAGTCTATATACACATTTATATTAAATAGGGATGCAACGGGTAGCGCTTTTACCGTGTAATCGGGTACGGGTACCCGATCGGGTGTTGAAGACGTTCCAAAATTTCTTGGTTTAGTACCGCGACTTATTAACTGTGTGCAGTTGAAGCACTTGGCTTTACTATTATCTAATTTATCAATGACAAAATAGTCCCAAACCATACTACGATTTGCCATTTTGAATGTTTTGTTAAAAAATATTATATGAAAAATATTTCAAGAAAACCTGAAAAACAATAAAATTAAAATTAAATTAGAATTTGGTTTTTACTACCCGTACCCGATTTTTTGGCAATTACCCCATCGGGTCGCGTATCATCCAGTAGTACATTACCCGATCAGGTCGGGTACCCGTTCGGGTACCCGTGACATCCCTAATATTAAATAATAAAATTTTAACAATTATATAGAAAATAAATATACATTCAAAATAGTTAAACGAGATATATATATATATATATATATATATATACACATCTTTAATTAATAATATTAGTAGAGGAGAAATCTATATACACATTATGTTCTACTGCGCTTAACTAAAATACTAAACTCGCACGTGATCGAGTCTACAGTTACATCATTTTTGCTTTGCACAATGCAATAAATACGATTTAACATTATTTCTCCGCTCAAGTTATGCCTATACTTGATGAAAGGGCCTTAAATTTTTCAAGACTATTTTTGTGCCCCTTTTACATTCGGTTAGTAAGTTATCACTCTCTTTAAACATGGACAGAATACATTCAAAAGCACACACAAAGAGGGCGTCGTTAGCCACAACATCATTATTAAATTCAAGTTTATAAATACTCCTTTCCAATCGAGGGTTTATTCTTACCGATCCAAGGTTTTCAGTCGTGAATTCTTCTTCACAAACCATAGCGGCAGTTGAAATAATCTTCTAAGTAGTAAGGGCAGTTGCTCATTATATAAATAAATAGTTCTTCAGGGTGAACGGTATAGGTGAGCTCAGCCATGTACCGCTCAAGCCCTTTGTACCAAAGTTCATTATATTTTGAAGAGTCTAAACCTTCTAAGTAAGCATCCAGTTCTAGACCATTCTCTATTGAAAATTATTGAAAAATTATTAGTGAGATTATTTTTATTTCGGTGCAATATTAAGACTAAGTTTACTTTAAATAGGCACAGTAATTATAGAAATAATAATGGCCCATTTAGACACTGTCAACATAGCTACAGACTTTTTCACTGTAGGTTGCAGTGGTTTTAAGGTTAAAATTTGGTCGGCAGCCAGATTACTAACTATGGTCAAGCTAAATTCATTAAAATTAATTTAGACTTACCACAAATGAAGTTGCCAGTTGAACGTTACCCTTTCTGTTTCTAACTAGTCCATAAGTTTCATTTAGTTTCCAGATTTTAAATTTTATTTGTTAAGTCACTATTCGGCACACTGCTAAGTTATTTATTCATAGGGGCTATTTCCAAGACCTAGGTTTTGCAGTTTAAGTTAGGCTAGGGCTGTATTGCCCTTAAGTTTTAATAGGGGCTATTGCAGCCATTTTATTATTTAGTTAGGGCTGTTCTAGCCCGGTTCGAGTTTCTTCTAGGTACCTGGTTTCAATCTCTTACCTTAGTTAAGTCTTTTGGTTAAGCTACTTACACATAGTTCTGGTAAGTATATTTAGTTAAGCAGGGTTTTAGTTTTTAGTTTAATTGCAGTGGTTAATATTGAGATTTAAAGGTTGACTTTAAGTTGACCGGTGAGTTGGGGAACTTACAAGAATTTTATTATGAAAACTAACTTGCCCACTTGATTCATCAGTCAAAATTTTTTTAATGAATTCCAAAGAGCTGAGTTTTTCAGTCTCAAAAACTTTTTCTTTCTTCTTTTTGTTAATTAGGGAAACCCAACTTCAATAGTTGGTTGGTTAGAAACAAGGGTTGTTATTTTTTTAGTTATTCAAAATTTATTTTGTGGTAAATATTTGTTTTGTTTATATTTTATTTGGAAATATACGTGGTTATTTCTACACATATCAACTTTTTTTTAACATACCCCCCCGCAAGGGGAAAAAATTTACCCAGAATTATATTCTTGGGAAAAAATTTTTTTGTCCCACCGCCATGATGATGAATGAAAATTACTTGCTCTACAGACAAGTTCCTTTTAGGTGAAATATGAAAATGAAAGAGTCTTTTCTGTAGAACGCTAGTTCTAAGTTATAGCTATTTAAGTTATTTACAATTTTCAATTTGTGGTCTTCACAAAGATCCACTCTGTATTTTTCTTTGCATTTCTTCCCGAAATTTAACTGCAGCTTGTCTTTGTGGTCGGGGTTGATTAGCGGCAGTATTAGTGTGAGAATGATCTACGGTTCCTGATTCAGTGGAGGAATTTTCAAGTTCTTCCAAATCAATATTCTGTTTATCATTTATTTCAAGTGGATATAACCGATATACGTGTCTTCTGGAGGGGTGACCATTGGGGGTTTTTACAGTTACATGTCTGATTATGTCATCTTCATCTGGGTGTAATGTTTCAATTATAGCAATGTTCCAGAAGTATTTGGGATTCATAGAATTTTCATGTAAGAGGCACAGTTCTCCTACTTTAGGTTCTTTACTTACTGGTTGTTTGTGTTGTTGGTATTCTTTTTCTCTCAAACTACTCAAATATTCATATCGTCATCTTTCTTTGATTTCTTTAGATTGTTTAACTCCTTTATGAAAGTAGTCCAGTATTTTCTTTCTTTCTTTGTCCTCTGTTGCTGTTATATAATCAGGGTCTACCTGATCACCTTCATTAGCAGCTTACTGGGTATCATTGGTGGTTAAAAAGTTGAATTTGGTATTGTCATATCCAAAAAGCAACTTGAAAGGAGTTAATAGGTCAGAGGAGGGATCTTCATTTGAGTTGACATAAGTGAGTGGTCATGAATTAATTGTATTCATTATTTCAAGAACAATTGTTTTCAGTTCAGTTAAAGGGATTTTTCTTCCTTTTAGGAAGGTATAGAGGCTCTTTTGAATAAACCCACCATTCTTTCAGCTATTCCTAAGGTTCTGGGTGAATAGACTGCTGTAAATTTCCACTGGATACTATGATCAGAGATGTACTGAGACACAAGAACATTTTGAAACCAATGTTTAAAGTAATCTTCAGATCTTTTGTACTCTAGGTAGATTGATTGTCTGAACTCAAAACTTTTGGAAGGGAGTAGTTTAAGGACAAATGGTAGAGTTCTCTTAAAAATGTTTTAGCAGAAAGGTCAGTGCAGATGTGAAAGCTGGTGAATCTGGTGATGCAGCAAGTGAACAATAATAAGTAGACTTTCATGAATTGGTTATTCTCATCCTGGACAGAAATTGGGCCAGCATAGTCGAGGGCAGTTTTTTCAAAGGGTTTTTCATAGCTTAAACGTTCTGTTACTAATGGTCCAGTAGTAGGAACTTCATAAGCCATGGCAAAGTATTTTTGGCAAAACAGACATTGTTTCAGAACTTTTTTAAGTACTTGCCCTATTTTGGGGATCCAGAATTCGTCTGAGGAAATTGCATGTGGTAGCTAAGGTTGCATGACTGGCTTTTGCATGACATTCAGTTATGATTAACGTTGTTAAATGAGAATTTTCAGGCAGTAGTACAGGACACCTAGCAGAATAGTTAAGGTTGGTTGCATATTTATATCTCCCCATTGTTCTGACTAACCCTTCTTTGTCAATGAAGAGTTTTAGATTCTTTTGCAGCTTTGTAGGTCCTCAACTTTTTCTCCTTTATTTAGTTTGTTGATTATTTCTTTTTCTTTTGAGAAATGTTGTTGCTGGACCAGTTTTATCCAGTAGTTTGTGGCCTTAGTTTTGTAAGCTGTATGATTTTTCTCCAAAACGGCAAATTGTTCTTCCATTGTTAGGTTACATTTGGGTTATATCTGTGAGTGCGGAAGTACTTTAAGTTTCCTATGAACCGTAGAACATAGACAGGGATTCTGACCAGTTTTTTCCTGTTAGAGAATTTTTTCATGTCTAACAAGGGAGTTTTTTCATATATTCCTTTATAAGTTGTTTGAGAGACATTTCATGTTGTCTGTAAGGTTTCTTGGTGGGTGTTAAAAATAAAGTTGTTGGCCATTCAGTCTCATTTCTCAAAAATGTGGGACCATGTTCGTAAAAGGGAAGAAGTTTTTGAAATTTCTTGAAAGATATTGTTCTGGTGAGTAGTAGGGCGGAGTGAAAAACTCATTTTTCGAATTGGCTAGTGTGAAAAATGTGTGGAGTAGTGAGGAAATAAGCTGGTATAAATTTAAAATCATAACATTAATATCTTCAGGTGCCACAATGACCTTCAATATTGAAAAAAATTGAAAAAAGCAGATTTTAACCAATAATTACAGAAGAGTCCACGATGCACAATAGACAAGAATTTATTCACACTTGTATAAAAATAGCTCAGTCAACCTTTAAAAAAAGTTTCTATTCTCTAAAAACAGTTTTCTATAGTCAGCTCACTCAGCTGTCACGTGAGTACCTCGGTTCAGTGTAGCTGTCGCTCTCGTAGCAGGTGGGTGTTCTGTTGTTGGCGTTACTCAGATAGTCTAAACTATATTTCTTATATATTTTGCATTTCTGTATTGTGTTGTCCTAAGTTTGCCATGTACTATTAACTGAAATTAACGTATAATTGATATTAGCTCTTTCTTTTTCAGATTTGTATACTTTCAAAATGTCTCGAGTTTGTGCAAAATCAACCAGGGCCTCAACTGAGTGCCCCATGTTTGGTATGGGGGAAGATTTGTGGCACAGGAATCTTCCTACATACGAAGGAGTTTTTAAATATTACTTGTTTGTAAGAAACGATTTGAAACAGAATACTAATAAAGATCCTTCAATATCTCAAATATTAGAACAAGTTGTTGATAAATTGAAAACAATTTGGGAAAGTGCTTCCGTCCCAATTCTGTCAGACAGGCGAATTGAAACAATGTTCAGAAGCTACCACGAAAAGTATCGTGTCATTATGAAGCCATACCAAAGCAGAAAAAATTCTGAAGCTTACAAAGCAAAGATTGATATGTTCAAAAAAGAAGCACACACGAAACTTTTTGACATTGCAGCGTGCAAGTGCAAAGTACTAACACAATGTTCTTGTCCCAAAGAAAAAACGGTTCCAAAGGAAGAAGTGACGTTCCTCTTAGATCAAAGGAGTGAAAGAAAACTGTTTATTGATAGAGTAGATATTACACTCTCAAAGAAAAAAGCATCTACGTTGCTAAGAAAGCAAAAAGAAGCTGTGAGGCTCACCAAAGAATCTTCACAGGAGAAATTGCAGGTTACAAATGTTGAATTATCATCATCGACATCAAATAGTGAAAGTGAATCTGGCGAAATATCAGACGATACATTTCCAGAGCCAGTTAGCTCGAAGAGAAAGCTCGAACAACCTGAAGAACAATTATTCAAGAAAAGGAAAACTACAAATCTACCTTCAGTGGCTACTGCTTGTGACAGGACTGCAGTTTCAGATCGAGCTGCAGCATTCATTGTTAGTGCAGTATTGCAAGATATTGGAGAAGTTTCTATTGACAATACATCTGAAGTAGTGGATAGGAGTAAAATCAGAAGAGAAAGACAAAAGAAGAGATCAGAAATTATGAAAGATCAAAATCAGGTCCCAATCAGAGGAATCTATTTTGATGGTCGAAAAGATTCTACACTCTTCCAAGAAAAAAAAGAGTCCAAAGTATATCAGAAGAAGGTAACAGAAGAACATATCACTTTAGTGAGAGAACCTGGTTCAGATTATTTGGGCCATTATTCTGTGAATTCTGGATCAGCTGAAGAAATATGTAAAGGAATGTTTGAGTATATTGGAAATAATGACATGAACCTGGAAAACCTTGTTGCCATTGGATGCGATGGTGCAGCAGTCAACACTGGAGAAAAGGGAGGCGTTATAAGGCTTATAGAATTGAAGCTGAAGAAGCCAGTTCAACATTTAGTGTGCCAGCTCCATGCCAATGAATTGCCATTACGCCATTTAGTTGCAAAGCTGGATGGAAAAACATCTGGCCCCCGCAGATTCACCGGTCCTATTGGCAGGGAGTTAGAGAACTCTGAGAGTCTTCCTATTGTCGAGTTTGAAAGGATTGATGCTGAGGAACCAACTGTAGACTGTGAAGATCTTAGCACCGACCAAAAATATCTAATTGATATTCATCAGGCCATAACAAAGGGATATTGCTCTCCAGATCTTGCTCATCGTAGTCCAGGCAAAATGGCACATTCACGATGGCTGACTACAGCAAATCGTTTGCTTCGTCTATACGTTTCAACTGTAAGTCCATCTGAGAACCTCATGAACATTGCTTCTTTTATAATGAAGGTCTACATCCCAATGTGGTTTTCTATTAAGCAAAGTACGTCTTTTGTCAATGGCTCAAAACATGTTTTCAAAACTATTGAACTAACAAGAACACTGAATGACGAAGTAAAGGATATTGTAAACCCTGTCATATAAAGAAATGCATTTTTTGCAAATCCAGAAAATATTCTAGCATCAATGATTCATGATGACTGCAGCGCCATAAGAGAATTAGCGTGGAGGCGAATAAAGAAAGCAAGGCAAACAAACAAGGAAAAAGTTGTGAGGCGTCGTTTCACAGTACCTGTTATTCAATTTGAAGCTACTGATTATACTGATTTAATTAATTGGCAAAAATGCATTGTCACTGAACCACCTGTGACAAGACACCTGACAGAAAATGAGATTGAAGAATTCATAGAAAACAAGAGTACCCCTCCATTCGAGAAATTCCCTTGTCATACACAAGTAGTAGAAAGAATGGTAAAATTAGTGACTGAAGCATCATCAAAAGTATTTGGATTGAACGCGCGAGATGGCTTCATAAGATCAACACTTCAGTCACGTAAAAAAATGTCATCATTCGAAAGTAAAGCTGAATATAAAGTTTAAATAAAACGTTAATAGAAAAAAACATGCGCAAGGATGGGTGGTTGGGAGGGCATGGGTGGAGCTCGACACGCAGCCACCTCCTCGTGGTGAGTTCTGGATTATTTAGATCATTAATTAAAAGAACATTGATCTAAATAAACTAAGAGCTGCGTAATTCAGTAACTATTTTGGTAATTGGAACACTTAATATATAATAATAACAAGTAAGTTTCAGTTATTGTACTAATGCAGAATATAAGAAAATCATTATATTTCACTTTTTTCGACGGCTTTGTGGCACCAGAAGATATAATTTTGCAGGACTAATATTTATGCACAGTCATTATCTATAGCACCCACATATTTTCCGCACTAGCCATATTTGAATTTCGAAAAAACGTTTAAAAACCTCATTTTCGATCCGCCCTAGTGAGTAAGTCTGCTGGGTTGTTTTCCCCTGCTACATGTCAGAATTCCAGGTGATGGTTTAAGTTTCCTGTTTCTTCCTGAATGTCTTTCACTCTGTTTTTTACAAAGATAGATTTCATTTTTAGAGATTTTTAAGCAATCCAATTTAAAGCCACCTGTGAGCTGTCCAAATTATTGTTTTGAAGAACTTCTGGTTTTCTGAGTTTTCTTCTAGGTAGGTTTCTTTAAGGTATTCTAGGACTTTGGTTCCTAGGCAGATTGCCATCAATTCCAAGTTGCAAATGGTCCAAATTTTGCTTTGGGGGTTGACTTTTGATTTAGCGTAAATTAGTTCTGATTTTCCATTTCCAACTAGATAGCAACTTACTGCATACTCTTCTTGGCTGGCATAAAAAAAGATGCAGAGTTGAAGATTTTCCACGAGAGGTTTAGAATTTTCAAAAGCTTGTCAAGGAAAATTCAGAAATTGCACTTTGTTTATTTCTTTGCAAAGTTTTTTCTATTCACCCAGCATTTCTGGTTCCAGATATTCATCCCAATCTTTTTTGGTAGATGCTACCTTCAGCATGAAGAGTTTTAATTTAAACACTAAGGGTGCAACAAATCCAATTGGATCAAACAATGATTGCACAGAACTTAGTATTTAGTATCAACATTTGTGTTCCAACCATATCCTAATAGTTTTATGTTTTCTTTATCTTCTGAGGAGGCTATGTCATGTTTTTCAAATAGTCATTGAAGTTCCGAGTGATTGGAGGCCCATTCATATAGCTTCAAATTATAATTTATTAAGGTGTTTACACTATAATTGTAAAGGTCTTTGAGTTCTGAGAGATTGTTGGCATTAATTAGAGCATTGTCCATGTAAAAGCGGTTAGCTACGTAGTGCGCCACTTGGTTTTGTTGTTCATTAAAAATGTATTGGAGATTGTTGCGGTAAAAATGGACTGCTTTTGTTGCCAAAGGTAACTCTTTTATATTTATAGCAGATCAGATTGTTGTCATTTGGAGCCAGTTGGGTATCTTTTAACCACAGAATTTTATAGGTATTGCAGTCAAATTCTGTTTGATATTTAAGTTGTAAATATGCTTTTTGAATGATTCCAATCATGAAGTATTTCCCATGCCTTAATTTGATGCACAATTTTGCTAAATGAGGTAAGAGTGAAGGGCAGTCCTCAGTAGCATCATTTACTGTTACTTCTTCTGGTTTGCTTTTACCCGAGGGATCTACTACAATCCTAACTTTAGTTGTTTGTACTCCAGGGCGAACTACTGGAAAATGAGGTGAAAATTTTCCTTCTTGTTTTAAGCTTTACGTTAGGGCTACTACTTCTATTATTCCTTCCTGGAACTGTTGTTCAAGGATGTCTGAATGAGGTTGCATTAAGTTATCTTTTTTTAAATTTTGCAAGTGGACTTTAACCTGCTAATAGCATAGTTAAAGTTTGGTGAAATTTTATTTTTTTGATCATTCCATGGTACCTTAACAGACAATCTTTCATCTTCTATTTTAACTTCCTTTTCAAAGTTTGCAATCAGATCTTTTTCTTTGTTTGAAAATGGTTCATCCCCAGAAATACCCAAGTTTTCTATTTTGCTAAATTGTGCAATCTGGTGTTCAATTTTTTCTAGATCTTCATTAGAAGTTGTGCTAGTAAGTAGAGGGTTGGTAATACAGAAGCTGATCTGATCTCTTATTGGTTCTTTTTCTTTTTCAGGGTAGTAATCTGAAGGAAACCCAATAAAAGTATTCCATAGTGAGATTTATAACAGGAGGCAGTATGAATCTGATGAGTGCTGAGGGCAAAAAGTTTGTGGGTTGCAGCTCCAAAGATTAACCTGAAGTCGGCAACTTCATCTGCTTCAAAGTGATCTGCAAGCTGGTAATTTAAGGATTTTAAATAAGTTTGAAGTTTCAGTAATCCCTGAACTTCATATTTAACATTAATATCATCATTTATGATGGCTTCTATTTCTTGGTAGTTTCCAGGGTTTCTAGAATCCTCCAATTTAATTATAGCTACTTCATAATTGGGTCGTTTCTTGTTGGCTATAAATCCTGTTATGGTTATGGATTCATTGTAGTGTTTAGTTGGAAGATTCAATTTTTTCACAAGTTCATTGGTAATGTAGTTGGCTTGACTACAATTATCCAAACGTGCTCTGCATTTAATTGATTTTTCTGAGTTTCTTATTCTCATCTGCATGGAAGGAAGTAATACCACTTCTTGATCAGTGTTTTTTAAACTTAATAGGTTAGTAACTTTTCCTTGTTTTGAGTTTTCATTTTTGATAGCTCCTTCAGTACTGGTTTTGGGTTTCTTATCTTCCTCTGGTTTTCCTTTTTGTTTAGTGCAAAGGAAGGATAGATGGTTAGAAAACCTACAAAATGAACAGGGTAGGAGAGAAATGGGGAATTCTTTGGCTTGGTGTTTAGATGAGGTGCATTTAGTACAATAATTTAATTTAGCAAGTTTTTTCAGTTTATCCCAACTTTCAGGGAAAGAATCGCATTTTGAGATTGTGTGTGTGTTTTTCTTACACAATTTGCAGTAAAGTTCTCTCTGGTCAGTATGTTGAGCTCTTCTTGAGGATTGTCTGTGGGTGGAAACTGCCAGAGTAGCTGTAGTTTGGCCAGAATGCTATGGTTTTCTGTCTCGTTCTGGAGAGAAGTTGCTTTCTTTTTGTTTAGGGATTAAGTTGATTAATTCACTTTGTTCGAGATCAAAACTAACATTGGCTAAGGTTTTGGTAGCTTCGGAAATGGCTTCTTTAAATTTATCAAAGTAGTCATAGAGTTTAAAACCACAAGTTCTTAAAAGTTCCTGAGTTTCTTGACTTAGCTTCTTGTAATATACTGTACATACAAGAGTATATCTTCCAATTCTAATTTTTGAGTTTGCATTAAATTTATGGTAGCGTGCATATCTGCTTGAAAGTCATGAATTGATTTAAAATCTTTGGTTATTTTGGATTTGGTTAAAAGTGATTTTGTTATGGAGAATTTAATTTGGCCTGGTGTTACATAACAGCTCTCCAACTGCTGCCATGCTTCTTCATAAGTTGTTTTACTCTCTTGCATGCAGTTTATTTGAATGGCAGGGTTTCCACTCAAATGTTGTTTTAGGTAGGCAAATTTCTCTTGTTCAGAAAGACCTATGTTGTCATAAATGTTTCGGAATGAGGTCTTAAAGTTTTGAAATTTAGAGGGATTTCCATCAAATGGTAATATATGAATCTCAGGAATTTTAGTAGCTATTCTTGGTCTAGGTTTGGCTTCGGCATTGTTTTCTTTTTTAGTTGTTAATGCTTGTACCATCCGATGTATTTCAATTTGGTAATAAATGTTTTTTTCATCTAGTTTCTCTTGTTTAGCCTCTGAGAAGCCTTCTGAACAAACAAACACATTAAGGATTTCTTCATCTAAATTTTGTAACTTATCCAGTTGTGAGGACAAAAGCCGAGCCTATGAATTTTTTTGTTCCTCAGTCCGATCATCCACTTTTTCTTTGATTATAGCTAAAAGTTTAGTAGCTGAGGTTCTGATTGCTCCCCTCTTTTTTACCAATTTACTAGTTTCAAGCGCTTCCATATCACTTCCCAACCATGATGATAGTGTCTCCATACTTTTTTCTGGAGTGGCTTCAGTTTCATTACTCATTTTTTAGGTTTAATATTATAAATGATATTATCAATGATATCTATAATTAAATTTTCAGACTGTAAAAAATTTAATTCACTGGATTTAAAACTATTGTACCAGAAATAAAACAAAAAAGGGTAACCAACTTCTCAAGTATCCACCCGGGGGTGCCATATTGAAAATTAGTGAAAAATTATTAGTGAGATTATTTTTATTTAGGTGCAATATTAAGGCTAAGTTTACTTTAAATAGGCTCAGTAATTATAGAAATAATAATGGCCCATTTAGACACTGTCAACATAGCTACAGACTTTTTCACTGTAGGCTGCAGTAGTTTTAAGTTTAAAATTTGGTCGGCAGCCAGATTACTAACTATAGTCAAGCTAAATTCATTAAAATTAATTTAGACTTACCAAAAATGAAGTTGCCAGTTGAACGTTACCCTTTCTGTTTCTAACTAGTCCATAAGTTTCATTTAGTTTCCAGATTTTAAATTTTATTTGTTAAGTCACTATTCGGCACACTGCTAAGTTATTTATTCATAGGGGCTATTTCCCAGACCTAGATTTTGCAGTTTAAGTTAGGCTAGGGCTGTATTGCCCTTAAGTTTTTGTTTTTAAAGGTTTAATGTTTTGAAGGTTTTACTTAAGTTAAGTTAGGGCTATATTGCCCTTAAGTTTTAATAGGGGCTATTGCAGCCATTTTATTATTTAGTTAGGGCTGTACTAGCCCGGTTCGAGTTTCTTCTAGGTACCTAGTTTCAGTCTCTTACCTTAGTTAAGTCTTTTGGTTAAGCTACTTACACCTAGTTCTGGTAGGCCACTATTTAGTTAAGCAGGGTTTTAGTTTTAGTTCAATTGCAGTAGTTAATATTGAGATTTAAAGGTTGACTTTAAGTTGACGGTGAGTTGGGGAACTTACAAGAATTTTATTATAAAAAACTAACTATCCCACTTGATTCAGCAGTCAAAATTTTTTGAATGAATTCCAAAGAGCTGTGTTTTTCAGTCTCACAAAATTTTTCTTTATTCTTTTTGTTAATTAGGGAAACCCAACTTCACTAGTTGGTTGGTTAGAAACAAGGGTTATTATTTTTTTAGTTATTCAAAATTTATTTTGTGGTAAATATTTGTTTTGTTTATATTTTATTTGGAAATATATGTGATTATTTCTACACATATCAACTTTTTTTAACATTCTCGTCATGTTCATTCCTACACTCGGTAAACCCGTCGAGCAGAGCGGTGTATGCGAATTCAAGAACCGTATCAAAATAAAACATATCCGTAACACGTGCGTCTAATATAAGCTTCAGCTTGTGGAAACCGACGATTTCAAACATTCTGTCAAGGATGAAACGGTTTAGCGTGGGGACAAGAACGTTATTATCAGAGGCATTCTTCCACATCAGTCGTATATCACTGCATGGTTGATCGCTATTTACCGTATACACAACGTACAAACAATGGCATATGAGGGGGTATCACTAATCTGTTCTCTTCTTGTACCTACACCTGCAAATACAGGGCTATTTAAAGTGATTCATCTGATTTCAACTGAGAATACTTCCGTACCTATCAACCGTGCATCAACTGGGCATACACCACATGAAAGAGGAAATCTCCGAGTCTTACAAGATCACCGCCAGAGGGCTCCAAAGTCAGGCCGTGGCCTAGCCTAGCAACAAAAGTCAGTGTGAAAATGGCATCAGCACAGCAGAAGGCGTTTTGTGTGTTGCAGTTTTGGAGCTCCACAGCTGGCCCCGTAGGTCGCCGGATCTTACACCGTGCGACTTCTTCCTTTGGGGTTACGTTAATGATACTGTGTACGTGCCACCGTTGCCCACATCTTTGGATGAGCTCGGAACTCGCATTGTTTCTGCCGTAGAGTCAGTGACAACGGACATGCTGGAGCGACTATGGGAGGAATTCGACTATCGTGTCGACGTTGCTCGTGTAACTAGGGGAAGTCACATAGAGCATTTATAAGGTGAGAGACAAAATTTGGACAGTTTTTCTTTTGGTTGATGTATCACAAATCACTCTGTATTTGTAACATTAAAAAATATTCTCATTTGAAATCAGGTGAATCATTTTGAATAGCCCTGTATTTTATGACGATCCTCGCTCCACTTCCTAACTATCACGAAGACTCTATTCATGTCCTCAACGCTTAAATAAACAACATTCCGTTTATCAGAGTTTTTGTCTACAAGTCGTTTCCAGCACAAAGTTAACGGCACCGGTTTTACGCCTGAACACACGCAATGACTTCGTCACGGAGACAACGTATACGGCATTGGGAATGCTGCTCAAAGGAAGCTCCATCGTATTATATTGTGAGGAGTGTACATCTGGACGGTTCAAGCTCTGAGATGACTATGAGCAGCCGATGCGCTGTATGGCACGGAGACAGGTGTGGGAAACGAGTCACACGGGTGAGTCATACCAAGCGTTAATGTTTCGTGTACGGATTTGTTCCAACATTAAAGAGTCATGTGAATACTTGTGCCCCATTACCCTAGGCAACCGTTTAAAGAACTTTTCCATCTGCGACACACGAAGTAATATCGGCTTTAATGTTTTATCACTCCCACTCCCCAGAATGCGCACCAGACATTTTCGTTCAGGGGGATTTTCACAAACTAAACACATTTTATTCACACTCCAGCGCACTATTTGAGAGAAACATGTGCCCATATTTATCCTTTTTGCCTAGCAAGCGATACTCGTCCCTAAATTCTATTAAAAACTCAAGCAGGCCTTTAGCCACAACCTCACTGCAAACCTCGTCATGATATATATTAATGTAGTGGTAAAAATATTTCAGATTGTCCAATATGACAAGATTTACATTCTCAGCCGCAGGGTACGAGTACTCAATATGATGCAGCATGATATAATACCGCTTGTCACACCACTCATCAAAAAGACTCACTATCCATAACCGTTGCTTCTCTTCTGCACGTGTTGTTTCTTCCACTTCACGGTATATGGAAGTTTTTATGAAGTTTAGTACTACAACATACAGTAGTCCATTACATCGTTTGTGCCACGAAATCCTGCATTGTTCCTCAAGCTTCGCACATTTCACTGAAGCTTTAAAAGCCTCAAAGAGTGGGGGAATAGGGATTCTTTGAGTGTTCACGACATCTTGAAACTTTAGCGAATACCGATTCATAAACGTCGAGCACGCATTATTAAAGGTAGCCATCACTCTTTTTCGTCTATGTGAGATTTCTTCAAATACACGTCTGAGATCCAGGGCTTGCAGCGGTCAACTGAGCACGTAGGGTTAGAGATATGCCCAGGTAGTAGCATGAGTCACGTGACCTTTGTTCGCTCATACACGGGGCGGAGCTTAGACATTTTCCTGTACATACGCACATACACAGACAAAAAGGAGAAAATGAAACGCTACCTAAAGCAAGATTTATTTAATAAACATATCATCGAATTATTCAAGGTATATATATTCAAATACGTGTAATAAATAAAATAGACATGTCGTTAACAAGTAAATAGACACACACACACATATATATATATAACAATCAAGGGTTATGGTAGCCAAAGGGTACGGTACGGTGCCAGGCACCTGGTAACGTTTCCTATAGGTGTTACGACACACCTTTGTACCCCTAAGTTCCTCCACACACCCCAACTTCTGTGCCCGAAAATTGTGGGCCCCTACAGTCAGTTGAGGCAGTTGGTCGCCCTCATCTTCCAAGCACACTAGCTCTTTCAACGAATCAAAGTTAACGATCCGACAGTTCGCCTGGTTAAGCGTAATACCCTTAGCCTTCACGTAATGATCTCCCCACCCTCACTCGTACCCCTTAAGTTTTTGGACCTTTTGAGACAAAAGAGTCGGCGTATGCGATGTCACCATACTCATCCTTGATCTCATCAGTCAACTCTCTAAGGAATTCTCCAGTAAGCGGCATGTATTCAACCTCCCTCGCTGTGAATATCACACTATCTTTGTCGGCGTACAGAACCCTCCGCCAAGAGAATGCAATAGACTCCAAAATTTGATGCGAGCGTATGCGGTTGTGAAGCTGGCTACAGGTATGTTTGTCTCACGCAATGCATCTGTTTCCAATTCGGTAATGTTGTACTTTATTATGTACGTATTACCTACATTCATAATGTCCATGACCTCTTTATCGGGAGCATTGGCAAAATCCCACACCTCGTTATAACTTTGGGATAGATGAACGTTTCCCTTGCCTGTATTCTGTGCAAATTTTCCCCAAAGACTATTTAGACACAACTTTGCACTAGAGCGCTCGCCTGTGTTCTTTAGAATTTGGGAACGGTCAAGTTGTATCCCTTCACGGTCACAGTAACGCTGAATATAAGCCGATTTTTCATCTTCGGTATCAACTCCCCGCGGATACCCTGATGCTTCTACTTTATCCTTCAAAATGTGTTTATATATATATATATATATGGCGTGAAAGTTTGGGTAGCTTCTGAAACCTCCACACCTCATATATCTTCAATATTCTGTAGCCATGGCGAACGGCTAGGGACAGCTCAGGGCTTGTATATACGCCTCTGATTTTACCAGTGGCGGCTCGTCGGTAGGCACTGCGGAACTGCAGTACCCCTAAATTTTTTATTTACAATTGAAATAATCAAGAACAATATAAGGATGAGCTCACTGAATAACTTTTTCAATAACTTTTGAAACTTTTATTCATTGCTCAATGCTCATCCTTTTATTTCAGTAATTATTTCAACCCATTCTTAGAGACAGCACCCCTAGAATTTTTAGTCACGAGCCGCCAGTGGATTTTACGCTGGTTGGTTGTGTGATTACAAGCCCCAATTACTTCCGGTCCTCTCCTTCAAATGTTTTGATAAAAAGTTCTTTTAGAATTTTCTTTCAATCAAGAATAAAGAGAATGAATTCTTTACTAAATTTTGCATTATTCTTTCTATCTCTTTACGAAAAATATCTCAGATGTAGTCGTTTTCGGATGATAAAGATACTGTTTAAAATGTTCAAAAAAGTGTTTATAAATGGCGTGAAAATTTTGGAGAGCTTCTGAAAACTCCACACTTCATATATTTTCAATATTCTGTAGCAATGGCGAACGGCTAGGGAGAGCTCAGTGCTTGTATATACGTCTCTGATCTTACGCTGGTTGGTTGTGTGATTACAATTCCCATTTTTCTCCTCTGCGCACTTCATGCATAGGGGAAACATGAGCTTGTGGTCTATAACGACGGGTAAGATCGGCATCCAAAAATCGGGAGGGGTGAGCACGTCTACGAAAAAAAGTCCGAAATAGTTCTCGTTCAAATTTGCCGAGAACTCCTCGATAGTGGGGAGAGCTGGTCCCACCAGCTTTTCAGGTGCACCTACTGGTTACGGATTGTTCTTCATCACGTAGGTTTATAAAGAGCAGAAGTCGTAGTAATGGAGTTTCACGCCCTCCGTACGTGGAAAGTATAGCTTGAAGGGATTTGTACGCCATCCGAACAAGCTATCACCGCATTTGAGAGGATTCAACACCATTGAACATTTGATGGGGTTTATTTCTTTACGATACTGTCCATCTGTTTCCATCAGTGCATCTTACTTATGCTCACACAAAATCTTATGAGTGAACTGGGTGAATATAAGCTGATCGCGGGTGCGGGTCCATGCAAGACTGTCGGCAGGAGATCTACCGTAGATATCTCCTACGATTCCACACTCAGGACGTGGGCATCCGTGCCACCAACAACACTTAAAGGGGTACGCAGTCTTCCCACCAGTGACACGGTCTTCGCTTAGACAAGTGGTTCTGAACCAGTGTGCCGCGAAGCCTTCTGAGGTTTGCTGCGAAACAGTGACGGCAATTATATTTCTACTGGTATTTTGCTGTGAAAATTTAATCTCGGCTAAATATTTAGTCTCAAACCAAAGTCTATCCAGAACAAACTAAGTTTCGGTCTAAATTTCCAAGTAGTCCCATTTTGAGTAACCAAAGAAAACGTTTCAACCACCAAAAAAAACCATTTTTGGGGAACTTTAATAAACTGCAAAAATAATTTTGATTATTATATTACAGAAAATGATGCTGATGAAATAATAATAACAATAATAATAAACATAATTAAATATTTATGAAAAATATAATTTTCGTATAATAATTAAAGTTATTTCTCTCTGTTTATATATAATATTAAAGTAGTTTTTTAAGGATTTAAAAGATAATTCTTAAAGCCCGGTGGATGTCACGTGATTTTATGAGAACGTCCGAAAACGTTCGTAAATCTAGTTGCCAGTTACCTAGTAAACTGCATAAAAACAGAATAGTAATTTGCTATTAAGGATTATTTTGTATAACTCCCGAACTATTAGGTCTATAATTACATTTTTGGATATAATTATAATCATTATATATATATCGTACATATATTTATACTTATTTATTATTATATATAGATGTACGGCGGCTTAAGACGTTGACATTATTGTGGGCTGTGGCTCTCAGTCTGCTTCCTTCCTATTTTGTGACAAAGTGGTTTTGCAGTGCTATTCTAAATCTATTCAATGATAATTGCAGCGCCCTCGAAATGGATAAATTTATTATAAGAAAACGCAGCAATGATGGTTGTGAAAACATTGATAACGAAAATAACGCTTTGAAAAAAACCAGGATAAATAAACAGAGGAAGATTTCCAAAACTGTTCATCGCCATTATGATGAGAGTTATTCGATTTTTGGTTTTTCTTGTTATGGAAATGAAAGTTGTCCTCTCCAATTATGTTTCGTGTGTGGTGAAAAACTGGCGAATGAAAGTATGGTTCCTAGCAAATTAAAAAGACATTTCACATCTAAACATCCAAATGATCAGGGAAAAGATGAACTATTTCAAAAGATTATTATGCCAGCAATCAAAACAAGCAACTAATTTTGAAAAAATCATAAAATTGTCTCATAAAGCTCAAATACTGTAGCTTCTTACGAAATCTCAGAAGCTACTGCGCAAGAAATGAAGCCACGTACTATAGCGGAGTCACTTATTATACCTGTGTGCCGTAAAATTGTTAGGAGAATGTTTGGTAGCGAAGCAGAAAAAAAATTATGAAGATTCCTGTTTCTAATGATACTGTTCATAGGAGGATACAAGATTTATTAGCTGACATAGAAGAAAACGTATGTAATAAACTTCAGAATTCATATTTTGCTTTGCAAGTTGACGAATCAACTGATATTAGTGGCAGAACACACCTTTTGGCATTTATTCGTTTTATTGACGAAAATATAGTTAATTAATTCTTTTGTTGCAAGGAACTTCCAGGAACCACAAGAGGTCGAGACATCTTTGATACTTTGACTGGCTATTTAGCAAAATGAAAATTGCCCTGGAAGTCATGTGTTGGTATTTTTACGGGTGGAGCTCTATCCATGATCGGATCAATCAAAGGATTCACTACACTTGTAAAAAAGGAAAATCCAAATGCCATATTCACTCATTGCTTTTTACGTAGGGAAGTATTTGTTTCAAAAACATTAGGAATTGAGTTTAAAAAATGTACTAGATCACGTTGTCGAAATGGTTAATTTCGTGAAAATGAGGCCATTTAAAACACGCCTGTTCGAAAACCTTTGCAAAGATATGGATGCACAAACCGAACGTTTAATTTTACATACTAAAGTTCGATGGTTGTCAAGAGGGAAGGTTTTATGTCGCGTATATGAGCTGAAAAAAGAGCTGCTAACATTTTTTGAAGGAGAAGGAAACAAAAAATTTTGTGAATATGTTAGTTGTGAGATTTGGTGCACCAAACTGGCACATTTAGAGGAGATATTCAAACAGCTTAATAGTCTGAGTACCAGTATGCAGAGGAAAAATGAAAACATTCTTACCTCTACTGATAAGTTAACGGCATTTCAGAAAAAAAATAGTCATTTGGAAAAATGCAATTAAAAATGGTAATTTTGAAATGTTTCCTCTGATCTCTGAAACTCATTCCAAAGAAATAATTCCTCTCATAGTTGATCATTTAACGTTTGAAAGCAATATGCAACGATATTTTCCATCATTAAATACAGAAAAATATGATTGGATCAGGAACCCATTCATTCTCATTTCCACTAATTTTGTTTTGAAAATATCTGAACAAGAAGAGTTGGCATCCATTTCAACTGATCGTAGTCTGAAGATCAAACATGCAGAATCTCCTCTAGATACTTTCTGGATTTCGATTACGAATGAATATCCTGAAATTTCAAAAAAAGCTTTAGCTGTTTTGATGCAGTTTTCTATTTCATATCTTTGTGAATTGGGGTTTTCATCACTTACAACCATTAAATGTAAAAAAAGAGAGCGTCTTCGCTGCGTTGAAGATGATATGAGAGTTTGCCTGTCATACATACGCCTGAACATGGATGAAATAACGAAAAAAACACGAAGCTCAAGTATCTCATTAATAATAGTGACTAATTAAATAAGGTAAGTTAAAGGAAAGTTAGTTATAGGGATTTTAAAATATTTTAAAATATTATTTTACATCAAAAGATTCAGAACCACTGGCTTAGACCATCAACCCAAAAAACACGAACGATGACCTTAATGGTACCTTCCCCGTGTTGCGAGCATGTTTTATATATACACCAGTTTGCTGCTGTGGGTGTATGAGCCAGTAAATAGCCTTGTGTCCATAACTGCAAGGGTTGTTTCTGTGAATGACGGCTAAAGTGTTTTTAAGCATGAAATTGTTCTTGAACACCGTAAACCACAATGAGGCTATCGTGGTTGCGACTTGCAGCGGATCGCAGTTGAAACGGTGTATGTACATCCTTCTAAAGGCTTGGAAACATACTCTAAACTCGCGCACATCATTCACGCAATAACGCTCACATTCATTTGCTACATTGTAAGGATTATCTTCATTAAAACTGATGGAGTAGTGGTCAAAATCTTCACGCTCACTATCACTCATGTTGGCGTAGTTAATGTTTCGGAGAAGGTGGTCCTACGAAATTTAAATTGTCGCTAGTGAGGAAAGTGTAAGGGAAATACCCTTTTGAAACTTCGGTGTCTACGCCCAATACCTTGGGTAGCTTGGCTAATTTACAAGGTGTGAATAATAAAGTGTCTTTAAACTGTACATTACCCTTTATTTGCATCTGTATAAGTTTGTTTCCTCTTTTCAAGGGATCGCCTAAAAAGGAACAGTGTCAAACTTTTCCCCGTTATGGGCAAGAACATACAGTCATTTATTTTTAACTTCTCCCCTAACTTGACATTATAGGACACAAAGCGTTTCACAGGGCTGTCGTGTGCAATCGTTTTGAAAACGTCACTCATCACACTCAGCCTCCATGCACTCATCGCAGATAGTCTGACTTATAAGTAGATGTGGGATAACCTATTTGGTTTCAGCAACCGTATATGTTTCTATATCGTAGTGCACAGTTATACAAGGTCTATTTTTAGGCTTAGCATATTTCATATAACATACATGCTTTACACCATCTGCCTTATATTTCTCATGGCATATAGGACAGTGAATTTCATCACATTTATGCTTAAATTTCCCCCAATTATCCATCATATGAAACATACCACATTAACAGATTCTCATTTTCCTGCACGTGCCAATTGACTTATGGAGCTCAAATCAATTATTATTGAAAAATGTACGTCTACACACATTACAGTCCCTCTTCTCAGCTTCAACGACACGGCTTTCACATTTGGAACTTTTACACTGGTCACATAACATGTGGCAATCCTTGCAATGTTTCACTATATGATCCGCAAACTCGAGACATCCCTTACACAAATTATGACGCCTTTCGTATGATGCCTTCATATGCCTTTCGATATTTTCGACTTTTATCATAACTCGCGTAAAGGTCCCTTATATTACGGATGGGGAGATACGTTGCCCCTGACAACCCTAAAATAAGTAGGGGTCATGTACGATCTGTCACACTGCTTTTAAAAATATACACAGTCCTACGACGATTATCCATTCCAAATACAACTATACGAATATTCATTTCTTTCTCTACACTTCTCAGCTCTTCAGGACCCATATTACACTCAAACTCAAGCTTACAATCTGAAGCCAGTTTACGGGCACCCTGCACAACCGTAGGCAGCCAAATATTATACGCGATTGTATTTAGTACAGTGAACATATAAGCTAATACTATTGCTATAAAGCCGCAACGAAGCTCGGTGCTTATATGCCGTTTGTAAATAGCCTGAGAATTGAAATTAAGAACATAAGATGTGGCACTATTACCCGCAACACGGAATACACGGTCAATATCTACTGTGAAGTTGTTCATATTGAAGGTTGTACTACTTTGAGAGGCCTGCATTATACGACCTAATATATATTCTATATCTACAGCGGCCAAGCAGCTGAATGGTATTATGACCAAAAAATCATCTACATCCTCATCATCTGACCCGAACCCGAAAGACAGCCTCGTCCTGACTTCACGTTCGTCGCGGTCGCGGTTCTGAAGGGCAAACTCCACAATACGTTCAACTATGCGTCGCAAACCGTGTTCAACACCATTGATATACAGGGATCCAGGGTCAACTCTGACTACGTACCGATTTCTAGTCAGGACTGGGGTGGGGGTAACGGTGCGCACCAGTTCGAATGTTATATCATCCTATACAGAACGAGAAGCTGCTGCCGTTGTGGAATGTGCCCGGAATTAAACAGGAATAAGGGGACGTATTTTTATTTGAGGAAGGAGCTAGTGTAGGGGTTGTGTCGTAAGACGTAGAAGGTTGGGGCTCTATTACTGGGAGTCTAACAATCGGTGCACTCCTAGCACGCTTTGTACCTGACGTGGAAGGCTCTTCATCATGCCTTGCTTTGAACTGTCGCGTGGTGGTGCCACAGTTGTCGTTGGTGTGAGTTCGTCAGCGGGGATGGAGTCTGTGACCACAACTACACTGTCATCGGGATCGTCTGTAATATCGATGATGTTGGACATGATGCTGTACCTCGTCGTGATTCACGGTTCTTTGGAAGAAGAGGAAAAACAAGGCAAGAATATAAGGAACACAACTTAAATTTTTATTATATTTTGTAAATGATCCACTTAGGAGTGTGACGTGTTAGAGATGGATTCTGTAGAAAAATTCAGGTTAAAGAGCCCGTCCACGTTTATTATATCTGGCCCTACAGGATGTGGTAAAACTAAGTTTATGCTTAAAATCATTAAAGATAAGGGAGAGATATCCTCAAAATTTGTGCATAAAGTTATATGGTGCTATTCGACGTACCAGTCAGTATTCAACGAGTACCAAGATGATATTCTGTTCCAAAAAGGTGTATATGACGTTAATTCGTTTAAAGGAAATGAAAATACAGCCTTTGTAATTGAAGATCTTATGTTGGAAATGGAAAAATCGTTTGCCGAAACATTTACAGTGTTCTCCCACCATCTTAACATAAGCGTATTCTTCATCAATCTGAATCTATTCTTCAAAAACAGATACATGCACGATGTGTCGTGAAGTACACAATATCTAGTCTTACTCGCGCAACGTAGAGATGTGTCACAAATTGGGGTATTAGCCAATCAAATGTTGCCGAATCAGGGTAAGGATTTTTTGGAAGTTTATAATGAAGCTACAAGTCAACCTTATGGATATTTGCTGGGTGATCTTCACCCGCGAAACATGTTTAGGGTGCTTCTAAGAACGAATATATTCCCAAACGAGCCTTAAACGGTGTATATTCCAGAATGACAAAGAGACTAAAGAAATACCATGAATTAATAAAAATCTACCATCGATTGCCCCGGGCAATGCAACTGATGTTTGTTAAAAATATCGACTCGGACTTTTCAAAATGCATCTGTGAAATCTGTCTTAACGTTATAAAATGTAATGTCCAATGAAACCCCTCAGAAGGCTCGCCTTCGCCGTTACAAGAACATAAAACGTATACTCGTAAAAGTCAAACTGTGGAGAAGAAAAACGAATTGTTGTACAAAGAGGGAGGGGTCATTCCTACCCATCTTATTTTCAGTTTTGGGGCCTTTACTGACTATATTAATATAATGAAGAAAGTGGTAGTGATTCCACACGAGTTGTATGCTTCACTGCAAAGTTCAAAGAATCCAGACACGGTTCTAGAACTCCGTGAAAGCAGGATTAAAAGAATGGAAAGCGAATTGTTAGCCCTATTAAACAGTGAAAAGTCACCTGATGAGAAAAGAGTCTTATACCAAGAACCTCTGCAGAAATTTCTTCACGAGTACGAAAATTATAAGAATCCGACAGAGATCTCATTGGTTATTAGGAACAGCTCGGACAACGATGAGCATGGCGACATGGGACGTGGGTCCGACGTTAGAGCTGACAAACCAAAGAATAACGGGTCGGACCCACAACATATCGAGCATGTATTAAAAAGCAGCCTCCCACATACATTAAGGAATAAAGGTTTAAGTTTTTATAATCTATTGAGTGATAGACCCTCACCATCAGGATGGAAGCATATTAAAACAAGACTACAACAAAGAAATGTCCCCAAAACATTGATAGGAAATCTGAACAGGTTAAAAGACTTGGAGCAAGCCTCGCATGTGCCACAACTGAGAGCGCCATCACCCAATCACCCCCAGCTGTAGCACCTCTGAAGAGGAGAAAGAAGAGACCAAACAACAACGGTCAACCCTCTCCACGTGCTTCTAAAATACGTAAATGGCTAACATGTTAAGAAGACGCTATTATGACATATCTAACCCAGCCTCCTACGGAGGCGTTGATAGACTGTACAGAGGTGTTTATAATGATGGAGCAGGGAAAAAAGATGTTGAGAGGTTTTTGCTGGAGCAGGACGCTTATACACTTCATAAGGCGGTGAGAAAAAGGTTTAAAACAGCCAAGACAACTGCGGCCTCGATTGACTCTATTTGGCAAGCGGATTTAATAGACATGCAAAGATATTCACTGTGCAATGATGGCTACCGCTACATCCTATTCATAATAAATGTTTTCTCTAGATATCTGTGGCTAATTCCTCTGAAAAATAAATCGCCTGAAACAGTTGCTAAAGCCACCAAAATGCTGATGTTGAAAGAAAGCAGGATTCCTGGCTATTTTTGTACGGATACGGGGAAAGAATTTATAGGACGAGCTTTTCAGAACATGCTGACAGAGTTTAATATCAGCTACTACATTAGCAATTCTATACATAAGGCCTCTTTAGCTGAAAGAGTTCAACGTTCCATAAAGGAACGCATGCACCGTTCACACCATTGCACGATTGGGAAAACACCTAACGAGGTTTTAGAAAGAGGTAAGAAAACAGAGAGCAAGGTGAGAAGAAATATTCATAGAATCATGCCACACTCTACACGTTTCAAAATCAATGATTAATATAAGACTGTCGCATTCCGGTAATAAATTCGCAAAGGCATAAAGAAGCTCTAAAAAAGCACTTAAAGCGTACACGGGACGAAATCTTCAGACATGCAAAGAGAAAATTGCGTGGTGGTGGGAAGAAGACGAGGGCTGTCCAGAAGAAGAAGAAGCGGTCACCAGCACGTGGCGTTAAACGTAAAAGGACATCAAAAAAGAAAAACTGCTCTAAGCGAGTGAAACCTATGGTTGATATTTTTTTAACTGATATAAGCTAAGGACATTACACTCATGAATCACAGGTTGCTTACTACTTGTCGAGAGAGGTGGTACAATTTCTTGCTCGTCATGGCACGCTTCATCCATCCGTGTAGTTCACAATGTTTAAATCGGAGCTGGCCCTCTTTGACATTCCCGCAAGTTTCTATTGAGCACAGTGACTATTATGATTAACCCGTTAAACACAATTAGTTCCCCGAGTGCTCCTATAGAATTCGTGATACCCAGCTCAGGCCCTTACTTTTTTAATCCAAGCTGCGTGCACATATACTTTAAACTACATGTATATATAGTACATTCAGATTGAACGGATTGCGATGACAAATACGTTGTATTTCCCGAAACAAGCTTTCTATACTCCATATTCAGCCAGTGTGACGTATATTTAAATCC
Source organism: Bathynomus jamesi (assembly GCA_023014485.1). NCBI lineage: Eukaryota > Metazoa > Arthropoda > Malacostraca > Isopoda > Cirolanidae > Bathynomus > Bathynomus jamesi. The sequence continues at coordinate 924,461 of JAJOZX010000534.1, forward strand.
TGTTAACATCTCTGCAGGAACGGGTTATTATCACCTACGAGCCTATCTGGAAAATGTCCTCAACTTTTCAAAAGAAGCGAAGGTACTTTTTTAACTGCCGAGGGCTATTATCAGGCTAAACACGAAAGCAGTATAAAGGACAAATTTACAAATTCTAAAAAGAAGATGTACAAATGTTTTGAGCGCCTGCATACAGACTTCGCATTGCAGGAGAAGCTGCTTGTGAATGGGGTCGATCTGAAATTAAAGATCACTCGCACGAATCCTGAGATCTGTTTAAATCTGGGAGCTGATCAAGAAGAGGGCGCAAAGCCAATTGTGATTCATATTATGGAAACATACCTTCGCGTACGTTGAGTGGAACTAAGTTCGCCTTAGCAGTTAGGAATTTAAAAAAATTTACTACATGCCACAGTAAAATACCCAATTAACAGAGTACAGAACAAACTATACACGGTGCCCGCAGGGTTGGCATCGAAACAGATAGAAGACATCGCCCTTGGAGCTCTACCTAAAACGTTATTTATTGGCAAGCAGGACCACGCTTCTGTGAAAGGGAAATATAAAAAGAACGCCTTTAAATTCGAGAATTTCGGCCTTAAAAATACAACTTTATACGTTAGTGGCATAGCGATGTGGTGAATATTGGAGACGGATTATTCCCGCTTTGCTCGAGAGCGTATAGTAATCTTGCCCATAACACCGGTGCCCGTGATGAGCTAGGAATTGGTGTAACGCAGAAAGAATTATTCGATCAGTTTAACCTTTATCCATTTGATACCACTCCTGACTTATCTGCTAATGTAAATACACACTTAGGTCCACAGCAGAGTGGAAACATTTCAGTCAGACCCGAATTCGCCAAGCCGATGTGTTTGCGAAGAATGAAACATTAAAATTACCAACTACGAGAGACTACGGCGTACTTATTGTGAACACAGATGTTATTGCTGGCGAAGGGATTCATTGGATAGTTATCTATTTTAAAAATAAGAAAAGAATGTACTACTTTAACTCGATGAGGACTCATCCATGGAGCGACTCAATTTTTGTAAAATTTCTCGATCAGATGCATATCCCCGAAATTGTCTGGAATCCTTACCGATTCCAGGGATACTTTAGTAATATTTGCGGCATGTACTGCCTTTCATTTCTCTTACACATGGCACGTGGAAAGGAATTTATAAATGTTTTAAAATTATTCGACCCGTGTCACACTGAGCGGAATGATGAGTTGGTATGCAGGCAGATAAAAACAAGTTTTCCGTTTGTGCGTTTGTGCGCACTCGATGTACTGTATTGTATGATGTTTTACGCGTGTATATATATATATATTACATTATAACTGCAAACACGCAGTATAAATAACGTAAAGAACGACGCTTTGTATAGGAGAATTATCCGCGCAAGATGAGAGCGAAAGAACGAAACAAATGAAAAAATGAGGTAACCACCCGGGAATCGAACCCGGGATCTTCCGATTGCCGGTCAGATATGATAACCATTACACCACGGGCCTCACTCAATCAAATGTCGTAATTCCTCGACATGCGCGCAGAAACCAATGCCCCAAAGGGGCACCTCCCGCATGCCGTAACATTATATACATTATAACTGCAAACACGCAGTATAATTAACGTAAAGAACGACGCTTTGTATAGGAGAATATTCCGCGCAAGATGAGAGCGAAAGAACGAAACAAATGTAGAGGAATTACGACATTTGATTGAGTGAGGCCCGTGGTGTAATGGTTATCATATCTGACCGGCAATCGGAAGATCCCGGGTTCGATTCCCGGGTGGTTACCTCATTTTTTCATTTGTTTCGTTCTTTCGCTCTCATCTTGCGCGGAATATTCTCCTATACAAAGCGTCGTTCTTTACGTTATATATATATATATATATATATATATATATATATATATATATATATATTGTAACTTGAGTAATTGCAACAATATTGTGTAAAATGAGTACACCTGTTATTTTAGCTCTGTATCTAATTTAAGTTGAATATAAAAATGTACTATTTTATAAAACATTCTTTATGATTCTACTATTTAATAAGTTGATTAAAATACACTACGTCTTGTTCTTATCCGAAACACAAGAAAAAGAAAAACGCTTACATTAGCTCCCCGACTACCTGGCATTCGTTGGATCGAGTGTGCTGTATTACTTCGATGTCCCTATTCAGATCACTGTCCGCGACTTTCGTTTCTTCGAAACTATCACGAAAAGATGCTATAACACGATTTAGTGCCTCATCGGTCCTTTAAGGAGAAAGGATCTGTGATCTGAATGATCATCTTCAGGAACATTAAAATAAATAACAAGTTCGCGACTAAATATAGGACACAAAAAAGAAAATAGATATACGGGTACATAAAATTTTATACTTACATTTCTACTGTAGATTCTTCCGTGGATCAAACGGATTGTCAGTGCAGATGTCAGTAACGGATTGCGTTGAAAATAATCCGTCCCGATCGGATGCGTTAAAAAGACTAATTGTAGCACCGGCGTTAGGACACCCGTCTTCTTATAGCTCCGGTAAACTGTAAAGTTGTTGTTGTGACTGGTTGGCGGTGTCCATGACGGAGTGTATGTTTGACTATTCGCTGGCTAAAATAAAAGCTGTGAGTTCCAGCTGAAAATACTTCCTTCTATATGCAATGATTCCCGACTGTGACAGCCTCTTAAACTTGTTCATTAGATGATAATGTAACTGGGCGTGTCTATGGCATGTGTGTGTCAATCAGATGTCGTAACACTGATGTAACGGACCCACGCTTTGGGCATTGAAGTTCTGATTGGACACCCTTCACGAATAATGAAGGTGTCTTTATAAAATTTGGCTTGTTTACTCCGCAGATTTTTTACGGTTTTCAGAGAGAGATCGTAGGGGAATAAAATTATGTAATTAAAAACTTATTTAAGTTTTTGATTTTCAACGTAAAAATTAACGTTATTTAGCATGTTTAAAATTTTTTAAAGGTAAATTCAAAATTTTTAAGAGAGAGAAGTTCTGAGTGTATTTATTATTATTGTTATTATTATTATTTAAAACAACGTTGATGAAATAGAAAATAGATTTGGTGTTTTCAGATTTCAAAGGATTATATTTGTTTCAGATTAAAAATGCCGAATAGTTAGGTTAGGTTGACTGTAGCGCTCTTTGTATTGCACGTATTTCAGTCTATATCTATCACAGACTCCTTTGTTAATAATTAAAAAAAATTCTAATTACTACGGGTTCTTGAATAAAAAAAATCACCCTGTACTTTTGCAATCATGGGCATGCTAGGTACAGCCTTCAGACACTGGGGCCCGAGCCCCGTTCGAATAGCATTACACTTCAAAGTGAGTTTATTATGGATTTTTATAAAATTATCTAATTTATACCAACTGTCTAACATCCCCATTTTGAAATTATTTTTGCCAGTTCATACATTTTTTTAATCTATTTTAATAATTAAAGTCCATTTGTTTTTCATCAAAAATATTCACATAGATCCATATATATATATATATACTCAAATATCAACTTTAGCAGTTCTAATGCAGATACTTCCATATATATGTGTGTGTGTGTATATATATATATATATATATATATATATATATATATATAGACCCCCGGGAAATGTTTCAAAATCTAGCCTCAAATGATGCACTCTTGTGCATTATGAGCATAAAAGGTTTGATATTATTTGCATGTTGTTCGGGAGAATAGCCTTCAAATCGGTATGGTTAGCAAATATGACACGCCAGTCTCAAATTAAATACAGTATATACCTGATCTGTCTACCTTTCTCTTAATTCTACGGACTATCCAAAACTCTTTGACTACCTCACTTCCAAAGCTGACTATCAGACCAGTAAAATTACACTTTGACTCACCACAAATTGCCACAGATTTTTTCCACTGGAATGCATTTTAGTTTAGTCCCCAAATCAACATACTAAAAGTTCCTAGCAATATCTGAAGCGGAAAAAGGTAAATTGAAGATGGCTGCCAAAATGGCTGCCTTGAAGAAAAATAGCTATATTTCCTGACCTGGAGCAGATACTAAAGTGGTTTTGGTGTATATGTCAATTAAGGGTCAAGGAATTGAGTTTTGACAATGTAGATAATCTCAAATCACTGCATATTGTATTATTGTACATATTCTAACAGAGCAAATCATTAACAGTGATAATCTCTTGTTCATGATCTCTTGTGCTAACCGAGCACATTTCATTGTAGATGCAACTCTTAATGCTTTACGTGTGTCTGATAGTTTTGATGCTCCTTTGCCTCAAAATTCCCAAGACACAGAAGAAATCCTACAGTAAAATGCTGAAGAAGTTGATCCCCAAGAAAGTCAAGGAGAAGACGCAGGTGCAGCTAGTCATTAGAAAAGTGTAAATCTACCAGTAAACAAAGACCTAAAAGATGCTGGAATTTTACATGATCATTTGATGTCAGATGCTGGCAAAGCTGATGAGTTCTGCATTTCTGAGGCACTTAACAGAATCACTGATAAGCTGCTAGCTAGCAGAAAAGAAGCACTGAAAGACAAAAGAACAGCTACTATTTAACTCCAGTAGAAGGGCATCATATGATAAGAAGGAGTGACAGGGCCTTCATCAGGCCTCATCATAGAACAGATTTCATGCGGAGCATCAAAACAACTGGTGGTTTGACACGAGGTAGAGGAATAGGTGAGATTTAACGTCTTGTGTGGCTGTTGTCCATGCCAGCATGTGCTGAAATGCACCATGCTATGCTGGAACTTACAGGTGTGCAACATACACCTAGTGAACAACATGAGGAATCATCAGTGTCTCGTCAAAAGAGAGATGTGAAAGACGCAACAAATGTTCTGCAATTTCTGGTCCAGCACAACCCATTCAGTGATGATTTGTCATTAAGGAACATTGCCACTGGCCTTATTGCTAGCAGCAAAGTAAATGTTGATAAAGCCAAACATATTGGTGACAAAATTATCAAATCAATGGTTGGAAAGGTTACCCAAGACCTCTCTTTTAAAAGGAAAGGTCACGCTGTGACGCTGAAACATGACACAAGTACAATCCAGGTACATGAAGAGCTAGTCAATATCAACTCTCAGCTTCTGTTTCAGAGATTGATAACTGTGAGAGAAAAGGTTGATGACAGCAGAGCTGTTCAAAGGTTCAGTCACCCAGCAGCCTTGTTTGACGCATCTCTATTTCCCAGAGAAGCAACAAAACCTAAACTAGGTAGTGGCATTTGGGAGAAGGTGGGAAATTACGAGACAGGCCCATCGGGAGATGGCATGCAGTATATCATAGATGGAGGGGCCTTACTTCAACGCGCACCATGGGGTCGTGGGTAGACCTATGCAACAGTATTGACCTCGTGTGCTGACTATGTAACAAGTAGATATAGAAAAACAGTTGTCGTATTTAATGGGTATGAGAGCGGGCCATCATCTAAAGATGCAACACACCAGAGACGGGCAGCAGGAGGTGTGGGACTTGCTGTGAACTTCACAGCTAATATGGTTATTAATTGCAAGAAAGAGGTGTTCTTATCAAATAGTTCAAACAAGCAAAATTTTGTTTATCTTCTTGGCCACAAACTGGAAAACGTTGGTTATACAGGTCACCATGCTAGGGCTGATGCTGACGCTGACCTTACTCTACAAAATGCTGTCGAATCGGCGAGGTTATCGTCCACTTCAGTTATTGATGATGATACAGATCTTATTATGCTCTGCTACCATTGCGAGTTAGACTCACACCCTTTATTCTTTAAGCCTGAGCCAAAACACAAGACCAAGACAATCAGCATCTGGAATATTAAGGAAACAAAAGAACGACTGGGGCCAGATGTATGCAGTAACATCTTCTTCATCCATGCCATTTCAGGGTGTGATACAACATCGCGTCTTTACGGCATTGGGAAAGGTCAAGCGCTGAAGAAGTTTTGTTCCAATGAATTCTTCAGAAATCAAGCGGCTGTATTCAACTCACCTTTGAGTGAAACAAATAAAAGTAACATTGTTTCTGCAGTAGAGAAACCATTAGTTTGTCTGTACACTGGGAAAGATGAAGAACATGATGACTTCAGATATAAAAGATTTTGCCATAAAGTTTCCACTAGCACCTCCCCTGTGGAAGCCAAGTCACTTCCACCTATCTCTTCGGCATGTTATTATTAGAGCTCGGATGTTCAGGAAAATGCCATAAATTCCTTTTTTTATTTGCGTCTACAGGAAAAAGTGTCTTTTTCGTCATAAAGTGCCTAATTTGCCTTTTTTTTAATTGTTTTCTAGTATTATTCCATTAGAGTCCCAAAATAGGCCAATGCAACGACCTATGCAGTGCCATTTTGCCTGAACATCTGGGTTCTAGTTATTGTCATAGTTTACGAGTATATCTCCAGGAATGGAAAGAGCAACATGATCTTGATCCATCAGATTTTGCGTGGAAACCAGCTGCTGATAAGTATGTAGCAGTACGAACTGATTTGGCCGCTGCACCTAAAGCCTCCTTAAGATCATCAAATGCAACTGTAAGATGGGCTGTAAAACAGGAAGATGCACTTGCAGGAAGCATGGACTTCAGTGCAGCCTTGTGTGTGGCGAATGTAAGGGTGTCAGCTGTGAGAATGCCCATAGCATGACTTTAGTGAAAAAATAAACGACACAGATTGAGTCAATTTATGTATCATTTCTAAATTAAAGCATTTTATGTTGTGAATGTTATGATGCTATGATGATTACTGATATTCTTATGTGATGTATGTTCCAAAATACAGAACTATTGAAAATATGTATGAGTAAATGCATAGCAAATTCACTTGTGTGATACTTTTTGCCAATTCACGCTGCAGCTTTTCTTTTGCTCTACACTTGTATTTTCAGGAGCATCATTTTACTGAAAGCATTGATGTAGAAACTGTAAATATTATGTAACATTGTTGGTTTATGTTTAAATGAAATAAATATTTGTAGTGGAAAAAACAATGTTCACAAATTACATGCATTTTGCTGTTTAATGTAATCTGATGCACAAGTTCACAACATTCAGTATACACCCGAGAAAACGAGCGAATTTGGGGCGGTTTTCAAGTACAAATTTAACTTTCCGCAATATTGATAACTAGAGACTTTTTATATGTTGTTTCTGACACATTACTAAATTGCATAGTAGTGAAAAAAATATGTTGCAATTTGGGGTGGGTTGCTCCCAAATATGGACTAATTTTACTGGACTATAATACATCCTACCTTGCTCTCCTTTCCCTGAAATCTCCATTTTAGGTGATATGATCTAAGGCATGGTTAAGTAATCATTTTTAGGAAAAAGTGATGAATGATGAAATTTTCTAATTAAACAATGATTAACTGATTAAAAATTATTAAAAATGAAATACGTTTGAAAAGAGTAAGAAAGAGCTTTATTGTTTCTGTTGCGTGAGATAAGACCGAAGAAAACATTTTACTCAAACATTTAGTTTGCTTTAGTTCAAGAAATCAGGCATGAGCGGATTAGACAGTTTATATATGCAAAAAGGTGTCAAATTCAAATGATACATTACAAAATTTAAGGTAAAATCATGCTGAAATTATGAGGAAAATTAATCACTTCCCATCATTTTCTAAAAATATTTTTTGATTAATTACTGATTAAATTCGAAACAATGATTAACTGATTAAATTATTTATCAGAACCATGCCCTAGTGACATCCCTGGTGAACTAGCTTACAACTTTTCTATCCTGAATGACCTAGAGCAGATTGTACAGCACCCTACTCCTATCTTCGATCGCCTTAGAGATGGGGTCCAACATTCTGAATTTATTTCTAACCACTCATACTTCTTACTCTATCCAACATTTTTCTCCGTTGGGCTCCTCCGACAACAATTTCATATCTGTTTCCTGTCCTATCATTCCAGTTCGGCCTTTGGATCCCCCCAAGAGGAGACGCCTTTGGCACTTTGGCGCCACCGATTTGGAAACCCTTAGACAATAATTCTTTGATTTTCCAGTGAATAATTACTGCTTCCGTGGCCATTAGGGTGGCCCACTTTTCAATTTTTTTTTTAAAGTATAGGTTATCGTAGTTTTTCCCATTATTTGGCACAATACTAGCACATTGGTACCATTTTTACAAAAATTGATCAATATTTAGGGGTCTCGCATCGACCTTGAAATTACGATATTTTTTTTTTTAAATGCGTTACTTTTTAACTTTTTACTGAATCAAGATAAATCATTAAGTATTGATGTTTTCTGAATCCTCTTGATGAGAGAAGTCGTTTGGTGTGCCTTCCAATGTCATACGACTAACGGTTTAAAAGTTGTGCCTGTATACAGGTAATACCAATGTACTAGTATAGTTCCAAATAATGGGAAAAACCACGATCACCTATACTTTTCAAAAAAATCAGCAAATAGCAGACAAATAAGGAAGAAAGAAACAATAACTTAAACAATCACTTTTGCATTGTATTGACCACTATCACACGTCACTGGCTGCAACGTTGTCCCTCTGTGCTATGTCATCGTGGCGAGTGATGACTTCTTGAAGTTGCCGAGCTCTTTCCGGTTCTTTTCCACCACTTGCAGAAGATCCTGCAGCTGTGCCTCGTCCTTTGTGACCGTGTTCGCATAGTCTTGTATCAGTTGGACTCCTCTTTCAGCGACGTCATTGGTGACCTGGAGATTAGAGATCACATCTTCAGACGACAAAAGTCCTCGTTCTCGTCCCACTTATCAGTTGGCAGGGTGAGCCACGAAGACCCATACATCTTCAGACCTGCAAATAAGAACCAGAAGGACTCGTCGCTCAGGTCGGGGAGTAGCGTCATCTCGTCGACTGAGACGTTCTCGTATGTGAATTCTTTGGGTACAGGGAGGTGGGACAGCTTCTCTGCCATCTGTTGCTTCACAGTGCCATCCACCTTGTTGCTGCATAGAGCGAAGATGACGGTCTGAGGCCTCAGATACCAGAAGTGCCGCCTCATCACTGCCAGTGACGCTTCTGCCACCTCGCGGTCCACTGCCCTATACCTCAGAAAACGCTGGTATAGTACCAGGTCATTCAACGGCGCATCAGCTGCTACAGGGGCCGCCAACCAAGCTGGTACGTACAGAAGAGCGATGAACACCACGATCCTGTGCAGTTTGTCGACCAGCTCGGCGTCGAGCTCCAGCTGCCTACTGAACATCAGCAGTTTTGTGTAGTAAATGACCTGAAACAGAACAGGCACCATTGTAAGTAAGACAGGTTTATTGTTACCAATTACTTTGTTTGCGTTATAATGAAATGTTTATCTTTGAATAACATTTAAACTTATCTCTAGATTATTTTGTTTTGAAAATACTAACTTTAGCCATCCATCTTGCGTGGTGGTAGGCTCCTGGGCGCATGAGGTGAATGCCACGGCGTGGTTGTGTCCCGAGTACCAGGAGCGTGATCTCTGCCACTTCCCGGTAATCGTCTCTGACGAAACCAGAAGCTGTGCTCAGGAAGCTGACCGCCGCGTCCCGGAGTTCTATTAGCCACGTACTCTCCGCCAGATTCTCGACCTGCAGCTTGCAGTAGGTCGAGAGATCGAGCTCGTCCCATCTTCAAAAATAATAAACAAAAAAAATTGTGAGAAAACTCTGAAGTTCCGGTTTGGCTTGCTGTTTTATAAACTAGTGGAATATCATGTGTGTCCTAACTTTACCTTGCACAAAAAATGAACTAACCTTCTCTTCAACTGCTGAAACAAAGGATCAGTTGGTGCCGTAGTCCTTCCGAGCAGGGTGACGGCTACTGCCCCCACGATAAGCTCTAGGACGTGATGACGGCATCCCAGCTGGAGTAGCGGTCGCCCGAGCATGTTTTCCAGCCGGACAACTGCACCCTGCACCCCCCCCGTGTTGGTGGAAGTGGTGTCGAAGCAGAGTCCGATGACGCTCTCCTCACATCCCCAATCTTCGAGAGCATGTATGGTTGCCCGCGCCTGCGACAGTCCGGTGCCGTCAGCAACAGCTGGGACTGACAGCAACTTTCCTTCTGTGCAATGAGGAGCCCCGGAGATGAGAATTGCTTGGCGGTGCTCCGCCGTTCCAAGGAAGTTCTGAAACACATGCCATATATTTCAATTTCATCGTTGTAAAGTAACCTATTTTTGTTTACATTCAGTTCTCTTTTTAATTGACATTATGCTTCATGAATTTCATTACTAAATTGATAGCTATGAAAACTTAATCAACTGACCTTGACCATTTTGCCATCCCAGTGGACAACAGTGTGCCTCGGTGGCGTGAAGGAGTCCTTCACAGCCGTCGCAACTTCACGGCGATGTGACACTCTTCCCCGGCGAGCCGTTTCTTTCGAGATGCTGAACTGATTGAGGTCTGCTGGTAGATCCGCCGAACGTGTGATAGCAGCCATAATGCTTACTACCTATGTAGAGAATGGAAAGTGGAAAGGAAACGGTCAAGAATACATGTGGGTTACGGGACACTTTAAAACTGACGCTGTCGATGAATACTATACACAATACGTACCTGATTATTGGACATGCGGAAACGATCAGCCACTTCCATGACAGCAGGTGCATTAAGGATGCGACGAGGAAGATTGACAGACACACTTGGCTCTTTCGGCAGGGGGAACGCTAGTTCTGTCTCCGACTCTCCTGACATGCCAGTATCATCATTCTCCATGGCCTCATCTCCGTTTCGTATGCACACTTTGAGGTTTGCGGCTCCTGGCGAGGACGTTTTCTTCCTTCCTGTAGCTTTCTTTTTACAGCGAAAACTTTATCGTTCCCGCTCATCGTTGCAACCCGAGGACCACGTTGATCGAGGTAGAAGTCAATGTCTTCTTTCTTGTCCTTGTCGGACAGCAGTCGATTCTTCTTTATATCTTCGACAGCGTCAGATGCTCCGATATCCCACAGCTTGTCCACACTGTCCGAAAACTTCTGCCGTTTTCCTCCGGCGTCAGTTTCTCGTTTTCTGCTCTTTTGGAGTAAGTGCCACTCTTTCCACAATGCCTCTAGCTTCCGTTCGCAGTTGAGCTTTGTGATTGTTTTAATGCGGGCCATGTTCCAAAACTTTAAGACGTTGCTTACGGTTTCTTTGGATGCGTCTTTCCTGTTAGCAGTGTACTGGATAACACTGAAGAAGTATTGCAAAACCTGCCGTGTTGTTGGCAATTTGCTACCACTGATGGAGGACGACGGTTGGCCAACTAAAAAAATTTCCGAGGCCGATCTTACAGAAGGTAGCGATGTTATTTTCGCCTTTCCTTTTGATGACTCTCTATTTGTAGCTTCAAGAGTTCTTCCAGTTATGGTTGCCATCGATTTGTCCATGACAAAGGATGAAGAACTGAGACAGAATTTCAAAATGTTATGATCTGCAAAAAAAGAAATAGGTTAGGTACCTGGCACAGGCATAGTGCATTTTCTAATTACCTATATACATTATACATTCCGCCCGGGTATGGTGACTCATTTTTTTGAAAAGTATAGGTGATCGTGGTTTTTCCCATTATTTGGCACTATACTAGCACATTGGTATTACCTGTATACAGGCACAACCTTTAAACCGTTAGTCGTATGACATTGGCAGGCACACCAAACGACTTCTCTCATTAAGAGGATTCAGAAAACATCCATACTTAATGATTTATCTTGTTTCAGTAAAAAGTTAAAAAGTACGCATTTAAAAAAAAAAACTAGTAATTTCAAGGTCGATGCGAGACCCCTAAATATTGATCAATTTTTGTAAAAATGGTACCAATGTGCTAGTATAGTGCCAAATAATGGGAAAAACCACAATCACCTATACTTTTAAAAAAAAATTGAAAAGTGGGCCACCCTAGTGGCCATGTTCCCTCCGAGTGTGCTGAGCGCATCAGGGAGGTGATTCTCTCGGGCATGAAGGCGTACATTAAATATTCTTTGCCTACTACTAATGCAAAAAAAAAGAACTGGTTTAACGTTGCGTGTTCTGGTGTTAACCGCCATCCAACTGCTGACTCTCACTCAGTATATATTTCTGTCCGGAATTGTGCAAAATCTGTTCTCCGACTCTCCAAAAATTCCTGCATCAGACAAAAATGTTGAAACCTATCTAACGGTAATTCTTCTCGCTCTTTCTGGTACCTAGACAAAAACCTCACCAACAACTTTACTTCTTCTTTCCCTCCTCTTTTCCTTTACGACGGCTCAGTTGCATTTTCTTTTCCTGATAAAGGTGAACTCTTTGCCCACACTTTCGCCTCCAACTCAACCCTGGACGATTCCGTTGCTGTTCCTCTATGTCTCGCCACTGAGTTGATTATGTCTAAAATAAGAATCTCTTCCAAAGATGTTTTTTCTGCCAACAGGTGTCTCAGTTGATCCTTCTTCTGTACGAAGGAAACTTAACTCAGTAGGTCTTAAAAGACGTGTTGCAGCAAAAAAGCAACTTTTAAGGAATCGAAATAAAGAGAAGAGAAGAAAATGTGCTTTGGAACACAAGTATTGGACATCTGAGACCTACTGAATTAAGCTTCCTTCGTACAGTAGAAGGATCAACTGAGACACCTGTTGTTTTTTCGAGATCCGCTGCAAGTGAAGTGCTGGATTTGCGTTTGTCTCGAAGGGAAGTAATCTTTAGATATTGTAGATCAGATGGAGAAAGCTTAGAGGGCCTCCCTGATCTAGGACGATCAGCTGGGGTCCAATTTGATCTGTGACGAGCCAAGATTTTTTGTACACCAGTTTTGGAAACGCCTGTAGATTCACTTATTTTTCTTTGACTCAGTCCCTCACCATGTAAATGTATTATTTTATATCTAATCTCATCAGAAATTGTACTTTTTGTCATTTCTTAAGCCTGTGAAAGAAAAAAAACAGCATGAATTAGGATTATAATGAGGAACGTTTGGGATAAATTTGTTTTGCAGAATATAAGTGAATATGTCAATAGTAATAGTTCGCTAGATCTTTAAACACATGCGTTATAAGTAATATAATGAATCAACCCTCAAGTCCAATTTATGCAGACTAGAGGGTCATACAGCTTATACAACTTTATACACTTAAGTAATAACTTAGTTATACGTTAATATGAACCAGAGGTTCTAGGTCATATGTATTTTAGTATCAAAACCAATTTTCATTCAACAGATTATCTAATAGTTATCAGATCGACAGTGGTCTCTGACTTTTGCACAGTACTGTGTATATATATATATATATATATATATCGTAAAGAACGACGCTTGTATAGGAGATATTCCGCGCAAGACGAGAAAGAGAAAACAACAAATGAAAAAATGAAGTACCACCTGGGAATCGAACCCGGGATCTTCCGATTGCCGGTCAGACGCGATAACCACTACACCATGGACTTCACTCTTCCAAATGCCGTAATTCCTCTACATACTCGCAGAAACCAATGCCCCAAGGGGCACCTCCCGCATGCCGTAACATTATATACATTCAACTGCAAAGAACACGCAGTATAAATAACGTAAAGAACGACGCTTGTATAGGAGATATTCCGCGCAAGACGAGAAAGAGAAAACAACAAATGAAAAAATGAAGTACCACCTGGGAATCGAACCCGGGATCTTCCGATTGCCGGTCAGACGCGATAACCACTACACCATGGACTTCACTCTTCCAAATGCCGTAATTCCTCTACATACTCGCAATCGGAAGATCCCGGGTTCGATTCCCAGGTGGTACTTCATTTTTTCATTTGTTGTTTTCTCTTTCTCGTCTTGCGCGGAATATCTCCTATACAAGCGTCGTTCTTTACGTTATTTATACTGCGTGTTCTTTGCAGTTGAATGTATATATATATATATATACACAATTATATATATAATTATATATATACAATATATATATACAGTATATACACAATATCAACAAATTATTTTTTGAAAATATACGTGCAGTTTTGGAATTTTGGAAGGCTGAGCACAAAGAAAATATATGCAGAGTAATTTAGACCAAGACGTTGACAGAATCTATAACTAAAAGTTGAGGCAATAAATAAAAAGTATAATGAAGAGTGGGTTTCAATGCATCAGAAATGAGGTAGTACATTAAAATTTATGAAAGTTTTACACCTAACGTTAATGAGCGGAGAACAAGTGAATACAAGTGGGGAACACTTGGTCCAGTTTTGTTTTCTATGCGGTACAACCCACATTAAATTCCACTTCTTTCTAAACTACAACCAGGAACATGCGCGAATAACTAGCATTTTAAAGTGGATGGTTCCTGAGGTGCACAGTTATAACGGAAATGATACTCGAATGACGTCACCTACAATGTGTGAAACTGCAGTATTTTCAAGATTCGAGATTAGGTTTTAGTTTGGGTACAAAACGATTTAATTGCACACGTTCTGAATTCAAGGTATCTACAGGGCCGGCACAAAGGGTTGTGGCGCCCTGATCCAATTTTGCTTTGGCGCCCGCCCCGATCCCATTTTTTATTTAAAGGTTTTTTAGTTAAAAATAAAAAAAATTTTGTATAATTTTATTGTTTATTTCATCCAGTACATTTTATTAAAATCTTAAAATAAAAAATATATTTAAGTTTTGAACCCCACATATTCATATCATTCAAACACCTTCTAGAACACAAGGTGTAGATATTACCTCATATGTTGATATCCTCCAATAGCTACCAGTAATGCAAGATTCTACATTTCAACAAAAGAACAGAGCTAAAATATGAGCTAAACATATTTTCGCTGGTAGGAATACATTCATCAGCAAAATTTGGCGTAAGGGAGTGTACACTAAAACACGAACACACCCTTATTGTATATTCTCTGATGAACCAGTGCTGATAACTTACCTATAATATGGTTACAAAATTAAGAAGAATTGCAGCGGTCTGGTGAGAGTCGGCGCCGCGTGAGAAACAGCTGGCCATTGTTTACATTTCCCTCCTCCCACGGCCACACCTCTCTCTTCCCTCACCTCCCTCACCTCCCTCACCTCTCGCGCCCTAATTTTCTATGTAGAATTCCTTTTTTAAACTGTTCACTTGTTTCTTGTTGATTGATAGCGATATTTTTTCTTTTTATTCTGTTGCTCTTTCGATTTTTGGCGCCCCCTAAACTTCGGCGCCCTGAGCCAGTGCCACGTTGGCTCGCCCCTAAAGCCGGCTGGGTATCTATAATAAACTCCTACATGAATAACTTCCTATATGCATGCTTAAATTGTAGATAATGCAAGTGTCCGGAAAGTTATATATATATATATATATATATATAATATATATATATATATATATATATAAAGAGAGAGAGAGAGAGAGAGAGAGAGATGTATGCGCTTTATTTATGCTATCACATAAACACGGTTACATAATTGAAAGAATAAATTGGAGAAACAACAACGGCAGTAATCTAGATATATATAATTGATTTGTTGTATAAAATTAAGTCATTATCAGATAACACAAAATATTCTTACTCTATAATAATGGGGGACTTTAACGTGCATGTGAACTTGGAATTCTGTGTAGAATTGGGTAACATGTGCGAGTCGGCCAAATTAAGTATAAATAATGTAGATGTATTAGTGGTAACCAGTCGTAATTTTACATACGTTAGTGATATGAGTGGTACCACCAGGTAGATTGATCATTGCCTCACTAGTAATAATCTAAAGGATCGAATTGTTAGAGTTCATATTCTGCATGATTTCCTTCTTTCTGATCATAGACCATTAGAACTATTAATTAATTTTACCAATTTATGCGCAACACGACATAACAAGAACTCAATAGGTAAGAATAATCGCGTCGATTGGTCTAATGTTAATATGCAACAGAGAATAGAATACAAAGGCAGAACAGGTCACCTCTTTAATAATTTAGAAATTTTGCAACTTGCCTGTAAAAATCCTTGCTCAAATGATCCTCAATATAAACTCACAGACAGGTATTATAGTAAGATAGTATCCATGTTAAGAGAAGCAGGAAGCCCCCTGATTAAATCTTACATCTATCATACCAAGATTATTCCTGGATGGATTGATTTTATTGTCCCCTTGAAGAGGGAATCGAAAGACGTCTATGATTTGTGGTGCTTTCATGGTAGACCCAGATTAGGACCAGTATACATGAATATCTGTAGAAGTAGGGGTCAGTATAAAGCGGCCTAAAGGCGATGTAAACAGGAAGAAGAGTCTATTCGAGTGTCAAAAGCCTGTGAAGCTCGCATAAATAACGATAACAAATTTTGGAAATTTTTTAAGAATCTCAAACGGGTGTCAAAACTGTCCTCCCTCCGACAATCGATGGGGTGTCGGGAGAAGATGAAATTGCAAAGCTGTGGAAAAACCATTACTCTAACATTCTTAACAGTGTGGGTAGCGATAATCTTAACATAGATTGCAGCGAAACGCCTGTGGGAGGGGCAAGGGAAAATACTTTGATATCAGTTCTTGAAGTAAAGAGGTTAATTAAAGAGTTAAAGACTGGTTCTGCATCAGGGGTAGATGACCTATCGAATGAGCACTTAAAATATGCCAATGACGTAGTATGTCTGCATATATCATTGCTCTTACCAGCCATGCTTACTCATAGCCATATCCCTGCAGAGTTCATGAGGGTATATATCTTGCCCCTGGTCAAAAATAAGTATGGAGATATTCTGTCCAGCACTAATTACAGGCCTATTTCTGTCGCTTCCTGCTTCTCGAAACTACTAGAAAAACTCTTGTTACTCCGATTTAATGATTACCTATGGACATCTCATAATCAGTTTGGTTTTAAAAGGTCCCACTCAACTGATCTGTGTATCTATGCACTTAAAGAAACAATATCTAAATACATTGACAGTATTCAACTATTTATAGCTGTTTCTTAGATATAAGTAAGGCCAGTGGCGGCTCGTCGGTAGGCACTGCGGAACTGCAGCACCCCTAAATTTTTTATTTACAATTGAAATAATCAAGAACAATATAAGGATGAGCTAACTGAATAACTTTTTCAATAAGTTTTGAAACTTTTATTCATTGCTCAATGCTCATCCTTTTATTTCAGTAATTATTTCAACCCATTCTTAGAGACAGCACCCCTAGAATTTTTAGTCACGAGCCGCCACTTAGTAAGGCATACGATAGAGTGAACCACAATATTTTATTTAAAAAACTAGAAAAAAGGAAGGTTCCCACGTACATATTAAATTTATTGAAATTGTGGTATTCCCATCAATCTTTTACTGTTAGGTGGGGCAATGTACTATCCGTATGTTTTGGCTCCTCTTGTGGGGTGAGACAAGGCTCTTTGCTCTCTCCTATGCTGTTTAATTTGTATATTGACGGATTAATTGGTTCACTTAATGAGGCAACAGTGGGATGTTGTATAGATAACACAAGGATAAATAATTTAGTTTATGCCGATGATATGGTGTTAATAAGTCCCTCTGTTAAAGTTGATATTAGGTTTAAAATGAATGGTGGAGTAATTGAGGAAGTACAAGAGTTTAAGTATTTGGGTTAAACTATTACCAGCTCCTTGAGTGATGACTCTGATATAAGAAAACAATCTCAAGGCCTTTGTGCTAAAGCGAATATGATTATAAGGAACTTTCGGTTCTGTACAAGTGAAGCTAAAGACATTCTCTTTCGTACTTTCTGCAGTAATATATACGGACAGCAACTCTGGGTGAATTATAAACAAGGGTTCTGGCAGAACCCTAAATTTGCTGTACAACGGGTCTTTTAGCCTCTTACATAAATTACTCCCGAGATGGTCAGCTTCGCAAATGTTTGCTACCCGCAATGTCCCGAGCTTCCCGGAGGTAACAAGACGTGCTCAATACAGTGTAATGCAAAGAATTAAAAAATCAACCAACCCGATTATCTAAGCTATCCATGAGTCCTGACGTTTTTTCCTCTAAGCTATGGAATTCTTGGTACGAAGACGTCTTTCTGTAGCTCCACTTAACTCCGACATTACTGTATTATTTCTAATCAACTGTATATATTTCTGTCCTTAGTATGTGAACTGTCGTTGTATTAATAATATTTGTCATATGGACTATAGTCTACCAATAAACCTTTTCATTTTCATAATCTTGGGTTAAACTTATATAATGTGGTTTAAAGGAAAACAGGCTAAAAAAAGGGTATAAATCACACCTTAAATATAAAGTATAAAACCACGTCGTATAACAATATATATATGCAAATTAGTAAGGTGCAGTTGTTGTCTTTTCAATTTTTAATTTTTCTTCTCTCTGAAAATTAGTAAGTTAACTTAATAAAAATGCGAAGAATGAATAACTTCAGTAAAGTTTTATATAAAGTTTTGTACACCACCTCATGAATGCTAATGCGTTCTTGCGGGTCTCCTTCACAGTCTTGTTACCTAAATATTGAGTTTTTTCCTTGGTGAACTAAATTACTATTTTGACATTTTGTCTTTCCGCTAAATGTCATTCCTCATTCCTCATTTTGGTGAAGCGTCGTTAATAAAATTTAAATCCTATACATATAAAATCCCGTATAGGTTTGGCATTTTCTTTGACTTCAAATTACGTATGCATATGCTTTATTCATGTATGACGTCTCCGTTTGTTCGTTTCCCTTCTTTATTCTAATTTTCCATTTTTTCTCGTTTTTACAGGAAACATATAAGTTCGGGAGAAAATTAGTCATACACTAGCGTGTGACTTATTGAATGAATGAAATTAATTCATCAGCGTGCGGCTTTACTTCGATGATAAATCAAATTATAACATGTATAACATATATATATATATATATATATATATATATATATATATATATATATATATATATATACACACACACACACACACACATATATATATATATATATATATATATATATATATATATATATATATATACACACACATATATATATATATATATATATATATATATATATATCAATCTATGTTATACATGTTATAATTTGATTTATCATTGAAGTAAAGCCGCACGCTGATGAATTAATTTCATTCATTCAATAAGCCACACGCAAGTGTATGACTAATTTCCTCCCGAACGGAAATCACACGCCAGGACGTTGCCGGATTTTTTTATTGCACCTGGGAGACACAATGGATTGTCAGACACTCGCTCCTCCAGAGTTCAATGGTGACGTCAGTAGAATGGGCGCAAAAGGGGAGTGCAATGCAATTGCAAATGTTGATCAATGTTGCATAAGGTTATTCAATGAGGGGAGGGGGAATGTTGCAAGGTGTTATGCAACAAGGGAGGGGAAATGTTGCAAGAGCAACAATGGGTTATGCAACTTGGAGGCGGAGTTATCCCCCAAGAGAAAGAGAGAGGAGAAAGAGAGAGAGAGGAGGAGAGGTTTTCGCCTGGCAGGAGCCAAGCGCATATTAAGACTTCAGCCGAGCGGCCGTATCTTATAGGGCCCCTAATCAGCCAGCTGGCTTAATCAGCCAATTGGCTTATCTGGCTGAGTTGCCAGATTGCGCTATTTATTTAATTAAATCGTATATTCTGGCTTAGAAGACTTCTTAGAAGGCATAAATGGCCTGTATAAATTAATAACCTTCGAACGAATTAAAAGCGCACACAAACGCACATACACTCACGACTGTACGCCCATAAAGCCCCTATTATCACACACACACACACACACATATATATATATATATATATATATATATATATATATAAACTAATTGATGCATGCAAAGCCCCAATAGCAAAATATATATGAGCACAACCACCACACAAAAAAGCACCACATCACCAACAATCTTCTAAGTAGAGACATTTATGACATTTATTAGCTCATCCCATCAACAGCACATGGTGAGATGAGGGCTACGACTTTTAGGAGCTCATCCCATCAACAGCACATGGTGAGATGAGGGCTACGACTTTTAGGAGCTCATCCCATCAACACCACTTAACCGATATGAGGGCGACAACCAAGCGTCGAGACTTAGACGATTGGTTGTGAAGCACCACAACCACCGCTTTACTTACCAGCTCCTGGTAGACGGACAAGGTCTCTAAATACGAACCAAAGCGCACACAAATGCACACCCGAATATACGCCCATAAACCCCCTATTATCACACACACACATACACACACACACAAACTGATGCATGCAAAGCCCCAATACCAAAATATATACGAGCACAACCACCACACAAAAAAGCATCACATCACCAACAATCGTCGAAGTATAGACTTTTAGGAGCTCATCTCATCAACAGCACATGATGAGATGAGGGCTACGACTTTTAGGGGCTCATCCCATCAACAGCACATGGTGAGATGAGGGCTACGACTTTTAGGAGCTCATCCCATCAACACCACGTAACCGATATAAGGGCTACAACCAAGCGTCGAAACTTAGACGATTGGTGGTGAAACTATTACATAACAACCCACCAACCACCTCCACCACCGCCTTACTTATAAACTCCTGGTAGACCGAAAAGGTCTCTAAATACGAAACAATAGACAGAGATATTAAACATAAAAAATACGTTTATTGGGCCAAGTAAAAAAAATGCAACGCCAAAAGTTCTTCTATTGAGTTTCTCGTGATGAAACGAGACCTATTTGACATTTGTTGGGGCGATCTTTTAAACAAAAGACCGAATAAGGTAAACTAAGTTTAATACAAATACAAATGTTCATCATAATACGCAATTTTATCCTTAAACTATAACATGAAAAGCATTAATATGATTTTAAAAACAAAATAGAAATTAAATTATGGGTAACTTATTAATTTTTCCTCTTTTAGCCAGTTATTGTGTTTCAATATAAATTTATCTTTAAGAAACAATTTTATCCTTAAACTATAACAGAAAAAGCATTAATATGATTTTAAAACAAAATAAAAATTAAATTAGGGGTAACTTCTTATTTTTTCCTCTTTTGGCCTTTTATTTTGTTTCAATATAAATTTATCTTTAAGACACCAATATATCTTCAAGGCTTATTAAAAAAATAATATGATTTTAAAAACAAAATAGATTCTGTCTCGGAGTAACTTATTCATTCCTTATTTACTTGTATTAACCCCTCCGTCTATGGATGAGTTGGTTCGAAGTCGACGGGGGTTCTAGTTAGGTGGCAGCAACGGACGTGTTACTTGCAGTAGTTTTCTTCTATATTACTCTCCGAGTTCTTCTATAGTGGCTCGGAGCATTCTGGGAAGCTTACTAAATTCTCTGAAGATTCCCAGATTCTTCTTATAACGTATCGGGGAAGTTTAATGACTAAGTTCTCTGAAGAAAGCAAGGCTCGAAGGAGAAGATAAAGACTATTTCTTACTGTAATTTACTGCTAAAATGTACAGGTAGTGCTCAGCCTCTGAATTGACTTCTGAATGAACATGGAAGAATTTACTGGGTTTTATATACCCCGATTCTACTAACATCATCATTATTAAAAGTTGCAGAGGCTGCATTATTTTTGCACAATGTTTGAAAATAAAGTAAATTTTTTGTTATGACAATAGGTAAACAGATAAAGAGGATATAGGAAGAGGAAGTCATATTTTTAGCTTAAACCGCATATTTTTAGATCGGCTGTTTTTCCTGATCCACCGAGTTAATTAGAACGGAAATTGAATAATGTATTCTTATATTAAGATATGCATATGGGCAAAAATTAAAAGTTTAAGGCAAGACATGACTTCATCTTTTATAACGAAGAGAGGATGCATTTAATCTAAAAAATTATTAAGAATTTTGAAAAGAATAAGTCACCAATTATTTGGTAAACAGGAAGCAACTCCAAAATTTATTCCAACGAACAAAAAAATAATAATAAAAAAATAATAATATCGCTGAGTGTGTATTCCTACATGAAGACACAACGTCGTGTCGGATATTTAGTACAATCTAAGTACATCACTAAGTACGGTGTAATTTTGGTTTATTACAATTATGAATATAATTACCAATCGAAGTAACATTCACTTATTATCGTTAATTACAATTCCATTAAAGTACATTAATTACATTATAAATTATTATCATTAATTACAATATATATATATATATATATATATATATATATATATAAAACATAACACACGTGATAATGTTTATAAATTTGCAGTAGACCGAGATGAGATTTATTTTTATTTCGGAAGTGCCTGCTTCCGCGGTGGTTAGCAGAATTCGAACACTCGCATAAATATTTAAGAGATTGCGAGAAATTAATTAATTTTAAGACAAGATAAAAAGAATACATGTGGACGTATGTGCATGTGCGTATGAATTGAACAACAGATAACTCGCGCTTTACGAGTTTGGTCCCTATGTAAAAATTAATAATTGAATATAAAGATCATACAGGAATTATTCCCTTTTACTCTTTCAGCCCTGCTGCAACACCGCTGCATTATTTTTAATATAATTAAAATCAGCATTCACGATCATTTTAAATCTTACTGTTGAAGATATCCTGAAATAATGATGCAATATTATTTTAAAAGGTACAGACTCCTCGAAGTATCTTAAACTTTAATGCAAAAAAAAACATTAATATAACTATATTTTATGTTTCAGCTGGCTTACCCCAATAAATATCGTTTTCTAAAAGTATTTATAAAAACTGGAATTTGTGGCATAACTCATATAATTGCACCTTCTACAATTCAATAATTGGATCAGCATGATTTACTGCATTATATTTATTGTAATTTTAAAACAACTTTTGAGACATATTAAATTAAATTTTCATCCCCCATCTATCTGACCAAGCAACTACTTTATCAATGTCCTTTTGCATTTTCATGGCACCTGTTAAAGATCTTACATTTTGTCCCAATTTTGTATCATCTGCAAATATTGAGGTTTTACTATTTAGAACCCTTTCCAAGTCATTAATATAAATAATAAAAAGTAGAGGTTCCAGTACTGGGCATATTTCATCGCGATTTTACGATGTAGTGTTTAGAAGGCAGTGTATGTATATATACAGGGTGTCCCATAAGTCCGGCATCATAGGAAAAATAATAAAAAAAGGCAAAATAAAAGTTTTTATTCACAGAACGTGCTCGATATGTCCACCATTGTTTTCAATACACAAATTCAGACGTGATACCCAGTCAGCAAGCACACGGTGAATGATGTCAGGAGTAATGGTGTTACATGCCCCAATAATGCGCTGCCGCAAATGTTCAACACTCCTAATTTTCTCTCCATATACCAGCGCTTTCAAGTGGCCCCACAGATAAAAATCTATTGACGTGAGATCCGGGCTTCTAGCTGGCCATTCCACAGGCCCTCGACGTCCTATCCAATGACCAGAGAATTGTTGGTACAGGTATCCCCTTACTTGGGTGCTGTAATGTGCAGGAGCGCCGTCTTGCTGGAACCAAGTTGGGAAATTTCCTTCTTCGTTCAAGACACTGGGAAATGCTTCTTCCTTGAGCATACGTAGGTAGCTGCCTCTAGTGACATGTTCATCGAAAAAGAGGGGGTCTATGTTGCGATCCTTCCAAATGCCACACCATACCATCACCCGAGATGCACCTTCTTCCTTTGAAGAGGTATACCAGTGAGGGTTGTTTTGAGACCAGTAGCGGGTGTTCTGTCGATTTACCTCACCATTTCCATGAAAAACAGCCTCGTCACTGAACAGAATGGTGGACAGGAAATTGGCATCCCGAGCCGTAGCCCATTCACAAAATTCCATCCGCCGGTCGGGATCATCTTCGCTTAATTTCTGCCATTTGTGAGCCTGAAGAATGCGATGGAGCTACTTTTCGACACTCCTGTCTCGGCGGACAATCGCCGGAGACTGAGATTTCTGTTAAAATGAGCCAGGATAGCAGTCGCTGTATCATCGTCAGTGGACCTCCTTGAAGGTCCACTGCGTGGTTTATCTTCTATGGATCCTGTTTCCATAAACTTTGCAACAAGTCTGCTAATACAACTCTGTGTTGTTGGCTCGTGGTCTGGATGCAGTCTGTTAAATTCAGCAGCGGCCTCTCTTTGACTCCTTTTTCCTATGAGTAGAATTATCTGGATTCGTTCTTCCTTGCTCGCAGACATTATGGCCTGTAGAAAGAGAAAAATATGAATTATGGTTTGTAGAAATAGAAAAATATGAATTTCTCCTATGATGCCGGACTTATGGGACACCCTGTACATTTATATTAAATAATTAAATATATAGAAAATAAACATACTGCAAAACCCTCAAAATACATACACTTTATGTTCTACTGCGCTTAGCTAAAACACTAAACTCGCACGTGATCGAGTCTACAGTTACACCACTGTTGCTTTGCACTATGCAATAAATACGATTTAACATTATTTCACCGCTCAAGTTTATAGGGATGCCTATACTCGATGTAAAGGGCACTCATTTTATTCAATACTACTTTTGTGCCCACTTTACATTCGGTTGACAAGTTATCTTTAAACAAGGACAGAATACATTCAAAAGCACGTAAAAGAGGTCATCGTTAGCCACATCATTATCAAATACAAGTTTATAAATACTCCTTTCCAATCGAGGGTTTATTCTTACCGATCCGAGCTTTTCAATCGTGAATTCATCTTCAAAATTCATAGCGACAGTTGAAATAATCTTCTTCGTCGTAACGACAGCTGCTCATTATATAAAGATACAATTCTTCAGGGTGAACGGTGTAGGTGGGTTCAGCTCTGTACCGCTCAAGTCCTTTGTACCAAAGTTCATGATATTTCAGAGAGTCTAAACCAGTGATTCCCATCGTGGGGCGCACGCCCCACAGGGGGGCAATTTGAATATTTTGGGGGGCAATTTGAAAATGCTACAATAAAATGAAATTTATACATAATAATTTTTATAAGTAAATATATTTTAAAATTTCAATAACATATAATTATTTTTATTTGCAACATTTTTACACGAAGACAACAATTCCATATTTTACTTAACATGTTAAGCGATATTGACGAAATCTGGCAACTCCCCGTAGCGCTATAAGCTTCCAAATGTCGCCATATATCAATTGTTGAGGAAAAGCGTTTGGAGGAAGGTGTGTTCATCTTGCATACATTAGTTTTTGTGTTTAAATATAAAAAAAGTGTGGTACACATGTGGTACATATAATTGCATCTCATGGTTAGAGACACATATAAGCTGTCACCTTTTGTCTGAAGTTGATTGATTACCTTGGTACTGTTTTTGCGTGTTTTTTGACATATCTAGTGAATCTAGATTTAGGATCGAAGTGAATCACTTGTAGGCCAGCGATACGTTGTTGATTCACTAAAAGAGTGCCAATGAAATGTAAACAAAAGATTTTCTGCACAGCTGATTGTTTTTTCATAATTATTTTTGTGGTTTTTATTTATTTTCGTTTTATATGATAAAAAAAT
This sequence comes from Bathynomus jamesi, assembly GCA_023014485.1. NCBI lineage: Eukaryota > Metazoa > Arthropoda > Malacostraca > Isopoda > Cirolanidae > Bathynomus > Bathynomus jamesi. The sequence continues at coordinate 949,823 of JAJOZX010000534.1, forward strand.
AATTTGAGATTATTATTTAGAAAATAATTTACATATATTAGAGAAAATTATTTTAATATCAGGCTGAGAAGCTTGGCAAGGCTATCACCAATTCAGTAAATCAGCTGTTGTGTGTTTTGTGTGACACATGTAAAAGATTCGAATCGGAACTGAATCGGAAGAATCATGATCAAATGCAAAAGATGACAGTTATATATATATATACTGTACCGTATATATATACACATGTTAACGTGTTAAAAAATTATATTTTATATTTTGCATATTTATTTACAAAGTATCTTGTTTCTTTACAGTTATTTACCCTGTGATTAAAATGAGTAGTACAAGCAAAAGAAAAGTTCGTCAGTATTCAGAGGAGTGTTTGAAGTTTGGTTTTATACCTGCTGTGCATGATGAACGGGCACCTTTCTGTCTATTATGCCAACAGTGTTTGACCAATGAATCGATGAAACGTGGCCGTCTCGAGGCACATTTGAAGGCAAAACATAGTATTCATGTAAATTCAAAATTGGAATATTTTGAATCACTAAAAGAGAAGTTTGGAAATAGATCAACAATCAATTCATTGTTCTCTGCACAAAATGCAACCAATAATTGTACTCTTGAGGCTAGTTATGAAATTTCTCTACTTATAGCAAAAACTGGACAGAATCATACTATAGGTGAGGATTTAATTAAGCCAGCAATATCAATTTTTCTCAAAACAGTTCTGGAGAAGGATGACAAAGATGTCAAAGGCATGCCACTGAGTAACAATACTGTTTACAGCAGAATAGATGAGATGAGTAGAGATGTCGAAGTACAGCTTATTCAAAAGTTAAAATCAAGGAAATTCACAATACAGATGGATGAATCTACTGTAAGAGACAGTGAGGCCCTATTGTTGGCATATGTGAGATATATTGATCATGAAGAATTTTTTGAGGAGATGTTGTTTTGCGAATCATTAGAAAGCACCACTACTGCCACTGATATCTACAATAAACTTAAAAACTATTTGGATGACAATAAAATACTAATGGAAAACATTGTATCTTGTGCTGCAGATAGTGCCCCTGCTCTGATGGGCAAGAAAAATGGCTGTTTAAAATTAATGAAGGATGACAATCCAGAAATGTTGCTTGTGCACTGTGTTATTCACAGAGAAAATTTAGTTGCCAAAAACGTTTCACCTGTTCTAAATGAGATATTGAAGTCAGTAATAAAATGTAGCAACACTATCAAAGCTAATGCTAAATGTGAGCATCTCTTTAAACAGTTTTGTGAGGATAAAAACGCAGACCATGTAAGATTATTGCTTCACACTGATGTAAGGTGGCTGTCAAAGGGCAACTGCCTGAAAAGATTCATGGAACTATTTGATATTCTTAGTGACTTTTTAAAGGACAAACCTGAAATGAAGCTCCTGTTAACAGTTGATGGCAAAGCTTTTGTGAGTTATTTGGCAGATATTTTTGAAAAACCGAATATATTAAATAAGCAACTTCAATGAGCAAATATGACCCTTGTTGATTCAAAGACAAAGATATTTGGCTTCATTACATTTCTGGAATTATGTCAAAAGAATATTTCTGCAAGAAAATATACCCAGTTATATTGGCTAAATAAGTGTGAGGTAACTGATGATGCTTTACTTGTCATTGTGGATCATTTGAAAATACTGGCCTGTGATTTAAATTACAGATTTTCTGATTTAAAAGAAATGAGTTTTCCATCTTGGCTAACTCAGCCATAGCTAGTGGACCTATCTGAAGTGGGCATGAAATACCAAGAAGAACTGACTGAAATACAAAATGATGAGTCTGTTAAAACTATATTCAAAGTAAAAGGAACCATGATGTGGCTCTGTGATGAGACCAAGACTAAATACCCAAATTCAACTCGTTTGGCGAGAGAGCTACTGTTACCATTCCCATCTTCATATTTGGTGGAATGTGGTTTTAGTGCTGTAAGTGACTTACTACAGAAAAAAAGAAAGCGAATGGATATCACAAAACGAGGAGACTTAAGACTGAAGCTAACTAAGTTAGTGCCTGAAATCAAAACCATTTGTAGTAAACATCAAGCTCAAGGATCTCACTAACTTCAGATTATCAAACTTTGAATTTGCTGTATTTTTACCTAATATTGTGAATTTAAAGTGGTATTATTGATTAAATTATTTTTTTGTGAATTTAAAATTGCAACTTTTCAACTGAGAAGTTTTATTTCAAGGAAATAATATAGTTAGCTTCAATCTCAAGTTTCTTGCCTCATATTTAATGTAACTCATATTGAATGTACTCATATTATTGAAATTTAAAATTATAACTTTTCAACTGAGAAATTTTATTTCAAGGTAATAATTTAGTTAGCTTCAACCTCAAGTTTATTTACTCATATTGAATGTACGGTAACTCATATTAAATGTATCATATTATTGTAAATTTTAAATAATACCTTTTCAACACCAAATTTGTTTTATATTAATGGGGGGCATCAAATTTTTTGAGGTGTCGATGTGGGGCATGGCGCAAAAACGTTGGGAACCACTGGTCTAAACCTTTTAAATAAGCATCCAACTCTAGACCATTCTCGCCTTGGTCAGTCCTACACTCGGTAAACCCGTCGAGCAGAGCTGTATATGCGTATTCAAGAACCGTATCAACATAAAGCATATCCGTAACACGCACGTCTAATATAGGCTTCAGTTTGCAGAAACCAACGATTTCAAACAGTCTATCGAGGATGAAACGGTTTCGCGTAGGGACAAGAACGATATTATCAGACGCATTCTTCCACATCAGTTCAGTCTCATTTGTTTAAGGTTCAAAATTGAGTGTCAAACTCATTGCAAGAGAGCAACTCACTCCTCCACCATTCGGTCATGTGTGGCAGAGAGCGTAAGAGAGCAACTCATTCCTCCACCAAGGCAGGTCTAGAGGCTGGGACCACCGGCTTGACCTCCGTGTGAAGAGAGGCCCACCAGAGGGGAACACTAACAAATGGTGAGAAGACAGCCGTAGAATATTTAACACAGAGAAATTTCAACTCTTGAGATATGGTAGAAATGAAGGAATTAAACAGACTGCATATTAGGCCAGATGAGCTGGGTGTACATGGCTATGTGCTGTGGAGAGCGCAAAAGAGCTGCTCACTCCTTCACCAAGCCAATCCTAGAGGCAGGGACCACCAGCTCGACCTTTGTGTGAAGAGAGAACGACAAGCAGAAACGCATCGTGTCACACACACATTTTATTCATGCAGTTAACCGTTATTCACTCTCGTCAATTGAGTTAACATGACCTACTAATTGTTACCATCATGCACTTATCCGTAATCGTGGCATGGAGTTAACCGCGACTTGGAGGTGTTTACATTCGCGGTTCCCTCCCGCCAAACCGCCACACTGCGACTCAGTCAGTGTCTCTCAGCGCAACCAAAGGCAATATTACAAACGAAATTATCAAAGACGCAAAGAGAAAAATCTGCGATTGGTACCAAACCTCAAACTAAACTCAATAACCATACACACTGAAATCACCTAGTGACACGCGTTCATTAGTTGTGGGACTATTTACCGAACCTTTTGATCACACCTTGTATATATAAGATCTACCAAGTCCTTTTTCATCCGGTAGTTAAAAGAACACATTCATTTTCACCTGTTCAGTCTCAATTGTTTAATTTTCAAAATTTAGTGTCAAACGCGGTACAAGAGAGCAATTCCCTCCTACACCAAGCGGTCATATGTGGCGGACAGCGACTGCTAATGTTTATATAAAACAGAGTAAATACATTTTTTACATTAAATTGTCTTCGCATCCACATTATTTTACGTGAGACGAGAAGGAAAGGATACAGATACATGAAAGAGTACCATCGGAATGCGTTACTTGACCTATATAGCAGCGAGGGAATACCATGATGTCTCGCTCTGCTTCTCCTTACATTCGTTCTTTCATTTAAAATCACAATCAACAATATAAATGTTCTATGAAATTAAAATTTATTTTTTCACCCTATAAACATCATCATAAACGATATACATGATCTTCCTTAACCTTTGACGACCAGTATACGTTTCTTTGAACTTAAAAGTTTAAGTTTTATTGTTATTTACAATTAGATATTAGTAACTATAGTCACTTAAATGACCCATTTTTGGGTTAATTTTCCGACAACTAAACGATACCTGTATAAACATGTACATGTATTTGTAGAAACGTTGCATCATTGTACAATTTATATTATTATTTCCGTTGGGACAAATATGTCCCATGGTCCTCAAAGGGTTAAAGCTTAAACATAACTTCTTATTAATTCATGTTTTCAGCTTCAATAATCATCGATAACCCTCACCCCCCACCCCCCACCCCACGCACATTGGGTGTACACAATAATTAGAATTGAATGAAAAAAATATATACGGGGCTCCAATGAACCTTAGCACCCCCCCACCCATGGCCTAAACCATTAGAGGTACAGTAAAACTAAACATACCTTACAAAAGAGAATTTAATCCTGCATTTAATGAGAAGCAATTAAAACTTGGTGTTCCCGCCATTGGCTTCCAAGACAGCCTGAATTCGCTTTGGGTAGCTTGCCAAAAGTGACGTGAATAGATCTTGATCGTTACGCAAATTTGCTAAAAGAGTTTCAATGTGTTGCGTCATTGTATCCTTCGAAAATCGATTTGCTGCAGGTTCTTGAAACAAGAGACATTCAAACTTGTCCTTTATAACTGATCCAATATGTTTACAGACGTTCAGGTCAGGAGAATTTCCTGGCCATTCTTCATTTCCAAAGAAATCGATCTCATGGTTCGCAACAACTGTTGAGTGGCTAATGCCTTAAAGCAGGGGGCTTTATCGTGCAGAAGTGTGACCTGATCGACATCCATAACATTGTTTGGGTTTCTTAGAAAAGGAATGACATGCTGGGATAGAATAATATCACGAAGATACTGTCCATCCCAACTCTGACCATTTGGCTTCAGCACCCACATGAGCTTCTTTGCAGCGAACAAAACAAACACACCAACACAGTCTGGACTTTTTAATAATTCGCGATAATGTTCATTGTCATCGATTTCATCTGGTGTTGTGGCCCACACCCGATCATTTTGGTAGTTAGGCCGACGTGTTACGCAAACAAAAAATTCATCGGAGACAGCTAAATGCATGAAATCATCCACATCCCAATTGAAATCACTGTTAAAAATGATAATTATCAGAAAACTCGCAAGAGCAACTCGCTCCTCCACCAAGCTAGGAAAACCTCAACTTTGACTGTTGTCACGGTCCTGAGATACGTTCATTTAAGTCTCTGACAGCCCCGGTTATTGTTACTATTTTGCTGTAGTATTACAGCTTTCCGCCCAACCCGAGCGCATAGTGCCGACCTGAGTTACCCATGCCTTTCACACCCCTCACAGTTTCTAAGAATCATAAAATCGGGGATCTTCCTTGTCAATACTTTAAAACTTGCTGCATCAAGTTTTAAAGTATCGCTAATAAAGGTCCCTTTTGTGATTCTTAGAAGTTGTGAGGTGTATGTGAAACGCACGGGTAACTCAGGTCGGCCCTATGCGCACGGGTTGGGGCGGAAAGCTGTAGTACTACAACAAAATAGTAACACTAGCCGGGGCGTTATGATACATCCTGGGATATTGTCAGAGACTTAAAAGAACGCATCTCAGGACCACCACAGTCAAAGTTGAGGTCTTCCTGGCTTGGTGGAGGAGCGAGTTGCTCTTGCGAGTTTTCTGATAATTATCATTTTTAACAGTGATTTCAAATCACTAATGTGTGTGTGTGTGTGTACCGTCTTCAGATTTTGACTCTCTCTCTGTCTGTATATATATATATATATATATATATATATATATATATATATATATTATATATATATATTTAATATATATATCTATCTATCTATCTATCTATATATATCTATCTACCATAACCTCATCGATATACAATTGAAGTTAGCACCCAGAGGTCCGAAAACGCATCCGAGAGAGGCAGATGGAATATTTGAAGGCTTAAACATAAATTCAAAGAAAGTAAATTGGGAAAATGTAAATAAAGATTTAAAGGAGGTAAATTGGGAATTGCTACTACTCGAGAAGATTCCACAAGAAATACTATGTATAATAGAGACGGAAACCAAACCTATAATACTGAAACATATTCCAGAGAGACAGGAAAGAAAACGTAGCAAGCTCGAGAGGAAAATCAGGACTCTATTCAGGCAACGAAGACAAACCGTAAAACATCTCCACAGATGCAGAACTGATGCAAAGAGACTCAAACTTGAGAGGAAACTTGGCGAAATAGAAATGGACCCTTAGGCAAACATTCATACATAAGACAAACGAGGAGGAAAAAAAGGTAGCAGAAAACAAAAAATAACCCAAAATACTTCTACACTTTTGCGAAAAGGAAAATGCAGTGTAAGGAGAGTATTGGACCGTTGACAAACGGGGAGGCCGAATACACAAATGACCCGAAAGAAATAAGGGAACTGCTTAGGGACAATTTAAATCTGTGTTTAGCACCCATAAGTCCGAGATGGAAGTGGAAAAACCAGGAAGAGTTTTTCGACATTGATACAGATCAACCAAGAACAAATCCCGCCACAAACCTATTAATGGACTTCGAGTACACGGAAGGAGATGTAATTACGGCCTTATCACAGATGCGAGACAATTCAGCGCCAGGGCCAGACACATGGAGTGCTACATTTCTGAAGAAATGCAAAGAGAGTATTGCAAAACCGTTATACTTACTATGGAGGAAATCACTCGACACAGGACAAATTCCACTCCCCTTAAAGAACACAAATATTGCCCCCCTATTTAAAGGTGGTAACAGAGCAATGCCCAAAAATTATCGGCCAGTGGCTCTCGCCTCACACCTTATAAAGTGTTTTGAACGCATAATTGGAGGCAAAACTACCTACTACAGTACCTACAAGAAAAAGACTTATACAACCCAAATCAACATGGCTTCAGGGCGGGTAGATCATGCCTGTCACAGCTACTAGACCACCAGGAGAAAATATTAGAAACATTGTGTCGAGGACAAAACATCGATGTAATATATACTGACTTTGCTAAAGCCTTCGATAAATGTGACCATGGAATCATAGCACACAAACTTAAGGATACAGGAATTACTGGAAAGCTTGGAAGGTGGATATTTAATTTCTTGACGATAAAAACGCAAAGAGTGGTGGTAAACGGAGTTAAATCGGAAGTCTCGGAAGTCGTGAGCTCTGTCCCACAAGGGACAGTATTAGCTCCCTTGCTGTTCATAATAATGATTGCAGATATTGATGCAGATATTAAGGACAGTATTGTATCATGCTTAGCAGATGACACAAAGATATGTAAGGAAATATTGAACGAAGATGACATAAGAAAACTACAAAACGACATTGAAACATTATTCCAGTGGGCAGAAGACAACAATATGAAGTTCAACGAAGAAAAATTCCAACTTCTAAGATATGGTAATAACAAAGAGCTACAGAAGAACGAATCAGGCGAGTTTGTCTAAAACAATTCGTCTAAAATACAATTTGTCTAAATCAATTTGTCTAAAACAATTTGTCTAAAATAGTTTGTCTAAAATCAATTTGTCTAATAACAATTTGTCTAAAATACAATTTGTCTAAAAATAATTTGTCTAAAATACAATTTGTCTAAACAAACAATTTAATATAATGGCATACAAATTGTTGCCTGATGTACAATGCTATTTATTACTTGCCACGCCCCATCTTAAAAGGTTACCTCTTGTGCGGAATAGTACATCGAAATCAGTTATCCCGGAACCCATAACCCGGTTAGGTTAGGTTAGGTTAGGTTAGGTATATTATGAAATAAAATCAACCCATTTTCAATCTTTTCATCCTCACTCCAAATTTATCAAGCAGACAAATGCATTTCTAGTTATCTTCAATTATTAGTCAAATTGTATTTTAGACAAATTATTTTTAGACAAACTATTTTAGACAAACTATTTCGATGTACTATTCCGCACAAGAGGTAACCTTTTAAGATGGGGCGTGGCAAGTAATAAATAGCATTGTACATCAGGCAACAATTTGTATGCCATTATATTAAATTGTTTGTTTAGACAAATTGTATTTTAGACAAATTATTTTTAGACAAATTGTATTTTAGACAAATTGTTATTAGACAAATTGATTTTAGACAAACTATTTTAGACAAATTGTTTTAGACAAATTGATTTAGACAAATTGTATTTTACACGAATTGTTTTAGACAAATTCTCCTAGATGCACAGAAGAAAGGGTACAAAACTCCGCAAGCCAAACAGATAACTCAAATCCACAAGTCAGGGATTCTTGGAGTAATAATGTCGTCGGATGCAGAATTCAGAGAGCACTATAAAATCAAAATCACGACGGCTAGAAAAATAATGGGAATCATCTGGAAGAGCTTCCGCAGAAGAAAAGCAAACATCATGCTCAAATTATGGAAGAGTCTAGTCCTACCAATAATTGAGTATTGCTCAGTACTCACAAGCCCACACAGAAAAAGAGACATTGCGAACATTGAAGCTATACAAAGGACTTTTACATGTAAGATAGAGGAAACGGAAGGTGAAGACTACTGGTCTCGACTACAATCCCTGGAACTCTACTCTCTTGAAAGAAGGCGCGAGCGGTACACAATAATATACATATGGAAAATACTTGAGGGCTCTGTCTCTAACCTCAGAAATGAAATAGAAACAAACTGGAATGAGAGAAGAGGCAGATTTTGTACTGTCCCAGCTGCGGTGGGACAAGGGGCCATGAAAACGAGGATAGAAAATACCCTCAGAATACGGGGCCCAAAGCTTTTCAATGTCCTTCCAAAAGAAGTGAGGAATCTCCAGCACACCGACCTGAATAACTTCAAGAACCAGCTGGACAGATTCCTGTGCAAAGTCCCTGACCAGCCATGCGTGGCTGGCTACGAGGGCAGGAGGAGATCAGGCAACAATTCCCTCCTTCATCAAGTCCCGCAAATGAGGCGGGATGCTGCAGAGGGGTCGACCGTAGGTCGATCGTGAACCGTCGTTCAAACTCAACAAAAGTAAAGTAAGTAATATTTATAGATACATATATATATATATATATTTATATATATATATATATATATATATTTATATCTATATACTATATATATACAGGGTGTCCGAGAATTATCTGTACAATTTTTGGCTGTTATTAAAAGTCAACCATGAAGTGTAGAAATTCCAGTTGTCCCATTTTACAGAGAATCTCATTAAGTTTTTTCTGATACCAAGTTTTGACAAGTTTTTTAGAAATTCCAGTGTGTCCGAAAATTATCTGTACAATTTCATCTTTTAATAAAATTCTTGATAACACGTAAAATTCTTAAACAAGATTATTTAGAATCTGTATTTTCAAAAGTTTCTTTTATTAAAGTAACGTTGTTACAAACATTCGATATGTGCACCATTAGTGATTCGCAAAACATCCAATCGATACTCCAAATGTTGCCATGTACGCTGCAGCATGTCCACATCAATTCGCTCAATAGCAGCTGTGAATCTTGCTTTTAAACCATCAATGTCTGTCACCCGCGTATTGTACACAAGATCTTTGATCTTTGGTATCAGAAAAAACTTAATGAGATTCTCTGTAAAATGGGGCAACACTGGAATTTCTACACTTCATGGTTGACTTTTAATAACAGCCAAACATTGTACAGATAAGTTTCGGACACCCTGTATATATATATTTATAAATATTTCATTCAATTCCAATTGTGGAGTACTCCCAATGATTGTGGGGTGGGGGTGGGTGGGGGTTATCGATGATTATTGAAGCTGAAAACATGAATTGATAAGTTACGTTTTAGCTTTAGGCATATAGGGTGAAAAAATAAATATTAATCTCATAGACATTTATACTGTTTATTGTGATTTTAATCAAAGAACGAATGTAAGGAGAAGCAGAGCGAGACATCATAGGTATTTTCTCGCTGCTATATAGGTCAAATAACGCATTCCAATGGTACCCTTTCATGTACCTGTATCCTTTCCTTCTCGTCTCACGTAAAATAATGTGGATGCGAAGACAATTTAATGCAAAAAAATGTATTTACTCTGTTTTATATAAAAATTAGCAGTCGCTGTCCGCTACACATGACCGCTTGGTGTAGGAGGGAATTGCTCTCTTGCACCGCGTTTGACATTAAATTTTGAAAATTAAACAATTGAGACTGAACAGGTGAAAATGAATGTGTTCTTTTAACTACCGGATGAAAAAGGACTTGGTAGATCTTACATATACAAGGTGTGATCAAAAAGTTCGGTAAATAGTCCCACAACTAATGAACGCGTGTCACTAGGTGATTCAGTGTGTATGGTTATTGGGTTTAGTTTGAGGTTTGGTACCAATCGCAGATTTTTCTCTTTGCGTCTTTGATAATTTCGTTCGTAATATTGCCTTTGGTTGCGCTGAGAGACACTGAGTCGCATTGCGGCTGTTTGGCGGGAGGGACCCGCGAATGTAAACACGTCCAAGTCGCGGTTAAATCCATGCCACGATCACGTATAAGTGCATGATGGTAACAATTAGTAGGTCATGTTAACTCAATTGACGAGAGTGAATAACGGTTAACTGCATGAATAAAATGTGTGTGTGTGTGCCACGATGCGTTTCCGCGTGTCGTTCTCTCTTCACACGAAGCTCAAGCTGGTGGTCCCTGCCTCTAGGATTGGCTTGGTGAAGGAGTGAGCCGCTCTTTTGCGCTCTCCACAGCACATAGCCATGTACACCCAGCTCATCTGGCCTAATATGCAGTCTGTTTAATTTCTTCATTTCTACCATATCTCAAGAGTTGAAATTTCTCGGTGATAAATGCCTTAGTGTTGTCTTCTGACCATTTGTTAGTGTCCTCCTCTGCTCGGTCTCTCTTCAAACGGAGGTCACGCTGGTGGTCCCGCCTCTAGACTCGGTATGGTGGAGGAGCGAATTGCTCTCTTGCGCTCTCTGCCAAACATGACCGCTTGGTGGAGGAGGAAGTTGCTCTCTCGCGCTGCTCTCCACCGCACATAGTCATGTACACCCGGCTCACTTGGACTAATATGCAGTCTAATTTCTTCATTTCTACTATATCTCAAGAGTTGAAATTACTCGGTGTTAAATGCCATATTGTTGTCTTCTGACCATTTGTTAGTGTCCCCCTCTGCTCGGTCTCTCTTCACACGGATGTCACGCTGGTTTTCCCACCTCTAGACCTGGTTTAGTGGAGGAGCGAGTTGCTCTCTTGAGCTCTCCGCCAAACATGACCGCTTGGTGGAGGAGCGAGTTCCTCTCTTGCGCTCTCCGCCACACATGACCGCTTGATGGAGTTGCGAGTTACTCTCTCGCTCTCTCCACCGCAAATAGTCATGTACACCCGGCTCATCTGGCCTAATATACAGTCTAATTTCTTCATTTCGACCATATCCCAAGAGTTGAAATTTCTCGGTGTTAAATGCCCTATCGTTGTCTTCTGACCATCTGTTAGTGTCCCAATCTGCTTGCTCGTCCTCTCTTCACAGAGAGGTCAAACTGGTGGACCCCGCCTCTAGACCTGTCTTGGTGGAGGTACGAGTTGCTCTCTTGCGCTCTCCGCCACACATGACCGCTTGGTGGGGGAGAGATTTGCTTTTTCGCGCTCTCCACCGCACATAGTCATGTACACCCGGCTCATCTGGCTTAGTATGCAGTCTAATTTCTTCATTTCTACCTTTTCTCAAGAGTTGAAATTTCTCGGTGTTAAATGCCCCTATTGTTGTCTTCTGACCATTTGTTAGTGACCCCCTCTGCTCGGCCTCTCTTCACACGGAGGCGAAGCTGGTGTCCCTCCTCTAGACCTGGCTTGGTGGAGGAACGATTTGCTCTCTTGCGCTCTTCGCCACACATGACCGCTTGGTGGAGGAGCGAGTTTCTCTCGCGCTCTACACCGCACATAGTGATGTACACCCGGCTCATCTGGCCTAATATGCAGTATAATTTCTTCATTTCTACCATATCTCAAGAGTTGAAATTTCTCGGTGGTAAATGCCCTATTGCTGTCTTCTGACCATTTGTTAGTGTACCCATCTGCTGGGCCTCTATTCACACGGAGGTCAAGCTGCTGGCCCCGCCTCCAGACCTGTCTTGGTGGAGGAACGAGTTGCTCTCTTGCGCTCTCCGCCACACATGACCGCCTGGTGGAGGAGGGAAATGTTATCTTGCAACGCCTTTGACACTCAATTTTGAACTTTAAACAACTAAGACTGAACAGGTGAAAATGAATGTATTCTTTTAACTACCGGATGAAAAAGGATTTAGTAGATCTTATATATTATATATATATATATATATATATATATATATATATATATAAACACGTCGTGGGGATCAAATTTCTATGTGGCGCATGTACACAGACCGTAAATTCTTTCGCGGTCTTTAAAGAAATGGAGATAGCAGACTCGAAAGTTACAAAAAAGAATGAAATAATGGGGACGCATGGTCCGAAATGGTCCCAACGAAAAACAGGGTGGATGAGAGAGAAGACGAAATAACGATTAACAGCATAATAACGAACAACAATTTAATAACAAATAACGATATAAACAATAATACGGAAGGAAGACATAGATGAAAGGAAAGAAAGTAAAAGTACAAACGGTCCAACGAGCGAAATGATAAAAAGATAATAACTAAAAACGTAGAAAATAAACAGCCAAAGAAAAATAATGATAATGCCAAAACTAAGAACTTGAAATAATAAGAAAGAAAGCAGAAGCGTAGAAAATATCGTATGCAAATACTACGCGAAAGGAAACTGCAGATATCGGGATGGGCAATGCATATATGCACATCCCACATTATGCAAAATGCATTACACAAGTGGATACTGCAAGTTTGATAAGAAATGCATGTTCCACCATCTTACGGTCTGCAACACTTATGAAAGATATGGGAGTTGCAAATACGAAAAAAAATGCCGATACCACCACCCTCAAAGGAACGCAACGAGGGAACAGAAAAAAACGAACATCAAAGAAGAGTGGAAATTTTTTAGACGCAGCCAACACATTTCAGCTGCTAAATACTCTCCAGCAATTACAAAACCAGCTGACAAATATAAATATAGAAATCCGAGAGCCGGACAGAAGGTACGAACAAAGACACTTCATGCGTTATCGGGACAACAGGTACCGACAAAGATAAAAAGAGGTAAATTCTCGGAGGACCACAAGGCAACGAAACCGGCACCCCCATTGGAAAACAAAGCGGAACCACCTGTATGCGAAAAAGAAAGAGAAAAAATAAAAATCCTAGCCAACATACAGGGCCTTAAATCAAACCAGTCCACGAACAAAGTTGCATACCTGAAAGGACTCATGCAAGAAGCCGGAGCAGACTTTGCATGCCTCACGGAAACTCATCTAAAGGACTGCCAGGCGAACTGTGAAAATTGTGAGTCCTGTATTGACAAAAAAGAAATACAAATTGACAACTATAACATCCTCCGAGCCGACAGAACAGTGAGACGTAAAGGAGGATGTGCTATTTACACACGCGAAAGGCACATAGCAGAAATGGCTATAAGTACCTCAAACAACTACGTAGAATGTGTAGCAGCAAAAATTGAAAAATTAAATATGGTACTAATTGTAATGTACAGACCCCCAAACACGCCAACCTCAAAATTTTCAGATTCCATTACAGAGGTAAGAAACTTAGTAAAAGATCTACACTCTCCAACCCCAAATATTTTTCTCTGTGGTGATTTTAATTTCCCATTCATGAAATATAAAAGGATAGGAAAAAATATATGTATCCACCAGGACAAGGGGGGCACACGAGAAGACCAGGAGCAGGTAAAAATGCTACTAGCTTTAGCTGATGAATTTATGTTAACGCAAGAAATAACAGAAAACACAAGAAAAAACAACTGCCTAGATTTGGTATTCACAAACAACAGTAATCTAATTGATAATGTAGAAATATCCCCAACTATGATATCAGACCACAATATCATTGAAATAACAACTAATATAAAGGCAACAGGAAAGGAAAGAACACGCACAACAGAAAGAAGCAAATTCGAAATTTTTAATTTTCACTCCAAAGCTATAAACTGGGAAGATGTGACATCCAGCATGGAAGTAATAGATTGGAAAACCATTTTCGAGGCCAAGACAACGGAAGAGATGCTAATGACGTTAGAGGAGAAGACGTTAGAAATTGTGGAAAAACATGTCCCAAAGATACAACAAAGAGGAAAGAGAAGCAGGTTCGAAAGACAAAAGAGGGCATTGTTCCGAAAGAGAAAAAGAGTGACTGCAAAATTAAGTAATTGTAAAGATAACAACATCAGAAAAATATTAAATGATAAACTACAAAGTATCGATGTCGTCATACAGGAACAAATCGAGAAGCATACAGAAAAAGAAGATGACGCTATAGAAGCGATAAAGGTAACTCAAAGTACTTCTATAATTTCGCAAAAAGAAAGTCGAAAAACCAAGCGACTATCGGACCTTTAAAAAATGAGAACAGTGATTTATCTGATGATCTAACAGAAGTATCTGAAATATTAAAAGCTCAGTATGAATCATCTTTCAGTATCCCAAAAACTGACAAATTGATATGCGATAGAAACGCGTTCTTTGAAGAAGAACCACAAGGGGAAAGTATAACGGATTTCGACTTTACGACGGATGATATTACACAAGCCATAGGGAAACTAAAAACACACTCAGCGGCAGGACCGGATAAATGGAATGCCACACTGATCAAAAACTGCAAGAATGCAATCGCTGAGCCCCTATACTGGATATGGAGACGATCATTAGACACGGGAGAAATACCGGGCATCCTGAAGAGCGCGAACATAGTCCCAATATATAAAGGAGGAGATCGATCCCAGGCCAAAAACTATAGGCCAGTGTCGCTTACATCTCATCTCACTAAAATATTTGAAAGAATAGTTAGACAGAAAATCTATGACTTTTTGGAAACTCAGAAAAAATTCAATGATAACCAACACGGGTTTCGATCAGGCAGATCATGCCTATCACAACTAATGGAACACTACAACAACATTATTGATTCACTTGAAAGTAATGAAAACTATGATGTACTATACACAGACTTTGCTAAAGCGTTCGACAAGTGTGACCACGGAATCATAATACATAAACTGAAATATATGGGAATAACAGGAAAAGTAGGGAAATGGATATATAATTTCCTTAGTGAGCGGAGGCAAGTCGTTACAGTACAAGGAGTATCTTCATCAGAATCAGAGGTCCTCAGCTCAGTACCACAAGGAACAGTATTAGCTCCACTACTCTTCATAATCATGCTAACTGACATAGATGAGGACGTTACCAGAGACAGCACAGTAACATCCTTTGCGGATGACACAAAGATCAGTAGAAAAATAAGAAACCCAGAAGACATAGGATCTCTACAAACCGACATAAACAAAATCTACAAGTGGACGAAGACAACAATATGAAGTTTAACACCGAGAAATTTCAGCTATTACGGTACGGAAAAAGAGAAGACCTAAAGTCCATGGAATATTATACCCCAAATGGACAGGAAATTCAGAGAAATTCCAGAGCAAAAGATTTAGGGGTTGTAATGACAGATGATGCGAAATTTGAAACACAAAATAAGATAGCAGTAAACAGAGCAAAGAGAATAACGGGTCAGATATTGAGAACCTTTAAACGAAGGGATAGGAATGTAATGATTCCTCTACTGAAAACCCTGATAATACCCAAATTGGAATACTGCTCGGTCCTAACATCCCCATATAAAAAAGAAGACATTAGACAGCTGGAGGGGATCCAAAGAAGCTTCACAGCCAAGATCAATGGGTGCAAAGAACTAAATTACTGGGAAAGGTTACGAGAACTAGACCTATATTCACTGGAAAGGAGAAGAGAGAGATACACCATTATTTACACTTGGAAAATAATGGAGAAACTAGTCCCTAATCTTACTCTGAATCCCATAACTCCCCAAACAACGGTGGAAAGTAGAAGCGGTAGACTGTGTCGTATTCCCAAATTGAAGGCGAGACAGGGAACATCCTTAACCCTGAAAGAAAATAGTTTTGTAGTGAGAGGACCAAAACTGTTTAATCAGTTGCCCAAAGACCTAAGAAACACGAAGGGAGTTGCAGTGGAAATCTTCAAAAGAAGACTAGACTCCTGGCTCAGAACAATCCCCGGTGAGCCGGGCGTACCTGGCTATGTGAGGTGGAGAGCGCAAGAATCCAATTCACTACTTCACCAGGCCAACTCGAGGGGAAGGGCGACATATATATATACCCCGGCAAAAGTAACGCCCTTTTAATAATTCTATCTTTATAGTTTTATACAGTATAATTTTTTAGTTTTATATTGTATCATTTTGTTATTTTTTAGTTTTTACTGAGAAAGTACTTATTATTTTTCTTAAAATGCTGTATTTTTCTTAAAAACCTTATTATTTCTCTTAAAATGCTGTAATTGATTTATTTCCTTCAATAAAAGAGAATAAACTAAAAAGGGCGTTATTTTTGCCGCACCCGTTATATCGAATCATTTCGTAATTCTTTATTGTTGGATAGATCCCAATCTTCTACGTTTTTAAATGTTTTTAACAATACGCAGAATTAGATGGAGTGTGAATAAAAATGTGTTTAGCTCGTGAAAACGATTATCTGGGCAGAAATGCCCTTCAGTCATCGTACGGCCTTGGGCTTAAGATGGTGTTTTTGTGTGTTACGATGTAGTTGTAATTTAGAATAGTATTATGTCTCTCTCCTACTTAAAACTTTAACGTTTCTCCCCCCATCCCCTCGCATTACCCCGCTTATCTAAAAGCATATCGGCATAAATAAAAGTTAGTAAAGTGTAATTAGTGTATAATCCATCCTCCGGTCTCCTTTGCATTGTTCGAATCATAATGGCGCCTCTAACTCGGTCACGTGCTACCAGTATTTATAAAGCACAGCGAAACGAGAGTAAAGAGAACGATAAATGAAAGATAGAGAGAAAATGAATAGAAAGTAGAGTAAATAATGAAATATAATAATGAAGGAATGGGCCCTTAAAGAAATTAAACACAACATTTTGATGGCTACGCCGTGTTCCTTTATATAAATATAAGGGCTTTCCCATGTCGCCTTATATTTCGGTAAAAATTGTTGCTACCCGTATTATAGAATTAATAAATATTCTGGTTCGATTATTTAAATAGCAAGATGCATTGTGTTAACCCATTTGCAAGCAAATTTCAATTCTCATTCCTTAACAAATCATTGTAACTGTTTTTCAAGATGGCGCCCATCATTTTCAAAATTTCTTCTCATATCGAGAATTTTCGTAATTTTTGCGGTAAAAAAAAAAAAAAATGCTCTTCTCGTTGGAGTCTAGATTTAAAACCGCTTTGACTCAAAATTTCTCTGATCGTCTTGTCGAAGCCGTAATAATGTGGAGTCAAAATTAGAGTCGGGATTCGAGAGTTGTTTGTTTCCTTTTCGCTTTGATTTTTATACGGTAAGGTTTAAAATGTTTGAGCGTATGGCGATGCATTTTTAGGTAATAAATATATATATATATATATATATATATATATATAGTAGAGCATTCCAAGAGATTCAATAAAGAAGTAGCAAAATTTCCAGAATCTAGTCGAGTTTTTAAGATTATTTTTTGACTGGATGTAAATAATGGATTTACAGACATTGCTCTGTAGTTTTAGTTCGCTTTATAATTTTAAGTTAATTTAAAGGTTTAAAGTCGGAAAATAATCGTTAAAGATACTAATTTATAAAGGGTCAAATTCGGAATGTTTAAGTATATTATGCTTGCCGTATATAAATTGTGTGAGACTTCAAAATAAGCAAAATTTGTTGTAAAGAGAAAAACTTGTTTAATTGAAATAGAGAAATTGTTTTCGTAAATTCTTTTCATAAATTAATTTGTTTTTTTACTTTATTCATATATATTTATCAATTTTTATATTTTTATAGGTGGGCTGATTGTTGTTGTTTATTTTTTATTTTTTTTATTTTCAGGACAATTCCGAGTGATGTTTTGTACGGTTAGGCTGTTTAAAATTTTTTTTATCTTGAAATTAGAGTTTATTGTGTTAAGGAGTGTGTTAACATTTTATTTTAGACGTGGTTCAGATTCAACGTTAAACTATAGGTCTAAGGTGGAGTGACACGCTTGACCTTCGCTGGGATGAACAATCAGGGGGAATGCTAAACAAAGGTTGCCAGTAAAGTAGAACTTTTTTAATGCATGAAGGACGGGCTAGGGGTAATGATGTAGTAAGTTTTAGGAGATGTTGCATAGTTTTGATATGAAGTTTAACACTGATAAAATTCAACTGTTACGGTACGGAAAAGGGGAGGATCTAAAATTCCATGGAATAGAAAAGAAGATCCCGATGATCCGGGTGTACTTGAGAGATGGAAAGTAAAAGTCAACTCACTACTTCACCAGGCCAACTAGATCTATTGTAGTAGCATTCCCCGTTAAACTCTAGGTCTAGGAAGGGGTGAAAAGCTTGACCTTTGACGGAATGAGCATTTCTTCAGTAAATGATAAATATTATTTTCACAAGGTGATTCTGTTATTCTCAGTAAACCGTCTTATTCCTCTCCCGAGTGATATTTTTTATGGTTAGGCTGTTTAAAATTTTTTTATTCTGAATTTAGATTTTATTGTGTTAAGGAGTGTTTTAACATCTTATTTTAGACGTGGTTCGGATTCAACGTTAAACTGTAGGTCTAAGTTGGAGTGGCACGCTTGACCTTCATTAGAATGAACAATTTGGATAGGTCTGGGTTTGTATATTATTATTTTTTTATTATATATACACTCCTCGTTCGTACTTCTTACGCTGTTATTATTTTTTATTGCGTATATTCCTTCGCTTCTATAGTAATGTATATTTATTTTCAATATATTTCGAGAAATTGGATCCAATAATTTTTCTAAATAAACAATGATGTGATGGTGTTTTATTTAATTCTTTTGGATGTATATATAAACGTTATTATTTAATTATACAAAATGGCTGGATAAGCCTTCTATTTCAACTGGCGGGTTATGCCATTGGCGGTTTAATTCAGCTGACGGGGACAAACGCACACAAATGCACGTACACCACCGACTAGGATTATGCCAATCAAATAATTCATCTAAATAAACTGAGTGATGTGGTGGTGTTTTATTTAATTGTTTTGGTTGTATATATAAACGTTATTATTATTATTATTTAATTACACCAAATGGCTGATTAGGCCTTCTAAGCCAACTGGCTGTTTAAGGCAGAATATATGCTTTAATTAAATAAATAGCGCAAACTGGCAACTCAGCCAGATAAGCCAACTGGCTGATTAAGCCAGAATATATGATTTAATTAAATAGCGCAATATGGCAACTCAGCCAGATAAGCCAACTGGCTGATTAATACCGCTGGCTGATAAGGAACATATTAAGACAACGGCCGCTCGGCTGAAGTCTTAATATGCGCTTGGCTCCTGCCAAGCGAACACCTCTCTTCCTTTCTCTCCTTCTCCTCTCTTTCTCTTGGGGGATAACTCCGCCTCCAAGTTGCATAACCCCTTGTTCCTCTTGCAACATTACCCCCTCCCCTTTGTTGCACAACATCTTGCAACATTCCCGCTCCCTTTTGTTATACAACATCTTGCAACATCCCCTTCTCCCCCTTTGTTACATCATATATTGCAACACCCCCCTCCCACTTTGTTTCATACTATCTTCAACATTCCCCTCTCCCTTGTTGCATAACACCTAGCAACATTCCCCCTCCCCTTGTTGCATAACGTATACAACATTTCATTGCAACATTGATCAACATTTGCAATTGCATTGCACTCTCTCCTTTTGCACCTTATTGTTGTCTTCTGACCATTTGTTAGTGTCCCCCTCTGCTCAGCCTCTCTCCACACGGAGGTCAAGCTGGTGGTCCCGCCTCTAGACCTGTCTTGGTGGAGGAACGAGTTACTTTCTTGCAATCTCTGCCACACTTGACCGTTTGGTGGAGGAGCGAGTTGCTTTTTCGCGCTCTCCACCGCACATCACATAGTCATGTACACCCTCCTCATCTGGCCTAATATGCAGTATAATTTCTTCATTTCGACCATATCTCAAGAGTTGAAATTTCTCGGTGTTAAATGCCCTATTGTTGTCTTCTGACCATTTTTTAGTGTCCCCCTTTGCTGGGTCTCTCTTCACAAGGAGGTCAAGCTGGTGGTCACGCCTCTAGGCCTCTCTTGGTGGAGGAACGAGTTGCTCTCTTGCGCTCTCCGCCACACATGACCGCTTGGTGGAGGAGCGAGTTGCTCTCTCGCACTCTCCACTGCACATTGTCATGTACACCCGGCTCATCTGGCCTAATATACAGTCTGTTTAATTTCTTCATTTCTACCATATCTCAAGAGTTGAAATTTCTCGGTGTTAAATGCTCTATTGCTGTCTTCTCACCACTTGTTAGTGTCCCGCTCTGCTGCCCTCTCTTCACGCGGAGGTCAAGCTGGAGGTCTCGGCCTCTAGACTTGTCTTAGTGGAGGAACGAATTGCTCTCTTGCGCTCTCCACCACACATGACCGGTTAGTGGAGGAGCGAGTTGCTCTCTCGCGCTCTCCACCGCACATAGTCATGTACACCTGGCTCATCTGGCCTAATATGCAGTATAATTTCTTCATTGCTACCATATCTCAAGAGTTGAAATTTCTCGGTGTTAAATGCTCTATTGCTGTCTTCTGACCATTTGTTAGTGACCCCCCTCTGCTGGCCTCTCTTCACCCAGAGGTCAAGCTGGTGGTCCCTCCTCTAGGCCTGTCTTGCTGGAGGAGCGAGTTGCTCTCTTGCGCTCTCCGGCAAACATGACCATTTGGTGGAGGAGCGAGTTGCTCTCTCGCGCTCTCTACCACACATAGTCATGTACACATGGCTCATCTGGCCTAATATGCAGTCTGTTTAAATTCGACATTTCTACCATATCTCAAGAGTTGAAATTTCTCGCTGTTAAATGCCCTATTGCTGTCTGACTATTTGTTAGTGTCCCCCTCTGCTGGGCCTTTCTTCACACGGAGGTCAAGCTGGTGGTCCCCTCCTCTAGGCCTCTCTTGGTGGAGGAACGAGTTGCTCTCTTGCGCTCTCCGCCACACATGACCACTTGGTGGAGAAGCGAGTTGCTCTCTTGCAACGCGTTTGACACTCAATTTTGAACCTTAAACAAATGAGACTGAACAGGTGAAAATGAAGGTATTCTTTTAACTACCCGATGAAAAAGGGCTTAGTAGATCTTATATATATATATATATATATATATATATATATATATATATATATATCGAAGCATTTCACAATTCTTTATTGTTGGATAGATCCCAATCTTCTGGGTAAAATCAATGTCTGTTATACACTCTCATTGCCTGAATCACTCCGGGGATGGTTAAAATTAACACGATACATCACATCGACAATTCATTCTGAATCTTCCTCGGTCCATCTTTCCCCTTGTCTATGAACCTATATGTTAGAAATGTTGAAACCGTGTAACGTAAAAATGTGATGTATACAGTAATTCGATGAACAATTAAGAAACCCCTTAAACAAAATTCTATTTTCTTTATAAATATCCATAGAAAACTACATTACTTGTATAGACCATAATAAATGCATCTATAAATACTACTGCTTTTAGATAAATTTATGTATTAAGATGGAGGCTGAATAAATTCGTTTGACATGAACGAGGAAAATATCTACAAACTATACTTTTCCCTTAATAGTACGTACATATGATAATAAAGAAATTAATTATACGGAGAAGATCGCTTCTCCATTAAACATATACAAATTAAATAAATAGCGTAGTCTGGCACCTAATCTTGTGGATTATCTCGGTGTGTGTATATATATATATATATATACACACATATATATATGTATGTGTATATATATACTGCCTTCTAACCATTATTGTGGAAAATATTTTAGCGGTTTGCAATAATTCGAATTAATCTTCGCAAAATGATCAAATAAAAGAACTAATTAATTGCATAGCGCATTCTGGCAACTAATCTTGTACCCCGATATATATATATATATATATATATATATATATATATAATATATATATATATATATATACTGCCTTCTAAACACTATATCGTAAAATCGCGATGAAATATGCCCAGTACTTGGACCTCTACTTTTTATTATTTATATTAATGACTTGGAAAGGGGTCTAAATAGTAAAACTTCAATATTTGCAGATGATACAAAATTGGGACAAAATGTAAGATCTTTAACAGGTGCCATGAAAATGCAAAAGAACATTGATAAAGTAGTTGCTTGGGCAGATAAATGGGGGATGAAAATTTAATTTAATATGTCCCAAAAGCTGGTTTAAAATTACAATAAATACAATGCAGTAAATCATGTTAATCCAATTATTGAATTGTAGAAGGTGCAATTATATGAGTTATGCCACAAATTCCATTGTTTATAAACATGTTTAGAAAACTATATTTATTGGGGTAAGCCAGCTAAAACTTAAAATCCAGTTATATTAATGTTTTTTTTTTGCATCAAAGGTTAAGATACTTCGAAGAGTCTATACCTTTTAAAATAATATTGCATCATTATTTCAGGATATTTTCAACAGTAAGATTTAATATGATCGTGAATGCTGGTTTTAATTATATTAAAAAATAATGCAGCAGTGTTGCAGCAGGACTGCAAGTAAATGAGGAAAAATGAATAAGTTACTCCGAGACAGATTCTATTTTGTTTTTAAAATCATTAATATTTTTTGTAATACGGCTTAAAGATATATTGGTGTCTTAAAGATAAATTTATATTGAAACAAAATAATTGGCCAAAAGAGGAGAAATTAATACGTTACCCCTAATTTAATTTCTATTTTGTTTTTAAAATCATATTAATGTTTTTCATGTTATTGTTTAAGGATAAAATTGCGTATTATGATGAAAATTTGCATTTGTATTAAACTTAGTTTATCTTTTTCGATTTTTTGTTTAAAAGATCGCCCCACCAATTGTCAAATAGGCCTCGTTTCACCACAAGAAGCTCAATAGAAAAACTACTGAAGTTGCTCTTTTTTGACTTGAGTCCCATAATCGTATATTTTTATGTGTAATATTTCTGTCTATTGGGTTGTGTTTAGAGACCTTGTCGGTCTACCAGGAGTTGGTAAGTAAGGCGGAAGTGGTTGGTGGGTTGTTGTGTAATAGTTTCACCACCAATCGTCTAAATTTGGACGCTTTGTTGCAGCCATCATATCGGTTACGTGGTGTTCATGGGATGAGCTCCTAAAAGTCGTAGCCCTCACCTCACCATGTGCTGTCGATGGGATGAGCTCCTAAACGTCTATACTTACACGATTGTTGGTGATGTGATGCTTTTTTTATGCGATGGTTGTGCTCGTATATATTTTGCTAGTGGGGCTTTGCATGCATCAATCAATTTATATATATATATGTGTGTGTGTGTGATAGTAGGGGCTTTATGGGCGTAGAGTCAGTGAGTGTATGTGCGTTTGTGTGCGCCTTTAATTTGTTCGAAGGCTATTAATATATACAAGCCATTTATGCCTTCTAAGAAGTCTTTTAAGCCAACTGGCGGATTAAGCCAGAATATATGCTTTAATTAAATAAATAGCGCAATCTGGCAACTCAGCCAGATAAGCCAACTGGCTGATTAAGAGCCGTATATTCAACGGCCACCTGGCTGAAGTCTTAATATGCGCTTGGCTCCTGCCAGGCGAACACCTCTCCTCCTCTCTTTTTCCTTCTCCTCTCTCTTTCTCTTGGGGGATAACTCCGCCTCCAAGTTGCATAACCCCATGTTGCTCTTGCAACATCCCCCTCCCCTTGTTGCATAACCTTATGCAACATTGATCAGCATTTGCAATTGCATTGCACTCTCCCCTTTTGCGACCATCCTACTGAGGTCAACCGCTAGCGTGGTGGCCTAGGCAAATTCCGTTCCTTTGACTATATAAGAAGCTGCTCAGCGCCCTTAGGCTGATTCCGAGGCGACGGGTCTCCGGTCTGAAATGGCGTGTTTTTAGTCCGTTAACGGGAATTTGAAGATTAACGGGTTTTCAATTGGAGTCTGACTATAGGATAGGCAGTAGACTTAGCAATTGACTCATATATTCAATACTACCAGTAAGAACCTGAAGCTTGGAAAAACAGATTCAGAACATACGAGATAAAAAGTCTTAGAAGGGATCTCCGGGCTGACGTGCGGAAGTCAGTTTGTTAGGAAATTGGGTTTTACGGTCGTGTATACGGAAATTCGGGCTTGGAGCTCTGACTGTAGGTTATGCTGTAGGCTCAAGCAACATTTAACGTATATTTGATTATCTTAGAATTAAAATTAAACTAGTACTGTACTCAGTAACATAAAAGAAATTTTCATATAATTAACTCTTGTGAAGATAAATTTCATTTATTATATATGATTGAAAACCTAAAAACTTGCTTAAAATAAATAAAAAATATAACCACCGACGCGTTTCTTTGGCAACCGAAGAATCTCTACACAGTGACTCTCAAACGAACATAGGGTTCGGCGTGCTTTGTGGCAAGGGTTGGGCAAGAAATCATAGCGGTCCTTCCGATCCAGAAGTACAATATCATACCCTCTTCGAGGTTTCAATTCAGTAAATTACAGGGGTGTATGTTATATATATATATATATATATATATATATATAATTAGGGTGATTCAAATATGGGGGTAAAAATTTTTTTTTATATTTTAATGTGTTCAACCCTTTAAATGGTTCATTTCAGCATAAAAACAACTATCCTAAAATATTTTAGCAAATTTTTAATTTTTAGGGGTTGCTACCAGCAATTAAAAATTGACAGAACGACTCAAATTGTCAAATTTTTCCACACCACCCAGGGGGTACAGTACAAGGCGCATTGCTTTTTTTTAGTGTGGAAAGCTCCCCCGTAGGTCCTACCATAACCACAAGCATGCATAATTAAACTAGCATGATATTTGAGACATTAGCTGTCCTTACTTCATCACTGTTTCTTTCTTTCTATCAGGGTAAACAGCCCTGTAGTTTTTCACTACTTGTAGCAAGAATTGTTTTTGATCTTCGTCATGTGTTAGTATTTTATTATATTCATCCATTAATTTTACTCCTCTTTCCGCTATATCATTCACGACTTTCCACTGTTTGATAGATTTCTTAGCGGAGTTATACTCTTCATCATTATGCCATTCTTTAGCATCTTTGAGTACAAATTTTGAACTAAATTCTGTTATTGTAAAGAATCTTTGAGTATTTGATGACAAAATCTTCTAATTTCTTCGTTGGAATAAGTGCAGGATCTAGAGAAGCCCGTTTTGCAGGAAGAGTTTCTGTTGTATTTTGCAAGGCCTTTACAATTTTGTTTTTCGTTTCAGTAGGCACTTCATCATCATAAAAGGCCAAGGCTACCAGTTCTTCTGATAGGTACCAGAGGTGACCTAACAGTTTTTTAATAGCAACAAATGCAATTGTCATTTATTTGTTTGTATACTACAAGATTCTGTAATAATTCCAGAGCAAGACGAGGGGCGCAAGATGGCACAGGAGCTGTAAACCATGCCTTTACATATAACCGAGTAGCAAATAGACAGATGTCTTTTAGTCCTTTTTTGTCTTTTACTGAAATTTTGAACTGAGATTTGAACATAAAAATTTTTAATGAATATGTAATTTTGGCCATCCACCTAGCCCGATGAAGTCCCGCTGGATGTTTAAATTTGATTCCACCTTTTGGTTCACCTCCCAAAAAAATAATTGTTAACTGCAATAGTTCTAGGTAATCGTCTCTTGGTTGGAATGTTTCTAGTTGATTTGTTGCAAATATAATTATGTCATCTTTGATGTCATGAATATTTTCATAGATATCTGGATCTGATAATGCTGTCTCGTAGTCCTCCTTATTAATGATTGACCATTTTTCTCTGAACTTCTTAAAAAGGACTATATCTGGGCCAGAAGATGGTGATAAAGACTTTGAAACAACAGCTTCCAGCATAATTTCAAATATATGGTGTCGACATGCCAGCCACAATAAATCGTTGTCGAATTTTTGTTCTAGAAGAATAGCTGCACCATTTCTAGGACCAGTGTTAGCTGCCGTTGTATTGAAACACATGCATTTTATTTGTTCGCAGATGTCCCATTCAAGCGATGTCTCATTGTTTGCATTAAAAAGAGACGCATTTCTGTCACTCAATTTTGCAACATCAAGACTTCCTAATAATTTATCATCAAACAATTTTCTACGTTTGCCAACCTTACTTTTCCATGTTGAAGGTTGTGCAGCACAGAAACCAGATTCATCACTTTTACTCTCCTCTGATTCTGATTCTGATGATGTACTGGTGAGTATGAGAGCCTCTTCACTCTTCTTTCTTTTGATCTCTTCTTCTGCTTTCCTCTTTTCATAACGTTGTTGCTTTTCTGCTGCTCTTTGCTCTTTTTTAGCAACAGCCTTATCAATGGTACCCATTTTTCCATGACGTCCTTTCTCACGTTGCATTTTCCAGAATTTCTTATCATCTTCTATTTTTATAAGCTGCATAGCATTCTCATGAGCAACGTCAAATAAGTTTTCCATTTTTATTCTTTATTATTTAAATTTTGCGATCTTTTCAATTTGTTTGCTTTGTTTTTCTTAAGCAGCTGTCATTCCTTCAGTATTCCTTGAATTTTATCTACTACATGTATTCTTTGTTTTGCTGGTATTCCTGCTTTTTTCCAAACTGCTAACACATCATCTGCAGTAGAGCAGCATGATTCTCTAATGTCTTGCCATCATTTCCTTCTCTGATGGTAATACGGATGCTTTTAGTACTGCAGAGGGCTGCCCAATTAGCCATACTTCAGTTTCTTTTCTTGTAGAACTTCTCCCAAATGAGCAACTGGGTGATGGTGAGTTAGGCCTAGCTTCCATAATCGATTAATTGGTATCAAAATTACGAGTTCCAAGCAACAATTAAAAGCAAGCTAGTATATAAACCATTAATTAAAACTTCTGAAATATAAACAATTAAACATAAAATCATAAGTTGTAAAAACAAACAAATTGAAAAAGAGGGAAACTTTGACGCCTGGTAGCACATAGTAAATTTTATTTAAAATTCACCAAATTTGGCATACACTACGTTTTTGTCATAGGGAACAAAAATACAGGTTGAACAATTAAAAAAAACTTTGATTTTTTTGAATCACCCTAAATTATTATATATATATATATATATATATATATATATATATATATATATATATATATATATATATATATGATCAATGCACCTCAGTGATGTAGCGGTTAGCATCGATGACTACGAATCCATCGGCCCCAGGATCGAGACCCAGTGACAGTAGGCGACGCGCAGGAAAACTCAGCTGCTAACTACTACACCAGTGAGGGACATATATATTTAATATTTTCAAGTTTTCAATAACTTTCGCTTGTGGTAAATAAGTAGAAGGGAGTTCTTTGAGAAAGATTGGAAAAAGCGGTTTTTAAACTTATACAATCATTAACTTTTTGAATTTCTCCTGTGTTAGCATGTTAATTACAAAAACTCGAAGTCAAATAAGTCGCCCTTTATGCTTCCTCAGCCTTAATATACCCTCTGATTTGTTTTACTGTAGGTTAGTTTAAGTTAGTTTAGGTTAACCTGAGTTAACCTAACCTAACCTAGCGTGACGTAACCTAAAAAAAGTAGGCCGTACAAGAAAATCTGACTTATTTACAAAGTTTGATCTAAGTGATAGAAAAAGGTGATATATTTTGGGGATTATTTGTGAGTGACCCGTTGCCGACGATGGGCTAAAAAAGGAGAAAACTATAGTGTTTGTCATTTACCATTACTTATTCGGACTACAGTGGATTTAATTTTCCGAGAAGAGTTCCTTCTTCCATGCTCGGTCTTTGTGTAGCATAAAAATTTCTCAGGGGACCATTCTGAGTTGTATCATATACGAGGATACTTCAATAAGTATCCGCACTTTTTATTTTAGTGATAATATAGTATATATAATATATACTCGTAATAACGAGCCAAACTGAGATCTATAGGCTTATTTAGGCTAGCAAGAGTATAGGCTTATTTAGGCTAGCAAGAGTAAAGCTTATTTAGGCTAGCAACAGTATAGGCTTAATTAGGCTAGCAACAGTATAGACTTATTTAGGCTAGCAACAGTATAGACCTATTTAGGCTACTCGTAGCTGTCACATATCGTACAAGTAGTGAGCATGGCTGCGCCGCTTTCAATTTGTACTCAGGAAGAACAGAGATCTGTGGTTCGTTTTTTGTAGGGAGAAGGTGTGAAAGGAGCTGAAATTCACACGCGTTTATGTCCTCAATACGGGAATAATGCGTTACCACGGCAAATTGTGTACGAGTGGATTCAAATGTTCAAGGAATGTCGGACATGTGTGACAGATGCTCAGCGCTCAGGACGACTGTCAACATCAACCAGTGGTGACAAGCAGGAAGAAGCCAGAGCCATGATTTTCGATAACAGAAGATTAACAATAAAAGAAATTGCATCTTCATTAGACATCAGTCAAGGGTCAGCCTATTCGATAGTTCATGACATTCTTGGCTTTCACAAGGTTTGTGCAAGATGGGTGCCCAAACAGTTGACAGAAGAGCACAAGCGTAATCGTATGGACGTCTGCTCTCGTCTTTTGGCGCGGTATCATAATAAAGGTGAAAAAGTTTTGGAGCGCATTATCACTGGAGATGAAACCTGGATCCATTACTATGAACCAGAAAGCAAACGACAGAGCATGCAATGGAAGCATCCAACATCTCCCGATGCAAAGAAGTTCAAAGGGCAGGCGTCAGCAGGTAAAGTTATGCTAACACTGTTTTGGGATACTGAGGCCCTATCCTTGAGCATTATCTAGACTTCCAGAGCGTGGAACTACAGGAACAAGTGCATTGTATTCTGACAAGCTTCGGAATGAATTAAAGCAACCCATTCGCACAAAACGGAGAGGGACATTCGGAAGATGTTATTCTGTTGCACGACAATGCGCGACCTCATACCGCTGCACAGACTAGAAAATGCCTTCAAGAAATTAAATTTGAAGTTCTCGACCATCCAGCCTACAGTCCAGACCTGGCACCTTCGGATTTTTACTTGTTTGGACCACTAAAAGACGCTTAGAGGTCAGCGATTCCAAGGCGATGATGACCTGAAGGAGGCAGCGCATGGTTTGAGTAGTGTAAAAATTTTACCTTGTTTCCATATGTTAGGAATAATACAGTGTTGGTATGAATATGTGCTGATGTTTGTGAGAGCTAGTATTCCCTGTGGACCCAAGTGTTTAAGGTGTATGATAGATATGTGTCTGGTCCAGTAGCCTTCGAATTCTTAATGTTTTTGATGATCTTGGTGGTCTGGTCTGTAATGGTCGTGCCGAGTCTGTAGGTTTTCTTTTGTTTGGCTGTTTGTCTGTCTGCGTGTTTCTGGTTGTTGTCTCTATTTGAATGACTTATCTTTGCGTAGTGATTAACTAGAATGTTAGCTTGTTGTGTATATGTTGAGATATAATTTTGGCTGCAACAGATAGCCGCGTGAGGTGTGAATGTCGCTGTTAGAGTGGGTAATGTTGTTTATATTCTTGTATAGCCTGGATGTATCTGTGGAGTGGTTTAGTGTTGTTATGAATTCCCTAAATGTTTTTGTTTGTTTTTCTTTAAGTTTGTTGTTTATTTCTGTGTTGAGCTGTTGTAGCTGCTGTTTTATGGCTTCTGTGTGTGTGGTCTTTGTGTGTTATATTTGAGGTTGTTACGTTGCCTTATGATGTGGGCTATTTCTCTAGTGTAATTTGGGTTGTAATTTCTGTAAGTGTGCCTAAGGCTGTTGGGGCAGAGTGTAGAACGTGTTGTAATGATGAAGGGCAGGTGGTCTGATGACAGTTGTTTTTCTGTTCTCCAGTGTGTATGTGTTGCTAGTGAGGGGGAACAGAACGTTATGTCTGGGGAGGAGTTTCAGTATCCTGCTTGATGTGGTATGTGTGTATGTTCTTCTGTATTGTTAAGAATGAAGAGACTGTTTAGTTGTGTGGCTATGTTGGCGCCTCTGCTGTTGCTTTAGTTGTGAGGTTCCAACTAGTGTATTTAGCGTTGAAGTCTCCTCCTAAGATGACATTAGTGAGAGAGGCCAGATTGTGTAACTGTAGATTGTAATTGGCTGGCACCCGAGGTGAACTATTTGGTGGGATGTAAATGTTGATGAGTGTGGTGTTGTGTTTTGCGCGTGTTTTAATGTTAACTGCCTGTGTTTCTATCGTGTTATCTGCTTGGATGGTGTTTGTAATGTTTTGGGTGGCATGTAAGTGATGAGTCCACCCCCGTGAACCCCAGTACGATCTTGACGGATCGCCGTGAAGTCAGGGATGGTGGGTGTTTTGTGTGTGCGTTTTAGTTTTGTTTCTTGTATAAGTGCTATGTGAATGTTCTGTTTGTGTACGAATTCACTAAGCTGCATGATTTTGTTTGTGAGGCCATCTACGTTGTACTGTAATATGTTAATATTATGCTTCTGTATGTGTCTCATGGTGCTATTGTGTCTGTCTTTGTGTATGGTGACATGTGTAAGTTGTAGTGGGGCCTGGATTAGTCTTAATGTCGCCGGAGAGTAAGAGAAGTCCGAGGAGCACGCAATTGCTCCCCGTAAATGAAAAAAATAGCACGCTGTTATAGGTCCGGCCCCGGAGCCGATCGGTACTCTGACCGTGCCACGCAACAGGCCGTCGACTGCCAGTCTGGCCAACCGTAGACAGCCCGCTGCACGGAGATTTGAAGAGGTTTGGCCACCAGCGCGTTAATGTTTCGGTTCGACGTCGCCTCTTCTTCGCGTTGACGTGTCCCGCGCTGGAGGATACAGCCACTGTTAGAAGCTTCCTCGTCAGCTGCTAACTGTCGACATACGTTGAGGTTTTTAGCTCCTTCCTATCAGTTTCTTATTATCTTTGCATTTCCTCATTTGTTTTATTCTCTAAAACTGTTCTCCACTCTATTTGGGCCATGTGTGATCTGATCTCTTCCCAATTTATGGTCTTGGAGTTTAAGTTAAAAGACCCAAATTTGTTTCTTCCTTCCGTATGTGTATTGTCTTTTAAAGTTATCGCCATATGTGTTGATAACTCGATTATATTTTGGTCTGAGATAATAGTTGGGGTTATTTTTATATCGGCATTCAAGTTCGTGTTATTTGTGAAAACCAGATCTAGGCATTTATTTTTCCTGGTATTTTCTGTTATATCCTGTGTCAGCATTAACTCGTTGGTGAGAGCCATCAGCATTTTTGCTTGCTCCTGGTTCTTTTTCGTGCACCCCTTATCTTGCTGTATGAATATATTTCTACGCACCTTTTTCTATTTTAGAAATGGAAAGTTAAAATCGTCGCAGAGTATTATATTATGGAATGGAGAGTTTACAGACTTTATTAGGGTTCTGATATCATGAATAGCATCCGAAAATTTTTCATTTGACGAGTTTGGAGATCTATAGATGACTCCGTACCACGTTTAGTTTCTCTATTTTCATTGGAAGGGTTTCCAGTTGTTGGATTTACTTATTACCGGTTTCTGTCATATGTTTCTCATGCATATAAGTAGCACAGCCACCTTTGCATCTCGTTGTTCTATCCACTCTTTGTAAGTTGAATCCATCGATATGCAATTCTTTCTTCTCGTTACAGTGTTCGCAGTTATCGCAGTTTCCTTGGCAATCTTTAAGATATGTTTCTGTGAGGCATGCGATGTCCGCCCTTGTTTCGTCCATGTATATATATATATATATATATATATATATATATATATATATATATATATATATATATTAGGGTTGTTCTTATTTTGCGACTTTGTAATTATGACTGCGCCTCCGGATATTGTGTGACTAGCCATAAAAACAAATCATGTGAAGTTTGAGAGCAATCGGATAATTTTTAAAACCTCTCACGGGCATTTTTGTATTCTTCCCCCCTGTGAACTCAGTGGACTTTTTGTTTGCTTCCTCGATTGATCCGCCTCCTAATGCGTTCGGTTTTAGTAAATAATATTACGCAGTAACTCAGTTATTGCCATCCTAGTGTCGGAGTCGGTTGTGCAGATATTTTAGTTTCGTCTTGCCTTATAGGCCTAGAAGCCAAGCCTCCAAGGTATTGATTTCTCAAATAAATTGTGGAAAAGTAAACTTGTAGATGACAATGTTAGCTTGCTAGCGAGGGAATCATATTTTAATTTTATATCATTTCATTGTAATTCATTATTTAAATCTATATCATTAATTTATATTAATCGTTATATTTCATGTTATAAGGTGTCTATTTTTGTAATAAGTTTTAACATTTTTCCCTTCACAGACCTGAAATCATGTCGTCGACTGCAACTGTTAAGCGTACCACGCGGAAGTCAACCAAGG
Organism: Bathynomus jamesi; assembly: GCA_023014485.1. Classification (NCBI taxonomy): domain Eukaryota; kingdom Metazoa; phylum Arthropoda; class Malacostraca; order Isopoda; family Cirolanidae; genus Bathynomus; species Bathynomus jamesi. The sequence continues at coordinate 982,380 of JAJOZX010000534.1, forward strand.
TGTTTCTGGTAGGCCACCCATCTGAGTCCCTGACCGGCTCAAAGCTGCCGTCGAAAGGAGAGGTCCTGCGCCGCTTCTTCCATGCGCACATTATTGGCAAACAGACAATACGGAAGGCGGCTGATATCGTCATCAACGAAGTTCGCGAGTTTTGGGAAATCGCCCAGATCCTGACCTCCATTCATCATCGTTGCGCCCAGAAGCTCATCAAGTTGCACGAGGAGTGGAAGCACCTGATGCGCAAGAAAACGCAGACGACCACGCCGTTCCTCGTGAACAAGCGGAACGCTTGGATGCGCGGTCTCAACAATCTATTCAACATCGCCCACGGGAACACGCTGAAGATGCTCGTCATTCAGGAGGACAAGGCGTTTCTCCTGGCCCAGCGTGAGTACGGTCGGCGTGGGGCGATGCTCGGCGTCGACCGCCTCCTCGCCGAACGTGAGGCGTAACAGGCTCATCGCATCGCAGAGGATCGCGCGCGCCAGGAGAAGGAGGCAGAACGGAAGCGCGCTGAGGTGGAAGTGACCAAGCTCAAACTGGACTCCGGCTCCAGCGAGGGGAGCCCAAGGTGCCCTCGACAAAGCAATGACGCCCATGCCCAGCCGTCGACATCTAGCGCCGCCATCTCGCCGCCGCCGAAACGCCGCGAGCGACAGCAGGTCATCACACCAAAGGTGGCCGCTGCGCTCGATCACGCTCACATCACAGACAACAAGGCGGTCCACTTCGTGGCGGCGATTACCGAGAGTCTTAGGCACAATGTTGCGGAACTCACCGTCAGTCTGTCGTCGTTCTACCATTCGCGCATCAAGCACCGCAAGGAAGCCGCCGCCGACACCCCGCTCATCGTACACTGGGACGGGAAGCTGGTGGCCGACGTGACGGGAGGCGCGGACAACGTCGAACGGCTGCCCGTACTTGTCTCCGGCGAAGGAGTCGCCAAGCTCCTCGCTGTCCCAAAGCTCGCCACCGGCAATGGTCAAGCAATGGCGGACGCTGTTGTCGAAGCGCTGGAGGAATGGGGCATCGCAAATCGCGTCGCCGGCCTGAGCTTCGATACGACGGCGTTCAACACCGGCGCCGCGCGGGCGCCTGCGTGCTCATCGAAAAGAAGCTGAGCAAGGATCTGCTCAACCTTGCATGCCGCCACCACATCTTCGAACTCGTCGCCGCCAAGGCGTTCGGCGAGTGTTTCCGCGCCTTCTCCGGTCCCAACGTTCAGCTCTTCAAGCTATTCAAGGAACGGTGGGATTCCATCAACACCGAGCGCCACCTGGTTATCGAGGACGAGGAGGCCAGGGCGGTCCTCATGGACGCGCGCGACGACCTCATCGCCCGCTACCATTTCCACCTCTCCCAACAGCAGCCGCGCGATGAGTACCGCGAGCTCTTGGAGCTGTCCATTATCGTCCTCGGCGGCGTGCCCACGCGCGGCATCCGGTTCATGCGCCCAGGCGCCCTCCACAACGAGCGCTGGATGGCGACGGCCATTTATTGCCTCAAGATGTTCCTGTTCCGCGAGCAGTTGGTCCTCACAGCGCGGAAGCGGACCGGTCTCAGGCGATTCATCAACTTCGCCCTTGCTCTCTACGTCCCGGCCTGGTTCGCTTCACCGAACCCAGCCGCCGCCCCGGCGAACGAACTTGCCCTCCTCCAGGACCTCGTCGGCTACGAGGACAAGGCGCTCGCCAAGGTTCTGGCCGACGGCTTCGCGCGCCGGCACCTGTGGTGTCTAAGCGAGCCACTCGTGTCGCTCGCCTTCTTCGACGACAACACATCTGCGGAGACAAAGAGGATGATGGTGAAGACGCTCGAGGAGCAAGAGGGATCGGACAGTTCCTCGAAGCGCGTCGTCGTCGAGCCAAAGCCGGCTGTGGTGAACGGCAAGACCCTCGCGGATTTCCTCACCAAGTCATCGAGGCTCTTGTTCCATGTGCTAGATATCGACGGCGCCTTCCTGTCCTCCGACCCAGAGGAGTGGCCCAGTGACCCAAGGTATGCCGCCGCCGCGCGGAGGGTGGCGAGTCTCCGCGTCACTAACGACTTCGCCGAGCGCGGCGTCGCTATGATGCAGGACTACAACCTGGCACTGACAAAGGACGAGAACCAGCGTCAGTTCCTCCTCCAGGTCGTCGAGGCGCACCGCCAGCGCTACCCTGACGCCCGCAAGTCCACCGTGACTTCTGCAAACTAGGCAACAATGAGTGGGGGATGGGCGCCCCATGAGACTTTCCCGATTGAGGGGCTAATACTCGAGTAGTGGGGGACCTAGTATACAATTCAACTACAAAGTACTGACATGCCGAAGGTATCAGTTCCATCCAACGGCATTCCGCAACGACAATTTTCCTATGATTCACCAGGGCGAGAATAAACTTTAATGGAAGTATCCAAAGAAAATTCAGTTCTTGTATTCCTGTATGAAGGTGTCGATATAAATGCATAATATTTTACGGCGTGAACCGAAGCTTGAAGCTTCTTAATTTTTTATGATATTAAGTAGCTAGAAGATTCTCGAACTTCTTGTATATAAAGGGCCTATGAGGGGGGGTAGATTTACTATAATATGTGGAGCAAAATGTAATGAGATGGTATAGGGTCACCAGTTTGGTCTTTTAACCAAATAAACAAATATAATATAATTAAATAAACAAATGATAAAATAATAAAATGTAATAAAGGAGATGGAAATGACGTTGTAGTTTTCGTTAAATAATTTGAAAAATAAATTAATTACTTCTTCACAGAGATCAACAATTATTTATACGAAATTTGTGCAATATTACAGTGAAAGAGTTAAATGCTACAGCAGTGACAAAAACAATAATTAAGGTAATGAGATATACAATACTGGATACTACAATAATGAGTAAGTAAGCAAGTAAGTAATAACTGAAGTAATGAAAGGACGGTATTGGTACAGTAACGGAATAGGCCTAACTGCGGTCGTAATGGTGAGTTGGATTGGACGGTATTGAAGAAACTTTTGAAGTCTAATGCGGTTCGGCTGTGTCTGTTGAAGTTATAGTTTGTGGAAACGAATAGCCTATCGGACGTAGTAAAACAGTGAGGGCTAAGTGAGCTGCGAGGTTTACAGACCTGAGATTGTGATGATAAAGTAGGTTAGAAGACGAGGTAACTCTACATCGGCTGAACGACAAGACTCTGGCACGGTTGAATTTTCAGGAGTGATGTTGCTTCCGGGGGGATCGAATATGGTAGACCTCAATGGAGATGATCCAGATTCGTGTATGATTAAGCTGCGTTTCGTGTACGGCGGGCCTCCTACTGAGATAGAGTGGAGTTACATGACGAAGGTTGGAGATGAAGAGTGAATGCTGAGTTAGACCTGAGCATTATGGGGTGGATCGATTTTACATTTTTTTCGATTTCCATATTATAATAGAGACAAAAACTTGCGCATGCATGAGAAAATAGCCTCTACAAAATCTTAGCTTAATAGGTAATCATCTTCTGCCACCGGCAGAGCGATGAAAATCATATTTTAGTAGTCAAAAACGTATTTTTCTTATAATTTTTAAAATATTTCAATATGCACCATAATTATTCCTAATAACTATAAAGTCGATGAAAAATACCTCATATGATCGTTTTTCCAAGCGCGTTGTCCTACGTTAATATCTTCTTCCCCCGGCAACAACGTCAAATGTTGAAAAAATAGGTAATTTATATACATATTTTCAGATCGGCTCTTTGTCTTAAATAATGCATTTATATATTTCCCATAGCATTTATATCGTTGCTTAGGCATGAAATAACACGCAAAATTTTATGACTCTAGAGTAATATCTTCTGTCCCCGAGAAAAGTCTAAATGTGGATTATAATTACGTTAATGCGATGTTATAAGTACGATAAGTACTAAGTACAGCTCCTCGCTTGCTAATTTTATAAAATTAGCAACCCAGAACTCACCACGAGGAGGTGGCTGTACGTCGAGTTCCACCCTATCCAGCCCCAACCACCCTTCCTTTGGCTGCATGTCGATTTACATACGGTAATCTTTCTTAGAATCAAATCGTGGAATTTTTGTTCGGGAGTGAAGACGGGAGCGGATGAATCCGTCCCTCTCTTCTATTCCACTTACACTGGCAGAGGCTTCGGTTACTAATTTGATGAGTCTCTCGACCGCTTGAGTATGACAATGGAATAGTGGGATCAGTCCATCAGGCTGGTCTCCCGTCTCAACAAACTCTTTTATTCGGGTATCAGGTATTGTTTTTATAACGGGGGGTTCGGTCACCTCAGCCGTTTGCCAGTTGATCATTTCGTAATAGTTTTGACTATCGTAGAGCAGCTCAGGCATGGCGAAGGCTCGAATTTCCCCGCTGGTGATTGTTTTGATCGTGCTTTTAATATTCTTCTCCATCCCAATTCTCTTATGTGTTGCTCATCGGCATGTAGCATGGAGATCAAAATATTTTCTGGGTGAGCAAAGAAAGAATTTCTACGGAGGACCTTGTTGGCGATTGTCTTAGATCTTTGAGGCATGGTCTGAGAGAGACGCATCATTTCGAAAAAATGTTTTGCGCCCTCAGTGAAACTGGAGTTTTTCTTTATCTTAAACCAAATTGGTGCGTAAACTGTCATAATGAATCGCACAATTTCGTTGAAGGTGCTGGAGGGTTCACTGGTTGAAACATAGAGGCGCAGAAATCTATTTGCTGTTGTCAGCCACCTGGAATGCGCCATCTTACCTGGATTTCGAGCCGCGAGAGCTGAAGAGCAGCTACCGCTCGACACTGCTCTGTAGATGCCTAACAAATATTTTTGGTCAGTGCTCAACTCGGCACGGCATCATCTATGTCAATGTCTGGAGATGGAATGGCATCGAATTCAGTAATTGGAAGTTTTTCGCAGTCGTTCAGTTGTTTTCCAACTGGTCCAGTAAAGCCCATTGGCCCAGTTGTTTTGCCGTCCAAGTCTTGAATGAGGTGTCGCAGTGATAATTCATTACCGTGTAATAGACATATGATCCACTGAACTGGCCTTTGTAGTTTCATTTCAATCATACGAATGGCTCCACCCTTTCGACCAGTGTTCACTCACCAGAGATGACCTTTAAACCCTAGCCTAGAGTCATAAAATTTTGCGTGTGTGTTATTTCATGCCTAAGCAACGATATAAATGCTATGGGAAATATATAAATGCATTATTTAAGACAAAGAGCCGATCTGAAAATATGTATATAAATTACCTATTTTTTCAACATTTGACGTTGTTGCCGGGGGCAAAAGATATTAACGTAGGACAACGCGCTTGGAAAAACGATCATATGAGGTCTTTTTCATCGACTTTATAGTTATTAGGAATAATTTTGATGCATATTGAAATATTTTAAAAATTATAAGAAAAATACGTTTTTGACTACTAAAATATGATATTCATCGCTCTGCCGGGGGCAGAAGATGATTACCCATTAAGCTAAGATTTTGCAGAGGCTATTTTCTCATGCATGCGCAAGTTTTTTTCTCTATTAGAATATGGAAATCGAAAAAAATGTAAAATCGATCCACCCTACCGGGCTGAGTGAGTGAGTAATGAGCAAATGAGGTTGACTTGAAGCGGACTTGCGCCTTTATAGGCTCTGGTGACGTGTTCTTGGCGGGCATTTTCGGGAAACAGTAGAATCTGTTTCTTTTTTGGGCTTGTTCCTGCCCACGTGTTTGAATTTTACTGCCTTTTTTACGTCTCAAGCCATGCGAGAGAGGCTAGGAAAAGGAATTTTCCGTTATGCTCCTAAATATATAGAAACTGTATATATATAATGAGGGTTCGCGCGTCTTAAGGTACCTAAGTGCCACTACAGGCGAAAACGTGTTTTTGATGGATATCACTATTTTCACCCTTCCTCTATCGCGTGGTTTGGGTTATAATGACCTTACGACCCTAGAAGTATGGTTGAAAACCTTATGAAGCGAACTACTTTTTTCACCTTTACGCCAGCCAAAAGTTCACCCAAAGTTCGGCATAATAAGAAAATAAAAAAATTTAAAATTATATATATAAAATATAAAATATGAAAATCTACTCCAAAAACTCATCAACATCTTCATTAGCATACTTAGAACTCTAATTTAGCCAAAAATTACATTCTAGCTCAATTAATAACAGAGATACTATTGCGAGAATATTGCTGAACTTTGGAGGCGATTTCTGGCGAATTTTAATTTTGGCGCTTAGGTACCTTAAGACGCGGGACCCCTCATATAATTTTATATATATAATTATATACGATGTTTGTTCAAAAAGTACCAGGACTGATGCGATTATAGAGAGAATATGGTACTTACAGGGTTTGGGGCATAATCTCCCTCAATGTACACTCCTTCTGAAGCCACACACTTTGCCCAACTCTCCTGTCACTGTTGAAAATATTTTTCGAAAGCACTTTTCGGAGGGCCAAAAGCTGCTCCGTCGAATTTCTTTTAATGGTCTCAATATCATCGAATCAGTCTTTTCAGCGTTTGTTTGAGTTTCGGAAACAAAAAAAGTTGCATGGAGCCACCCCCTGCGAATATGGAGGCTGTTATACTTTGGGGGTAGCGTTTTTGGCCAAAAATTGGTGGATAAGTCAAGACGAGTGAGATGGCGAGTTATCGTGATGGAGCATCCAGTCTCCGGACTCGCACTTCTGCGACCGTTTCCGCCGAACTGCTTCAAGTGGACGTCTCAGAGCTTCAGAACTTCACTGTAAAATTCCTTGGTGATTGTTTGTTTCTGTGGAGCATATTCATGATGCACAACACCTTCACAGTAAAAAAAACAATTAACATGAAGAAATCGCCACGAAACAAAACACGTTTAACTTTGTGGGCTCACTACAGTGGACTGACGCTACAAAATGAAGTGCAACCCTCTCAGTCAACTTGTCTCGACATGCAGAAATACGTTTAGCACAGTCACAACTCCAAGCGTGACCTTGATCTAAAAATAAGCACCCTGTCCGGATACTTTTTAAACAGACCTCGCATATACTAGGGGCACTCAATATATTTTTACCCACCCTTTTTTCTGAGATAAATAATAGGCCATGGGGCTGAAATGTCTTTTGGACCGTAAGTTTGAACTTTCTGCGCTTCACATAACCGGATTTTTCCAGTTTGAACCTCCCCTCCTTGTATAAAACTGCTTTTAAACGCCCATGCATAAAACCGATGGTTAACGCAGTTTCGAAAATGGCCTCTGACAGTGAGTGATGTCCGTCGTAAACAGAGAGCAGTTATCGAGTTCTTCACCGCAGAGAAGGAAACAGTTGGAAATATTCACAAACGTCTACAAAACGTTTACGTTGATGCTGTTGTTGATCGAAGCACAGTTGGACGCTGGTCTAAACGTGTGAGATCATCGGAGAGAGGGAGAGCCAGCATCGCTCATGAGCCACGCACTGGTCGCCCAGCATCGGCTGTGACATCTCGCACTGTGCAACGTGCTAACAGCATCATTCGATCAAATCGGCGCGTCATATACAAGGAGCTATCACTGGAGCTAGGAATTAGTGAAGGAAGTGTGAATACGATAATTCACCGAATGAGATACTCAAAAGTGTGTTGACGTTTTGTTCCTCTCGAACTGACTGGAGATCACAAAGCCCAGAGGAAAGAAATTGCTTCTGAGTCGGTTCGATACGAGACAGAAGGGGATGACTTCCTTTCACGAATTGCGATTAGGGATGAGACTTGGGTACACCACTTTGAACCTGAAACAAAACGCCAATCCATGGACTGGCATCACGCAGACTCCCCACGCAAGAAAAAGTTCAAAATGGCTCCCTCTGCACGAAGGTTATGGCCACCATCTTCTGGGACATGAAAGGGGTGATTCTGGTGGACATTACGAAGAAAGGACAAACAATCAACTCAGAGGCATAATTGCTATCCTACAGAGACTCGAGAGACGTATAAAGCGAGTTCGACCGGAGAGAAAACTGGAAGACGTCCTTCTTTTGCACGATAACGCAAGACCACATAACATTTTGCAAACAACAGAAGCAATCACAAAAATGCGCTTGACTGTTTTACCTCACCCCCATACAACCCGGATCTGGCACCTTCAGACTTCCATTTGTTTGACCCAATGAAGAATGCTATTCGTCGAAGAAAGTTTCAGAGTGACGTTGAGGTTGTTGAGGAAGTTAAGAGGTGGCTCCAGCGGAATCCAGCGGACTTTCACCAGCAAGCAATAAAGGCCCTTGTTTTGAGGTGGAGGAAAACCGGAGAAAAGGATGGAGACTATGTGGGAAAATAAAAACTTGTAAAAAAGGTATGTAACTATTTCCATACAAAGTTTCTTGAACTTATAAGGAAACTTGGAAAGAAAAAAAAGGGGGGGAATATATTGAGTGGCCCTCAGTAGAATGGGCGCAAAATGGGAGAGTGCAATTTCAAGTGCAATGTTGTAAATGTTGTTCAGTGTTGCAAGACCCCTTCACTCTTTGTTGCAAGACCCCCCTTCCCACTTCTTGCCAGACCCCCTCTCTCCTTTTTTGCAAGACTCCCTTCCCTAAATCCCCCCCCCCTTTTTGCAAGATCCCTTCTCTCCCGTTGCCACAAGAGAGAGAGAGAGAGAGAGAGAGAGAGCGAGCATCCTTCGCCTGGATCCGCCAGACGCATAATAAAGCTCTTTGTCTTTGCACTTGGCTTAGAAGTTAATCTGACTTAGAATGCGTAAATGGCTTGTTCAGGTTCACCTTATTATTTTTTAATTGCCAGATTGTACTATTTATTTAATTAAAGCATATATTCTTCACAGTTGGCTTAGAAGTCTTAAGAAGCCAGTCGGTTTAGAAGGCATAACCTGCCATTCTGTATACATATATATATATATATATATATATATATATATATATATATATATATATATATATAATTAAATAATATCGTTTATATATATTTTTCATTTGTTTGTTCTCCCTCCTCATCTTGTGCAAAACGCTCTTCTACACAACCGTCGTTCTTTACATTAATTATACTGTGTGTTGTTTGCAGTTAAAATGTATATATGTACGGCATGCGAAGGTGCCCCCTCAGGGCATTGGTTTCTGCTCGTATGTAGGAGAATTACGACTTCTGATTGATCGAGGTCCATGGTGTAGTGAATAGCATATCTGACCGGCAATCGGATGATCCTGGGTTCGATTCCCGGGTGGTACCTCATTTTTCATTTGTTCGTTCTCCCTGCTCATCTTGTGCGGAACGCTCTTCTATACAAGCGTCGTTCTTTACATTAATTATACTCTGTGTTGTTTGCAGTTAAAATGTATATATATATATATATATATATATATAACATATATATATATATATATATATATGCAATCAAAAGAATTAAATAAAACACCAGTACATCATTCTGTTTATTTAGAAGAATTATTGGAAATAATTTCATGACATATAGAAAATAAATACAAAATCAAATTAGTTAATTCTATACACAGTTTAAACGGGGAATATATGAAATAAAAAATAAGAGTATAAGAAATACACAAGTTGAACGAAGAATATATATATATATATATAATAAAAAAATAAAATAAAAAAATAATATAAGAAATACAGTCTGAAACGATTGAATATAATCATCAAAATAATAGAAGGGGAGAAATCTATATATACACGGTGTCCCATAAGTCCGGCATCATAGGAAAAATAATAAAAAAAGGCAAAACAAATGCTTTTATTTACAGGACGTGCTCAATATGTCCACCATTGTTTTCAATACACAAATTCAGACGTGATACCCAGTCAGCAAGCACACGGTGAATGATGTCAGGAGTAATGATGTTACATGCCCGAATAATGCGCTGCCGCAAATGTTCAACACTCCTAATTTTCTCTGCGTATACCAGCGCTTTCAAGTGGCCCCACAGATAAAAATCTACTGGCGTGAGATCCGGGCTTCTAGCTGGCCATTCCACAGGCACTCGACGTCCTATCCAATGACCAGGGAATTGTTGGTACAGGTATTCCCTTACTTGGGTGCTGTAATGTGCAGGAGCGCCGTCTTGCTGGAACCATGTTGGGAAATTTCCTTCTTCGTTCAAGACACTGGGAAATGCTTCTTCCTTGAGCATACGTAGGTAGGTGCCTCTAGTGACATGTTCATCGAAAAAGAAGGGGCCTATGATGCGATCCTTCCAAATGCCACACCATACCATCATCCCAGATGCACCTTGTTCCTTTGAAGAGGTATACCAGTGAGGGTTGTTTTGAGACCAGTAGCGGGTGTTCTGTCGATTTATCTCACCATTTCCATGAAAAACAGCCTCGTCACTGAATAGAATGGTGGACGGGAAATTGGCATCCCGAGCATATTGTTCCGTAGCCATTCAGAAAATTCCATCCGCCGGTCGGGATCATCTTCTCTTAATTTTTGTAAAATCTGAAGTTTATATGGATGCCATTTGTGAGCCTGAAGAATGCGATGGATGCTACTTTTCGACACTCCTGTCTCGGCGGACAATCGCCGAAGAGACTTATTGGGACTTCTGTTTAAATGAGCCAGGATAGCAGTCGCTGTATCATCGTCAGTGGACCTCCTTGAAGGTCCACTGCGTGGTTTATCTTCTATGGATCCTGTTTCCTTAAACTTTGCAACAAGTCTGCTAACACAACTCTGTGTTATTGGCTCGCGGTCTGGATGCAGTCTGTTAAATTCAGCAGCGGCCTCTCTTTGACTCCGTTTTCCTATGAGTGGAATTATCTGGATTCGTTCTTCCTTGCTCGCAGATATTATGGCCTGTAGAAAGAGAAAAATATGAATTATGGTTTATAGAAATAGAAAAATATGAATTTCTCCTATGATGCCGGACTTATGGGACACCCTGTACATTTATATTAAATAATTAAATATATAGAAAATAAATATACTGCAAAACCCTCAAAATACATAGACTTTATGTTCTGCTGCGCTTAACTAAAACACTAAACGCGCACGTGATCGAGTCTACAGTTACACCACTGTAGCTTTGCAGTATGCAATAAATACGATTTAACATTATTTCACCGCTCAAGTTTATAGGGATGCCTATACTCGATGTAAAGGGCATTCATTTTATTCAATACTACTTTTGTGCCCACTTTACATTCGGTTGACAAGTTATCTTTAAACACGGACAGAATACATTCAAAAGCACGTACAAAGAGGTCATCGTTAGCCACATCATTATCAAATACAAGTTTATAAATACCCCTTTCCAATCGAGGGTTTATTCTTACCGATCCGAGCTTTTCAATCGTGTAGTAATGCCTAGTTAAGAATATTAATTTTTGTTTAATTAAGATAATGTTTAATGTAAATCATTTACTAATAATTATGGAATTACGAAAAAGTATGTTTGTTAGATTTAAATTGTTTAAAATGGGTAGAGTTGGCAGTCCTGAACAGAGGCCCAGAGAGCAGACTACCCACAAAAAGGGGTGAGTCTTCAGGCGGCGCGTTAAGCGTGAGGTTGGCGTCATGTAACGTAAAATTTAATTAATTGTTTGTGTTCCTCTCCGACGTAAAATGTTATTAAAATTCCGTACTCGCACCCCCTAAATTACTTAAACCATTTTCGGAAGTAAATAAAAGAGTTAAAAAGTGTTAAAAGAGTGTTAATGAACCCCCCCTTTGTTTTGTAACGGCTTTCATAGTCTCGGCGTGGCTACCATGAATATTTATAGTGTGAAAAGAGTGAGAAACAAGCGATAAATGAAATAAAGAGCCGATAGAGAGTAAATAATGAAGAAAGTAAATAATAAACGTGATCACTATATTTGGTGGCTAGCGGTGGTCTTACATCATATTTTGTATGAGGCTTACCCACGTGACTAGTATTTCGATTAAAATTCTTCCAACCCGGTATATTAGCCAATAGCGTTAATGAATATTTTATTTCGATTATTAAAATATCTAAATGCAAAGTTTATCCCGTTTGCAGGCAAATTTCGATTTCCATTCCTTAAAAATTCATTGTGAATGTAATTTCAAAATGGCGCATCGCCTTCGACATCCTTATAGCGTCCTTTACAAACTTCGCGCCTAAAAATTTAATTTTTTTTTCTTTCTTTTCGTGGGAGTTCGTTGATTCTGAAATGTTCGTTTGTTCCATTTTTATCGTACGGTTTCGTTACTTTTCGTAGTCTAGTGACTCAAAAATTTCTTTTAGTCGTGGTGCAGAGTCGGTAGAAAAATTTGTCTGACTCAATATTGCGAGTCATTATTACGTTAAATTTCGTTCATTAGGTCGGAGAGGACATAGTTTTGAAAATTTATCGTGCTGCCGAGGACTCAATTCTTTTCACTTATTTCGTTCACTTTTTCTCCTTTCCTGAAACCTACCTACCTTTGTGTCTTTTTGTGTTTAAATTTTTGGGATTAGTGAAAATTGTAATATCATAATAAATAGAATAACGATTAATAAATAAATTTTATACGGGTTTCATTAGCAGATTTTTTATTATATTTCGATTGCTTGTATATAATAATAGGATTATTTTATTGTTTATATAGATTTACGGGCTTTTTGCTTTGCTTCGCTTCGCGCTATATAGGATTAAGTTACATTTTAAGGGACAGTCGAAAAATAATCTTAAACATAATAAATTGTCAGATTATAGGATGGATGTTTAACACTTCAAAATAAGCTAAATTCGTTTAACTGAAATAGAGAAATTGTGTGAAATTTTCTATAAATTTTTGTTGGATTTTTTTTATATATTAATTATACACTTACATATTAACTTATACGTAATATTAGTTATATATATAATTTTATATATTTATATACTCATAAAGTTTGGTAGGTAGGCTGATTATCTATTTTTTTTTCCATTTCTTTCGTTCATTTTCATGACAATTCCGACATATTTTGTAAAATGGCTATTGTATTGTACTAAAGAAAGATTTCTTGTAGGCCTATCGTTAAATATTGTTCGGAGATTAACCGTTACTACGGTATCTGTCTATTGAGTATTAAATTTTTAGTTATTTAACAAAATTTTAATTGGTTTAACATAAATAATCATAGGATTTTTCTTTAATAAGCACAAATGTTATGCATTAAATTCTAAATTGTGCTTTCCACGCGTAACATTGAATTTATTAATTATAGGTCTAAAAGTGCAGCAGTAAATTTTATTTTTATTTCGGCGGCCAATGTGAGTTACGGTACACATTTTACGAAAGCTGGATATTATTATAATTATTTTTGAATTACAGAAATTGGTGTAGAAATTTTTCATATAGTTTCTTTACGTTTTATAAATGCATTCAATTTTATTTTTATAGGTAGGCCGATTTTTATTTTTCTTTCTTCCAGTTCAATGACAATGGTAAAATTTTTATTTGGGATTTAGATTGTATTCTAAAAAGGATGTTTTGATTTGATATTTTAATTTGGGTATTAGAAATGAAAAATGTCCTTTTTTTTTAGTTCGAGCGTTTGCATAGAAAAAATTACAAAATTGTCAGGATATAATGCAGTTTCATTCGGTTACGTAGGGATATTTGTATAGAGGTTCGCTTACAAACAAAGCGACCGCTCTCAATTAGGCAATGTTTTGTGTTTGTTTACAGTAGGTTGCGTGTATTTTTGAGTGCATATTATCTATTATTATTTAGTATAACTATGCAAATTTGTAGTTTCACTTGGAAACGATAAATTACTGGGATTTTTGTGATTTGCAAGCCATACTGGGGTTTCTGTTGAAGGAGAGAGTTGTCTCTCAGATGTAATTTGCGAATTGCGAGTTCAATTCATATGAAATTTAGTTTCAAGTTGGAATTACTGTATTAAAATAATTTTTGGTAGTAATTTTAATTTTTTTTACTTTTAATAACTGTTTTGGAAAATTATTATTGTTTAAACCTTCAGTCGGGGTTAACTAATGCATTTGAAACATTGGCTCAAGTGTACACTCGGAAATGGAGCCTTCTAGATAGCCAGTAACGTTTTTGTGGCGTCTTTGTGTGCTCCTCCTCAAAGGGCAAGAGGGTTCATGATTGTCAGAGAATGGATGACATGAAGTTTCTGGGGTTCATTTTTGTCTTTTGTATTTAAAAGTATTGATGTGATTTCTGACGGTAGTTTGAACAATAATAGTTCTTAAATTATACTAACAGTTACTATGTATGGGCGTTTTTATATTTATACTGTACAATTTTGTTTAACGTTTTATGACTTTTTTTTATCTTCGCTGTAACTGCCATAAGTGACCTTATTGGTAGCTAGATTTGATTAAATTTTTGCGAAATTTGATATGTCCTTTTTTTTTTCCGTGAATTTGGCCAGAGCAAATGTGTAGTTAGTATTTCGAAGTGAACTGTCGAGAAAATTCGATAAATTAAATATGAAATGATAAGCAGTACAGAAACACGTTTCGAATAAACTTTTTTTTCAAAATTTCAAAGGCTCGGTTTGGAGGCAACCAAGTTGAATCCGAGTTCCATCCAGTGAGTTTAGTCGACCGGATAGGTGATCGATCACCAGTGATGAGAGAGAAGAGAAACCAACTGCGCAGGGACTTGGCGCAGGATGGTTTCGGAAGAGAAGAGATAGAAGAGAGGAACCGAATGCGCAGGGACTTGGCGCAGGACAGTTTCGGAAGAGAAGAGAAATTTACGTGTGCAGGGTCTTGGCACACGAAAGTTTCGATCGAAGATGGTCTACTGGTATTTTTCGGGCAGTAGCTGGTCACGCTGCTCGAATGCTTCGCTAAATATGTGTCGTAGCACGCGGTAGACAAGCCACGTGAGCTTGAACGGGTGTTTACGACTGTACTGTCCATACAGACATACAGTAGGTTCGTTGGGAAACGGCCTACGGCGGAGTGATCGTTTGATTGTTGCCAGTGGAAGAGTCTTTCAGCTGGACGTAGGAAGAGCAGCGTTCACCGACAAAAGTGGAGATGAGACAAGGCGAGTTTCTTCATCGACTTCTAGAATTGCAAATTCCGTCCAATTCCAGCGCGTGGTCCCGCTTTCAGTATATCTCCCCCCCTGATCCTTTTAGAATTGGACGTCTCTCTTGTTTTTTTTTTCGCCATTGGAGAGAGAGCGGAACCATTATAGCGTGCTGCCCTGTTGCATGTTGATTGATGCAATCCCTTGCATTCTAGCGAAGTGAGCAGGAGAGCTGCGATTGAAAATTGAAGTCCGTTGTCAGCGTGCGGATTGTGATCTAAACGTCCAGCAAATTAATGTACTGATTATTATGTAATGAAATTATACGTGAAAGGGTGCGATTATTGCCCATAGTTGTTGTGTTTTTCGTGAAATAGTATGTGCGCTCTTGGTCAGTATTTTATGTAAACTTTCTTATTTTTTTTCTATGTCGCCCTGATAGTAACTGTATAACTATACAAATAACTGTTTCAAATGTAAAGCGATCGTTGATGAGGAATCGCGGGAATAGATTGTGAACTTGAGATTTGTGTAGCCACTGTAAGAAAATTTTCCGTTATTTTTTTTGGCATGTATAGATTAGTTACAGGTTGTAATTTAATTATTAGTGTGAAATGTTATTTTATGCAAATGTGAAAATTATAAAGGTTTCGGTTTTAATATGATACAAAATATATGTGTGGAATTTGTCATTCTAATTATTTCTTGTCTATCAACTTTGAAATTGTTAAAGAAAAAAAAAAAAAAATTGCAAAATATATAAATTTGTTGAATAAATTTATTAAAATTGTTAAACGATATTAATAAGTTTTACTAATGGAAAAACTTATTTTCAAGGGGGTGATGCGAGTGTAGTAATGCCTAGTTAAGAATATTAATTTTTGTTTAATTAAGATAATGTTTAATGTAAATCATTTACTAATAATTATGGAATTACGAAAAAGTATGTTTGTTAGATTTAAATTGTTTAAAATGGGTAGAGTTGGCAGTCCTGAACAGAGGCCCAGAGAGCAGACTAGCCACAAAAAGGAGTGAGTCTTCAGGCGGCGCTTTAAGCGTGAGGTTGGCGCCATGTAACGTAAAATTTAATTAATTGTTTTGTGCCCCTCTCCCTCTCCGACGTAAATTATTATAATAGAAATTCCGTACTCGCATCCCCTTAAATTACTTAACCCCTTTTCGGAATTAAATAAAATATTAACAAGTGTTAAAAGAGTGTTAATGAACCCCCCCCTTTGTTTTGTAACGGTTTCATAGTCTCGGCGTGGCTACCATGAATATAATTGTAAAGTAGTGTTGAAATGAGTAGAGAAAGCAAGTGATAAATGAAATAAAGAGCCGATAGTAGAGTAAATAATGAGAAGAAAGTAAAATAATAAAAGGTGTTCACTATAATCGTGAATTCATCTTCAAAATTCATATCGACAGTTGAAATAATCTTCTACGTCATAACGACAGCTGCTCATTATATAAAGATACAATTCTTCAGGGTGAACGGTGTAGATGTGTTCAGCTCTGTACCGCTCAAGTCCCTTGTACCAAAGTTCATGATATTTCAGAGAGTCTAAACCTTTTAAATAAGCATCCAACTCTAGACCATTCTCGCCTTGGTTAGTCCTACACTCGCTAAACCTGTCGAGCAGAGCTGTATATACGTATTCAAGAACCGTATCAACATAAAGCATATCCGTAACACGCACGTCTAATATAGGCTTCAGTTTGCAGAAAACAACGATTTCAAACAGTCTATCGAGGATGAAACGGTTTCGCGTAGGAACAAGAACGATACTATCAGACGCATTCTTCCACATCAGTCGCATATCAATGCATGGCTGATCGTTATTTATACACAACGTACAAACATTGGCATATGAGGAGAGTATCACTAATCTGTTCGCTTCTTCTGCCTAAACCTGCAGGTATTTTATAACGATCCTCGCTCCACTTCTCAACTACCATGAAGACTGTATTCATCTCCTCAACACTTAAATAAACAACATTTCGTTTACCAGAGTTTGTTTGTTTACAAGTCGTTTCAAGTACATAGTTAATGGCACTGGTTTTACCCCTGAACACGCGCAGACTTCGTCACGGAGAAATCGTACACGGCATTGAGAATGTTGCTCAAAGGAAGCTCCATCGTATTCTATTGTGAGGAGTGCACGTCCAGTCGGTTCAAGCTCTGAGATGACTATGAGCCACAGGTGGGCGGATCGGCTCGACGGGAGGTGTGGAGGAGTGAGTCACACCATAAGTTGATGAATCGTGTACGGCGTTGTTCCAACGTGAAAGATTCATGTGAATACTTGTTTCCCATTATACTGGGTAGGTGTTTTGAGAAATTTTCCGAAACATGAAGTAATATCGGTTTTAAAGTTTTATTACTCCCATTCCCCAGAATGCGCACCAGACATTTTCGTTCATTTCCAAGAACTAAACTCATTTTATTCACACTCCAGCGCACTATTTAAGAGAAACATCTGCTCATATTTTTCCTTTTTTGCTTTAGCCACAACCTCACTACAAACCTCGTCATGATATATATTAATGTAGTGGTGAAAATATTTCAGATTCTCCATTATGACAAGATTTACTTTCTCAGCCGCACGGTACAAGTACTCGGTATGATTCAGCGTGAAATAATACCGCTTGTCACCACTCATCAACAAGACTCACTAACCATAACCGTTGCTTCTCTTCTGAACGTGTTGTTTCTTCCACTTCACGGTATATGTAAGCCTTTATAAAGTTTAGTCCTACAACATTGTCCATTACAGCGTTTGTGCCACAAAATCCTGAAATGCTCTCGCCAGAATAGCCGTAGAGTATTTCAACCTCTTGTTCCTCAAGCTTCGCACGGTTCAATGTAGCCTTAAAAGTAGCAAAGGAGGGTGGAATAGGGAGTCTTTCAGTGTTCACCACATCATCACACTTTACTGAATACCACTTCATAAAACTCGAACACGCAATATTAAAGGTAGCTATCACTATTTTTCCTGTACGTGGGATTTCTTCAAATACACGTCTGAGATCCGGGGCTTGCAGCGGTCAACTGAGCACGCAGGGATAGCGATATGCCCAGGTAGTAGAAGGAGTCACGTGACCATTCATGGATCATACAGGGGGCGGAGCTTAGGACTTTCTCCTATGCATACGCGCGCACACACACACACACACACACACACACACACACACACACACACACACACACATAAAGGAGAAAATGAAACGCTAATTGAAACACGATTTATTTAATAAACATATCGTCGAATTATTCAAGGTATATATTTACAAATACGTGTAATAAATAAACTAAACATATCGGTAACAAGTAAATAGACATATATATATATATATATATTATATATTATATATATATATATATATATATATATATATATATGTTATACGGGACGAGAGTAAGAGGAAGAATTAATAAAAATTGAAATAATTAGTATATTTTAATGATTAATGTAGGAAGCTACGCAATCCTTTCTAAGCCCTTAAGTAATTGCTCAACTTGGAAAAAACACCAATTATACACAAGCAGGTGTTCGCTGACGTCTTAATAATTAACGAAAACATCATTATAATGTTAAGACAATTAGTCTTCCCAATTAAAGACGCTCAGATGCACTTTTGCGACATCTGGCGCTTGTTAATTGCTTATGTACCGCGTTGCCAAATGAACCTTCAAAGCTAAAATCTCACATCCGTTACGAAACCCTTGACTGTGGAAATTCCAGATTCTTGGTCTCACGGTGACGTGTCGCTCTGACGTATGTGAGAGTGAATTCCTTCTTATATAAGGAGGAGTTCAGCCATTGAAGGACAGATTCAGATTTTAGATTTTGAGCAACTCTCAGCCAGACTTTGGGTGGAGCTCAACTCACCTGGGTCTCCGCGGGCAATGGGCACATTTTACCTCGTATGCTTTAGTTTTGCTTTTTGCGGTTTTTAGAAAGGGCACATGGGTAGTTGCTTCGAGAAGAAAAACCTTTATTCATTTTATCGCGGGCGACGAGGAGCGAGTTGCCCGTTTGTAACTTAACTTGCTTTACAGTGGAACTAGAACGGAGCACAAGGGTTGCTTTCAAGAAGAGGTTCGTCTGACTTGAATTAACTTAACTTACCTCTGGGTGAAGGGTAAAATTTCACCTACCTAAATTAGGGAACGAGCTTCGTATCGGAAATTCGATATCGTAGATTCGACGGAAGGAAACGCTAGCAGACATAGTTCGTTTATTTCTACGTGACCTTAATTGTCACGCATAAGCATAGAATAACTTACATAATTAAAACCCGGTGAACTAAATATAAATTAGATCTTGTGAACTGAAGTATAAACTCTCGCCTGTAATTAATCCGCCTATTTGAACTTGATTAAAATGACTTAAAATTAAAGCCGACTCTCAGTTATCCTATAATAATTAAACTTAAATTCGACGAGTGAAAAAGGGGCTAAGGAAGCTCCCAAATCCGGCAAGTGACCTGAAAGTCAATCCGACAAGTGACCTGAAGGTCAGCGCACTCTGTCGGAAGAGTATTTTTATTGTACTTGTGGGTTAAAACTCACCGGGTAACCGCCCCCAGGTATAATAAACTGGTGTCAGGCAGGTGTGGGATTAGGTAAGTATTTCCTACCCCCTTTCCTAGACACTCGTCGAAGTACCAGAAGCCGACTGAAGCGTGTATGAGGACCGTCTACACGGACAAGAGAAAAAAGGAACTTCCACCTAGAATCACAAGGTCGAGAGCGGCGATTCAGGCGCGATTGGAAGCGGCAACAAGACTTCAAGCAACAGGCGAGGACGAGGAAGTACATCTTTCCGAAGAAGACAAAAACCCAAAGGTAAGTAAACCTGTTTGTATTGCAACCGGTTTTAGGGGACAGGAAGACAATTTTCCTGTAGCAGGTAGTACGCCTAAAATATTCCCTTCAAGATTACAATTTTTCCCACCGAATTTTGATATTAATAGAGCACCTCACGTTCCCTCCTGGACACCTGAGAAAATTACAGGCGAAATTAGAAAGGGAAATAGCTAACCTGCGTGACAGCTTCTTGGAGTCTTGGTCTTTCTCGTTAGACAGTGGTGAAATGTCTCTTAGTCAGGACAGCAGGCAGGCTAGCTTAGGAAGCCGAGAAACGGCTAGTAGGCGCAGCCCGTCACCCCAAGATTCACCTCCTACTATTCCCCATAGAATGTTAGCTACTCCCGCTATTCCCCATAGAATACCGGCCACTAGGTCATTTCAATATCCCCCGTCTCCGGAGGAAGAAGATTTTTTCTCTAATGAAGAAAAGAAGCTGCGTCATGCGGCCGAAATATGTCCCATATTTTGTGGAACCTATGCGAAATATTTAATCGCAGTAGCACAAGGTGTAGTTCGTAGATATGTGTCCTTTCAGGATTTCGTCTTTGAAATCAAGCGGTTAATCCCCGAACGAGGACGAAATTCCGATAGGATGCAGATAGCGCTCGCAATTAGGTGTTCCGTTCCCCCTAGTCGATTGGTGCTGGTCGGATTCGAGGAAAGAGTTAAAACATGGAAGGAGTTTTTAGATATTTCTTCTAATCTTTATTGTCAAAATAGAAGAGACGAAATTACCAACAGATTAATGAACCTAGAAAGAGAAAGCCGACTGCCAGACGAGTCATTCACGTCCTTTGCGTATAGAATACAACGGGAAGTAGGCTAAATAGGGACGCTGGGGACATGGTAGAGAATATAGACGTCCCGTTTGTCTTGAATAAAGTTATTCCAAATTCCATACCTCGTAAACTCTGGCACAAATACGGAGATCAAACCAAGGAAATACATAAAAAAATTAAACGCATTAGGTGTGATGATCGAATTGTTTCTGAGCCAATCACTAGCTTTAATCCAATGAATTATGCAAATTCAACTCTGGAACCTATGTTATCCCCAAATCTCTCTTATTATCATAACCAAAACCAGAATTATTCATTAAATCAATTTACCTATACCCCTCACCTGGGACAAAACCCTTATACACCAAACATCCCTTTAAACACTCCTCCAAGACAAATACACTATAGCAGTACACCACCTTATGACCTCTCAACCCATCCCTGTCCCTCTATGCGAAATGATGTGGCAAGTGTGAATGCAGTGCAGACGCAAGCCCAAGTGTATAATCCACGGTGTTACATATGTGAAGGAAAAGGACACAAGGCAAAGTTCTGCCCAATGGTTGAACGTGTGAAAGCATTAGAGATAGACAGAGATAAGGCGCGAGAGCACATAAGAGAAGGAGAGCGACGGTACGCGTCGCCTTCATGGCAAAACGGCAACGGAGAAAGGGAAACTGGTTACGAGGACCGACGACGGTACTCGTCGCCGTACCGACAAAATGAGCACCGAGAATGGAGAGAGACGCAAAGAAACTCGAATGGTCGCTATTATGACCAACGACGAAACGATCATTATGAAAACCGAGGATGGAGAAGAGAAAGTTTTTCTCATTACCGGGAGAACCAAAATGGGCGGTCTCCGTCACCATACGAGCCCAGAAGAGAACAGAGAAGAAGTGATTATTCTCGTTACAGGGAGAGCCCAAACGAACGGTCACCATCACCATACGAACCCCGACGAGAAGGGAGAAGAAATGATTATTTTAATTACAGGAAAAACCGAAACGAAAGATCGTCATCACCATACGAGCCCCGACGAGAAGGGAGAAGAAGTGATTATTTTAATTACTGGGAGAGCCAAAACACCAGGTCACCGTCACCATATGAACGTCGAAAAGAAAACTGGAGTAGACAGGATTACCGACCATACGACCCAAGGAATCGGTCCCCTTCGCCGTACTCAATCCAATCCCCGCGGGATACCTCCGCTGGAGAATACCGAAATCAGGAAGACCGAGGACGATCGCCGACAAGAAATTGGGAAGGTCGCCAAAATAGCTCTTCTTGGGTAAAAAGAACGGACTCCCCACAAATTAGAGAAAAAAACCCTCGAAAAGTTTCCTTTAAGGAGACTGAAGGATCAACGAATCAGCAATGAGTAGAAGGCCCGAGAAGAAAAAATATTCCTGTAAAAGAAGAAGAGTGGGAATTTAAAATAAATGAGCTAGAAGAAAGGAGTGCGAAAAAATTGCACGCAAAAGAAGTAAATTTGTGTAACTTAAATATAAGCGAAAGTGAACGTACAGCTAATGGACGCAATTCGGCCTTCAGCTCGAAATCCGAAGCAGTTAAGCAAATTACTGAGAAAACTCGTACAGCTGTTTCAAAAGAAGAAATAATTGACGAGAATGATTTAATATCAAGTAACGAGAGGATGAATGAAACCTGCAAAAAAGAAATGATTGAAAATATAAATAACGTCCAAAGAGAACGAAATTGCGTGAGTGATAATTATTAAATAAATGCAAGTAAAAATTAATTTAACAATAATTGTGTGAATGATGATTATAATTTAAGCGCGGGTGAAAATAAATTTAAGGAGAGAAATTGTGTAAATAACGTTTATAAGTTGAGCGCGTGTGAAAATAAATCCGGAAATGATCCATTGTTAGTGGGTGTGAACGGAAGTGCCAATAAAAGCATGAATAAAAGTACGGGTGTTGTAATAACGGAAAGCCATTGTGTGAATGGAGTATGCGACATGAGTACATGGAAAATAAAAACTAAAACGAATGACACATTACATTTTCGTGGGAACGGAAACCAAAATAAGATCCCAGAGAGAGTACATGACGTATTAACTATCCATGGGAACGGAAACCAAAATAAAGTCTCAAGGAATGTGCCATTCGGAAACCAAATGGTATGCGTGAATCACGGCGCGCAAGCTCAAAGAAATGTTGAAATGAACCAAATTGAAAAATTAAAATCAAAGGTTAATTTGTGTGGTTTTCTGTTTCTTTTTCAGTTTTTTTATTTCTTGCATTACACGCGTATGTCTTTTCGTTTGTAATTGGGTAAACAGTCTTGAACTCGACCCAGATACAAGAAGAACCCAAATGGGGGAAGTAAGCATGAAAGAAATCTATAACGAGAAGAAAAAGGTAGGCCAGAAAATCCCCTCTTTGAAGTAAATGTAAATTATCAAATTGAGGAACGAATTTCTCCTCGAGAAACAAGGTACACGCGAGTGTTTTATTACCTGGTCATCGAGGTCGCGATAAGGGAAAAAGGATTTCTGGCCCTGATTGATACAGGGGCCGATGTCTGTTTGATTAGACGAAGGCTTATAGACTCGCTGGGATTGAGACCCCTCACGGAGGAAACTAGGAAAACGTGTGAAGCAATCAATGATAGAAACCTAGAGATACGAGGAAAAATAAACATGGCAATGGGCATTGAGGGAGCAACGTACGAAATTAGTGCTCTAGTAATTGAAGACTTACCCCAGGATTAGGCCTGATCATTGGAGCAGTTTTCATTAAGACCCATCGTGTAAAAATCGAAGGAGAAAGAAGAGGCTTCGACATTCATGTTAACGGAGTCCAAATTCCAGTAGTATCAAGGGTCGAAATGGAAACGGAGGACCTACCTTCCATCGGAATTAATTTAGTAAATATACCTTTTACATTGAAGAACGGGTCAGCCTCCATAGCACCTTCGACTGGAGCCTTCTTGGAATTGAGATCCGAAATTCCCTTAAGGGAACGAATTACGTTGATGATAGAAGCTGTGGCGTCCCCAACGAATTTACATATCGAGCCCCATTTGGCTTGCGCGAGCGAGGACGGAAGCATTCATATATTAGTGTAAAACACCTCCTCGAATGACAAAATTAAGGTAAGAGGCGAAAAGCTAAAAGTAGTTGGAGGAATTTTGAGATATTGCCAATGTGATAGTGATCAAGAAGGAAATGAACAAAGTCGGTGCCTCTATAGTTCAATAGGCACCGACGATCCAACCGAGGAGGATGAAAACGCCGATAACCCAATTGGAAAAGATGAGATAAACCAAGAATTGAGTCGGGGAAAAGACTTATTCGCGGATGAAATTGCTGAAGAAATATACGAACGAGAAATGATGGGTGATTTCACCCAACCGAAAAGAACCCTCGACCAAAAAACGAGAAATAATCGCGGATTTCGTTCAACAGACGAATTTAGAATCCAAGGACAAAGATAGACTCACGAGCATACTGGACGATTATGTAGATGTAGTGTTTTTGGAAGGGGACGAGCTGGGACTTCTAAAGAACTATGAACTCTCCTTAGAGCTAGAACCCAAACATGGTCCGGTTTATACCCACCATTACCGATTACCTTTTAAATATCACGAAGAAGTATCCCGACAAGTGGCAGAACTGGAACAACGAGGTTTATTGGAACGAAAGAACAGTGACTTCAACTGTCCGTTATTACTGGTGAAGCAAAAGAACAAAAATCGCCTAGTGGTAGACTATAGAAATTTAAATAAAGTACTGAAAACATCGCGTTTCAAACTACCAGACATAGATTCTATTTTTCGGAGCTTAGGAGGAAACGCATGGTTCACGACCATCGACTTGGCCCAAGGGTATCATCAAATAGCCTTGGACGAGAAGTCGCAGGGTTTGACGGCGTTCTCCTCAAATAATGCGAGTTTTGTTTACAAAGTATTGCCTTTTGAGCTTAAAATGGCTCCAAACGTCTTTAGTTCCATCATGAGTGACTTGTTTCACGATTTAATCGGAAAGCAAGTATACGTGTTTATCGATGATATACTGATCGTCGGTCGAACGAAGGAAGAGCACGAAGCTAACCTAAGAACCGTTTTACAAAGACTGAGAGAAAGCAATTTAAAATTTAAATTGAGTAAATCACAGTTTTTCCAGGAAAAGGTGGCGTTCTTAGGACACGACATTACAAGAAGTGGTATATCTCCGAGTCTAGACAAGGTGGAGGCCATAAGGAGGCTACGACCACCACACACGGTAAAAGAAGTACAATCGCTGTTGGGATTGGTAAATTACTATCGAAGATATATTCCCAATGCGGCAGAGTTATTAGGCCCAGTATACGCCCTGACTAGGAAAAAGGAAAAATTTGAATGGACTAAGGAAAGTGACGAAACCTTGCAAAAGATTAAAGAAATCATTACAGTCGAAACCTTGCTGCAACATCCCAACCCGGAAGAACCTTTTTACCTATGTACGGACGCATCCGAGAGAGCAAGTGGAGCAGTGTTGATGCAAAAGGATGATGAGGGTGAATTAGTCCCGTTGGAATATTACAGTAAAGGTTTTAATGACACCCAAAGGAGATATTCGGTTATAGAAAAAGAAGGTTTGAGTATTATACTCGCCCGTAACCATTTCCGTGCTCTAATATTAGGGTCTAAAGTAATTCTGAGAACCGACCACCGACCTCTAATTAGTCTAGTAATTAATCAGTCACCAAAAAGACCAACTAAATGGTTCGTCACATTATTGTAATTCGAGCTAAAAATGGAATATGTAAAGGGAGAAAGGAATTTTGCTGCTGACCTAATGGGTCGGTGCGTACCAAGTACAAGTGACAAAGCATCAGAGTGGGAGGACGAAGATCACCTTATAAATGTGATCACGCGAAGCCAGCAATCGGCCCTGGATAGAGGAGAAACGCCCCGAACAGGAATGCTAATAGAAAAATTGTTGCGGGACGAAGAAATTCCCGAAATATCACTCGAAGAAATACGAAAAGCTCAAAACTTACACCCGTGGTGTCGAGATATTATGCAAGAAGGAGAAAACGAGAGATTCAGAATAAAAAACGGAATGCTTTACACAGTCCGATCGCTGGGAGGAAAGGAATCACATCGAATCTACCTACCGGACCCGAAATTACAAAAAAATGCTTTCAGACAATTTCATAACTCGATTGATAAGGGACACTTAGTTGAATCTAAGACCTACCAGGAAATGTCCCGAGTGTATGACTGGCCAAACATGACGGGATTCATACGTCAATACATAAAGGCGTGTGAAATCTGTAATAAGTATAAAAACATTAATCCTCGCAAAGCCCCTTTGGGAGAAACTTCCAAGGGTAAAGAGCCCCTGGATTGGATCTATGCAGATTTAGTAGGTCCGTTTCCACCCTCCCAGGCACATTCGGCCTATATGTTGGTATTGATTGGTTTCACTAAATTCGTAGAAATGTACCCTCTAAAAGACAAGACGGCAACTTCAGTTGCCAAATGTATCTTTGGGCATTATATACTGCCCTATGGAAAAATGAAGAATTTAAAAACTGATAATGGAATGGAGTTTGCTAATGAGGTGATGGCTCACCTCACTAAAAAATACCATATCCATCACAGTTTCGGGAACCCCGCGCATCCGGAAAGTCAAGGTCAAGTCGAACGGTATAATTATTCCTTGAAAAATGATCTTAGAACTTTAATAGGAAATGGGAATGCTAATCATTGGGACGAATACCTGCCCCTTGTGAAAAGCATTCATAACAATACCATATACAACTCGACAAACGAAAGACCATTCTTCTTGATGTACGGTAGAAATCCGACCCTCCATATGGAGAGCGACGAAGTGGACGCCGCTCCCGTTGATTTGGAAGAGTATAAGCGGCGACACACACAGATGAGAAAAAAAGCTAACGCGGCAGCAAGAATGCATTTGGAGGACCAACAAAGAAAAATGATACAAAGAACAGAAGGAAGAAAGATACGTACGATAGAAAGGGTTTACCTAAGAAGAACTCCGACCCCGGGCACGCCTCGTGCCCTACAAACCCCGTTTGGGGGGCCATGTGACGTGTAGGAAAAAATAAACGATTATACATTCCTCATCAAAGACCCAAAGACTGCAAGAAGCAAAAGAGTGCATACAAATAACATAAAGACCGAAACCACAAATGCACAGTATAAAAGAACTTCCGATGATGTAGAGATCTTGGACCCTCCTTCCGAAGGTGTGATTAGCACGATTAGAAGAGAAAATGAAATCCGAGGATTTGATGTCGAAATGAGAGTCAAGAGATTAAAAGATGAGTCGTTAAGGCATCAAAATAGGTTTAATAACTCAAAGAAATTATGGACACATTTTACGAGGCCTCCCGACTGACCTCGTTAATAAACGACGTCTGTACATACATGACTATCATTGCGTGTAGCATAACAAGAGATAAATTTCTTTAAATCGCCTCACAAAAATGAAAGACTCGCTAAGTAAAAGTCTTTCGCGTTTTTGCTTGACACTAAAATTAATTATGCAAATATAAAATTTTTCTAAATAAAAGACGCTTTCCTTGCTTTTATAATTACATAAACCAAAGGATAAAATAGGAGTTTAAATACGTAATATTAAGCAGAGAGAGCAGACCGGAAAAACGTATCCAATTAAAAATTTAAGATAACGCTAATTAACATGTAAGAAAAGATCAAACCAAACTTCATCTATATCCATTCACGAAATGCAAATAGACACTTGGAAGTGTAGGCTTTTAAATGTAGGCTCGTAAAACAGACCCTTTCATATTGTAGGCTTCTCTAAGATGTAGGCTTTTACGAGAGTAGGCGATGGGCAACTTAATCTATAAATTTCCCAAATGAGTTTCATGTTAAAAATTGTAGGATTGTATCTAACAAGAAAAAACCATGATAAAAGTGTCACAAGAGACCGGATGTAAGATAAGAAGCTTCGACTCAAAGGCAAAGGCATTAACGTTACGAGTAAATTTCTTCTTGCCATTATAAGTAGTATATCTATATGAATTTATACTATTCTTTATTTTTATTTTAGACTTGAGTCAAAGGATCGAAAATTATTTAATTAGTTCGTTTTGAACTGTGGATGGAAATACAGAAGGGATAGTGAGAAATTAATAGTTTAATAATTTCGGAAAATAATTTAATAAAATTAATAATTCAATTTAAAAATAATTTACTAATTCAATTCCTGTTAAACACAGAACTGATAAATTTATTTTTCCTTAAGTTTTACTAAATTCTTGTCATTAAAGAAAAATAAATAAATTAGACAAATAAATAAATAAAGAAGTATCAACGACTCCTGCTGAGGGAAAGAGTCACCCAGCTCTTATCACTGAGCGCAAGTTCAGACAGGGGAGCGAACCTTTCCAACCACGAAGCTTTGCACTAATCAGTCTACGACGTCCATCTACACCACGTCCTAACCTTACATTTCCAAATGCCTGTAGAATTTACAATTTGTTCGTCTATCCAGTATGAAGTAGGTGATGGAGTTCGACCTCCGTTGAAAGATCTACCTATTAACGTTATCGCCAATCGGTACGACGTGGAACCTGGTCGGAACAAGGAATCATACGGAGGAACCCCGAAATACCGTCCAAGGAAATCCTCCGAGAATGAAGTTAAGTCAACATTCAGCCGAATTAGTCGGCCTAAATAATATATAAATTCTTTAGCACTCCTAACATTTAAATAAACACTAGTTAACGATACTGTTAGCCTAAAATCTAAGTTTAACTACGTGCCCAAATTTAAGTATTTAATATTAAAGAAATTAGAGTGTTCCTTATAGCTTAAAATTAAAAGAACAGTTAAATTATAATGAAATAATATAGTAAAAGACAGTTAAATTGTGGTAAAATAGTATGGCATAAAAGTAAAGAAAAGGCGACGCCATAGTATAAAGATAAAATTAGTGAGAAGTTATAAATCAATTTAAAATAATGTGTTGTAACTTAGTGTGAACTTCCATCCTATAATTTAATACGTTAATTTAAATCTCTTGAAAACGTCTATAAATCATATCTACATAACCTCTCACTGTACGTTTATCTTCAAATCTATTTTTCTTTTCTATCATATAAGCTACATGCGCAAGTTATCCTTAAGAAAACTTTTCTATAATCATGACGTCATAATTTTTTATAAGAAATTGTTTTTAACTTCAGAGTATTTACAACTTGAATTATTTCCTAATAACTAAATCGTGAGTACTCATAAACATTAAATTGAAGCTTCCAAATGTCATGTTTCTTATTATCGAAAAACATTATGCAATGTTCCATTACATAAAACCCTTTAGTATAAAATTACTTGGTGTAACGTAAAGCCTTAAGCTCTTACATACGCTTAATCGGTGAAATATTTCGCGATACTTTCGATGAAAAAGAAATAAAATTAGTTATCCGTAAAAGATTACACCGACCCTCGTAAAAAAAGGAGAAATTGATGTGGAAAAACCAATGTAAATTCAATTAATAATTATCTTCCAATTTAATTAATAATGCAAAAGAGAAAATTAAACTTTTTCTAAAACCCTTTAAAGATCTATGAAAAAATTCAACACCTGGGTAGCATACCGTCTGAACTGTTGTGTATAGATAACAAGCTTACCTTATCATCATATGCAGATGACATCACTCTAACATCCACTCACAACAACATCGACACCGCTACAAATAACCTACAAACATACATAAACAGTATACAAGACTGGCTCACACACAATAGACTCAAAGTAGCGCCCACAAAATCAACCATCACCTTGCTTACAAGCAACACAAAAGAACATCAGGTAATTCCACAGCTTACACTGAGCAACATCAACATTCCACACACTCACAGGACCAAAATACTTGGGGTCACATACAACACATCATTATCTTTGGCAAACCACATTCAGGACATTAAAAACAAATGTACGTCAAGACATAACACGCTTAGGGTACTAACAGGCGCAAACTTTGGACACCAGCAGGAAACAACATCACTCATATACAAACAATATATTCGCTCAGTTATGGACTATGCTAGCCCATACTGGGCACCCATTATCTCAAATACACACATAAACACCTTACAGACAATACAAAACAACGCACTTCGTATCATTACAGAATGCACTCAAAAAACACCAATAGAACACCTCCACACAGAAACAAAAATACTGAAAGTTAGGGAACATTTAGACATGAGGGGAACACAATTCATGGCAGCAGCGACAACTAACCCACAACACCCTTGCCACTACATGTACAATCATGCACCAACACCTCGCACCATTAAGGTAACACCAGAGAGATATTATAACCAAATACTCCATTCCATACCACGCCCCACAGACATCACACAGTACAGAAAACACATACACACACACACCGAACCCACAAAGCACTGATACGACTCGGTCCGAATGCGGTCCTAGGTGGGAAGCCGCCACCCATTAACAGGTCAGAGATCAGCCTGAGCAGATCGGATCGAGTTAACTTAGTACGATTCCGATGTGGACATCACCCCAACCTTACGGACATATAAACACAGAATAGACAACTCCACAGACGACACCTGCCACCTGTGCCAGGACACACCACAAACAATTGAACACATTATGACAGACTGTACCGCTCTAGCACAACAACGAACACAACACAACATCACTAGTACGCTGAACCTCTGGTCCACTCCGGAGAGGGCGATCGGTTACCTGCGTGCCGCCGACTTGCTCGATCAGGGTGGGCTGATCGGCTAAACAACAACTGTTGTGTATTCTATTTTTGGACAGGTTCTTCTTGTAAAGAACCCTCAAAAGAACATTGCATTATGAAACAAAAAATTGATCTTAATCTTGGTGTTTCTTTTTCTCAACTATTCTTTCCGATAAAATTTGAGTGTTACTATTAAATTTTGTGTCATGCGTCATAAGGTAAACCCTAAACTAATTTTGTAAAACGTTTTAATGTTCCCTCAAGTTGTTTGGAATGTCTTAATATTTTCATCAAGAAAACCAGAGACTGTTGTTCAAAAAAAGGTAATTACGTAAGACGTAATTTGACTGTGCTTATCTTCTAACTTCCTGCTTTCCTATGTGTGCTAACAGGACACTATTTTCTTTCATTTAATTCCCTATCAAACGAGTCAACTTCACAAAGACTCTTCCCCAACAACTAATTAAATAAGTTAGTCCTTAGAAGTAAATCTTCCCCTTTTATTGCTAGACCTTGATGGGACGAAAATATTCTTCCAGAAATTATCTTCCCCCATGATTCAGTAACTGTAATCCTTTTAGACTATCCAAAATAAATTAAGAGGCTTATCCTCTCTAATTATGATTGAGATCACTGCTATACACTATATGCAACGTTGGTAGCTCTTTACCATCTTGCGATTATTCTTAACGCACTGTAAACTTTTGAAAGGACTTAAGAGTCCTCACTAAGCATTCAATATCTTACAGAATAGTAAATTACCCTTTTTCTGTCCTTTTAGCACCTTATTGTCATTTATCTTACAACTATGAATTTCATTTCCCACTGTGCTTCTTTCTAAAATAATTTGAGTTTTCCTAAGCTAAAATTATTATAAAATATAATCTCTCTTTAGGACAGTGTGCTTCATAAATTATTTTCTATGAATTAGAACTGAAATTTCTTTAGTTACCCGTGCCTTTTATTACACAAACTTATAATAAATTCTGAAACCAGAATTATGTTGACAACCTATGAGAAATTAGTTTTCATTTTTTCAAGTCATAAATAAGATGAAACATATTTCACGTCCGGGAGAGTTTAGATTATATTCTTTTATTTCTATTTTTAAGATATTTCGTTATCTAACCATTTATGTTTTATGTGTGAAATTTCCTATACTTTTTTATATGTGTAAACCCAAGAACCATAATATCTTTTGGTCCTTGTCATTGAATTCAGAGAAAACGTATAATGGAAGAATGCGAAACGTTAAAATAAGCTCATTTCCCGTAACACTACTTCAGTTACCCCTCCTAACAACCAAACTCACTAAATCCCATTTTCCAACTAATAAATCACATTAATATTAATTAAAGTGATTCTCTCCTATCATTTCAAATATGACATTTCTTTAATGTAATTTTAATAATTGCTGATAAATAAAGAAGTAACAGATAAAGATCCCTCGTGTCACATTAAATTAACTAAAAGATTTTTATATGCTTTTTTCCGGGCCAAAAAGCCCTTTAAAAATTTTCAATTTTTCCCATTTAACAAACGTTTTGAATTTCTACCACTATGCTAGTTTCTAAACTTCAAGATACCTTAAATAATATCTCAAATTTTTTAGTCAAATTTTTCCTTAATTTTTAACGAGAAATAAAAAAGAGAACTATTTTAATCAGTTAATGTCTTTTTATATTATTGCAATTTGATTCTATTACTGTTTTTTATTTTAAAATAAGTTAATTTTAATTTTTATGTTAACCTCTAATCGTATAATTAACCCTTATATTATTGATATTTTAAATTTATGTGTAGGTTTTAAGTTTAAAGTAAATCAATTCTTATTAATCTATATAATGGATGATTAACTCTAAAATTCATTATTTTATGACATTTAATTTATGATAAATCTGAATTTAAATTATTCAACGACCCGTGTTATGGTCGTATTCGATTTGATTTTAACTTATGTTTAATATAAATTTAATTTTAGAATAGGTTTGGATTTAATTTTTATTGAAGATCCGAGTTATAATCGTAACCGATTCATTTGTAAATTTAATAATCCTGATTTATCGCATATACTGAACTTTACTTTTTATTACTTTGGATTTTAATTTTAATTTCAATTTGTAAATGAATTTACCTGTATTCCGATTTATTTTGCAGTTCACCGTAAATAACGTAAATAAAGCATTATTGCATATTAATTGGATTCCATTATTGTAGTCTGCTGTTGTAATTTGTAAATGAAGATATCTTCTTCATGACGTCACTTGAATGACATCCTATGAGCTGAGATCATTTCAATTTAGTCTCCTTTAAAAAAAGCAATCAATACAATTGTCAGTCAATTCATTTTGACATTGGATTACTTCCCTTAAGGAAAATCTTTCAACTACTTTACTTCCCTAACGGTAAATCTTCCAAATAGGAATTTATATAATTTGATATGACCTCAGTGTTTATAATACGAATTCGCGTGTTTTTCGAAACTTTCGCGATACTAGTTTCCGATAAGAGGCGAAGCCCTAAGTTTTTTTTTTTTTTTTTTTTTTGGAGGGACGAAATGTTATACGGGACGACAGTAATATGAAGAATTAATTAAAATTGAAATAATTAGTATATTTTAATGATTAATGTACGAAGCTACACAATCCTTTCTAAGCCCTTAAATAACAGTGTAACACTGAATCTGTTTATACAGAATTTTTTATGTTTTTATATGCATTTGTGGGCGCTGAGTCCAAATCTGGCCTTCGTTAGTGTGTATCATCAATGATTTCAGAGATAATCCATTTTTCATGTTTTACCAGTATAATGTTATTATGGGCGCAGCAATATCAGAATAATTAGGAATTGTTGAGAACAATCCGGATGTTCGTTGATAGTTTCTTGTTCTAGAAATTGCCTGAAACTTCCACTGTGCTATATAAAGAAGAGCGCAGAGTCTGAGAAGTCAGTAAGTGTGAGCACACAAAGAAAGCAGGTTGTTTGTCTCATGGTTACCAGCACTGAGGTACTGTGTTTCTGTGCTTCTCTGTGCTGACGATTTCAGCGTTATCGATCTTTTTTACTGCGAACATTATTTCAGTGTTGTGAATACATCTTTTTTCTGGAATCTGTAATCTGTTGCAGATTTAATAACTCTTCTCTCTATATCTGCAGTTTATGATTAATGTAGTACAGTTTGGCAAAGAGAATGGCAACTAGAGCTTGTAAACACTCGCCGGATATATTCTGCTACGTTTGTGGGTATTACATAGGCCCCAAGCAAGTATCGCACAAGATTGTGAAAGGCATCAAGTTCTGGATCGCGTATCGGCTCTATTTTGGTATGCCTCTGGGTGACTAAGATAAGCCCTGGGCACCCCATGTGATCTGTGGAAGCTGCCTGTCCACACTTGAAGGGTGGCTGCGGGGAGTACGCAAGGCAATGCCCTTTGCGGTACCCAGAATATGGAGAGAACCAAAGAGCCACCACGACGATTGCTACTACTGCATGGTAGATGTTTCTAAGTACAGGAAAGTTAAAGGAAGGCAGACTCTTCAGTATCCAAGCATAGCGTCATCCATAGCTCCTGTACCATATGGCGAAGGTCTTCCAATACCAAAGCTGTGCGCGCTACTCATGAAAACTAGCGCCGCTAGCGCTAGTGAGGCAAAATAATAGCGGCGCTAGCGCTAACGCTAGTCATTTCAAAATTTAGCGACGCTAGCGCTAGTTTTCAATATTAGCTATAACAAATAAAAAATACCTATTATGTTAGTTACACTTCTGTGCAGTAATATTGTCAAAAAGAATGTTTAAATGAAACAATTATACTATAGAACCAAAGCTTTTTATTTATTTAAATCCAGTGTAACAAAACTTTTTATTTATTTAAATCCAGTATATTTATTTAAATCTAGCTATAACAAATAAAAAATACCTAATACCATAGAAAACAATACATTTCTTTTATTTAATTATTTGATATATCATATATACAACAGAAGTATTTCAAGTAATATATTTGTAATTATTCAAATCAAGTAGAAAAAAACAATACAATATAATCAAGCTAATTTAGGTATCAAGTTGTTTCAGTAGTACTTTATTACAACGACCTAGGACAATTATTTATTTAATTTTGCAATGCAATGCAGAATGAGGGAACCGCCGCCAGCATACATGTTCATACATGTTTGAAACGTTCAAACTCGTATGGAATAGAAGGACTTTAAATTCATTTTTTAAATAAAAATTAGCGCTAGCGCATAGCGTTAATTTTTATTTCAAAAACTAGCGGCGCTGGTAAATGCGCTAGTAGTTTGAAAATATAGCGACGCTAGTGGTGGCGCTATTAAAAAACTAGCGGCGCTAGTCACAGCTCTGTCCAATACCGCGTCCACCAAAACAGGTATCTATCCATTACTTTACCTTCTGTATTTACAGACTGTGGGTCATTATGTGTCGATTTTTCTTAGTGCTGATGCTCTTCTACATACAGGGGTTACACAAAATAATATGAACACCCGCCGATTTCACCGGTTATCTTTACGGACTGCTCAGACACAAAGTAAACGGTCAAATGACTGGAAAACCTATTTAAATGCGTAACAGAGAGTGTATACGTCATGTTATAACCCTCACGTTGTTTTTACAGATCTGAGTGAATTATGAATTAGCAGTTATGAAAGACCTGTCAGACTTCCAAAGAGGGCAAATTGTCGGAGCGCGGATGGCTGGTGCATCGGTGACAAAACCGCTCAGATGTTCAATGTATCCAGAGGAACTGTCTCTATGGTCATGTCTGCATACCAAAACCATGGAAAGAC
This sequence comes from Bathynomus jamesi, assembly GCA_023014485.1. NCBI lineage: Eukaryota > Metazoa > Arthropoda > Malacostraca > Isopoda > Cirolanidae > Bathynomus > Bathynomus jamesi. The sequence continues at coordinate 1,017,484 of JAJOZX010000534.1, forward strand.
AAGCACCGACAAATGCAATAGTGGACACAAGAAGAAGCTGTGTGATCGAGACCGCCGGGTGCTAAAGCGCATTGTGACAAAGAACCATAAGACCACAGCTCCAAAAGTGACTGCAGAGCTTAACCAGCATCTTGCAAGCCCGGTATCGACCAGAACTGTACGTCGCGAGCTCCATGGAGCTGGATACCAATTGAGGGCTGCAATTGCCAAACCCTTCCTTTCGCACATCAACATTGAGCGGCGCAGAAAATGGTGTAATGACCATAAGAATTGGTCAATGGACCGGTGGAAGAATGTAGTCTACTCCGACGAATCCTCCTTTACGCTATTCCCATGTTCCGGTCGAGTTTACGTCTGGAGACAGCCTAAAGATGCTTATGACCCTGACTGCCTGACTCCAACCGTTAAGCATGGATGCGGATGTGTGATAGTTTGGGCAGCAATATCGTGGAATACTCTTGGCCCAGCTGTAGTACTGCATGGTAGGGTTAACGCCCAGGTCTATCTGTCAATATTGGCTGACCAGGTCCATCCCATGGTCCAAACGCTGTTTCCCAATGGCGGCGCCGTCTTCCAGGATGATAATGCACCAATCCACACCGCTGGGGTCGTTAAAAACTGGTTTGAAGAGCATGTTAGTGAAGTAGAACGCTTGGATTGGCCTCCACAATCCCCGGATCTTAACATTATCGAGCATCTGTGGTGTCAGTTGGAGCAGCAGGTCAGAAGCCGATTCCCACCGCCGGCGTCTTTGGAGGAACTGGAGCAGGGTTTGCTCGAAGAATGGTTCAGGATTCCTCTAGCCACTGTCCAAAAGCTGTATGAATCAATTCCCCGACGCATTGCAGCTGTTATTGCCGCTAAAGGAAGACCAACTCCATATTAAGAATAAAAACCGCCATTTATCAAGGTGTTCATAGTATTTTGTCTAACCCCTGTATATAGCTATGCCTATATTTTGTTTCTTTGCTTTGCAGGTTGAAAATGAGGATGCAGCTAGCTCATCATAGATGTCGGCTGGTGAGGACAGTCATGAAGAAGAATATACAGTAACTTTCAGTACAAACCCTCACTTTCCAAATCAGAGGGAATTGGACGACTTAATTAGAGATTTGGGTCTGACGAAATCAGGGTCTGAGCTTCTGACCTCCAGACTCAAAGAGTGGAATTTGCTTGAAGAAGACTGCAAGATCACTGTATACCGAAAGCGGCATGAAGAGTTTGCAAGGTTCTACGATGTCAATGGCTCTCTCTGTTATTGCAGCGAGGTTAATGGTCTATTCACAGCTATTGGGTTAACACATATACCATCAGAGTGGCACCTGTTTATTGACAGTTCAACTCGGAGTTTAAAAGCTGTTCTACTCCACGATGGGAACAAATATCCATCTATACCAGTTGCACATTCTGTTCAAATGAAAGAGGACTATGAAAATGTCAAACAACTGCTCACTGAAAAGTGTGATAACATATATTTTTGAAACGGTTGATGATAGAGCAAAACCACTATCATTTTTAGAATCAGCGCCCCGAAATCGTTAAGAAACGACAGAAAAATCACAATAAACAGAAAATTTTTCAAATTTTGTTACCCAGTGTAATTGCTCAACTTGGAAAAAACACCAATTATACACAAGCAGGTGTTCGCCGACGTCTTAATAATTAACGAAAACATCATTATAATGTTAAGACAATTAGTCTTCCCAATTAAAGACGCTCAGATGCACTTTTGCGACATCTGGCGCTTGTTAATTGCTTATGTAACGGTTTGCCCAATGAACCTTCAAAGCTAAAATCTCACATCCGTTACGAAACCCTTGACTGTGGAAATTCCAGATTCTTGGTCTCACGGTGACGTGTCGCTCTGACGTATGTGAGAGTGAATTCCTTCTTATATAAGGAGGAGTTCAGCCATTGAAGGACAGATTCAGATTTTAGATTTTGAGCAACTCTCAGCCAGACTTTGGGTGGAGCTCAACTCACCTGGGTCTCCGCGGGTAATGGACGCATATTACCTCGTATGCATTAGTTTTGCTTTTTGGGTTTTTAGAAAGGGCACAAGGGTAGTTGCTTCGAGAAAAAAAACCGTTATTCATTTTATCGCGGGCGACGAGGAGCGAGTTGCCCGTTTGTAGCTTAACTTGCTTTACAGTGGAACTAAAACGGAGCACAAGGGTTGCTTTCAAGAAGAGGTTCGTCTGACTTGAATTAACGTAACTTACCTCTTGGTGAAGGGTAAAATTTCACCTACCTAAATTAGGGAACGAGCTTCGTATCGGAAATTCGATATCGTAGATTCGACGGAAGGAAACGCTAGCAGACATAGTTCTTTTATTTCTACGTGACCTTAATTGTCACGCATAAGCATAAGAATAACTTACATAATTAAAACCCGGTGAACTTAATATAAATTAGATCTTGTGAACTGAAGTATAAACTCTCGCCTGTAATTAATCCGCCTATTTGAACTTGATTAAAATGACTTAAAATTAAAGCCGACTCTCAGTTATCCTATAATAATTAAACTTAAATTCGACGAGTGAAAAAGGGGCTAAGGAAGCTCCCGGATCCGGCAAGTAACCTGAAGGTCAGGGCACTCTGTCGGAAGAGTATTTTTATTGTACTTGGAGGTTAAAATTCACCGGGTAACCGCCCCCAGATACAATATATATATATATATATATATATATATATATATAATATATATATATATATATATTATATAACAATCAAGGATTATGGTATCCAAAGGGTACGGTACCATAGGTACCAGGCACCTGGTAACGTTTCCTATAGGTTTTACGGCATACCTTCGTAACACTAAGTTTCTTCACATCCCCCAGCTTCTGCGCCCGAAAATTGTGGGGCTCTACAGTCAGTTGGAGCGGTTGGTCGCCCTTATCTTCCAAGCACACTAGATCCTTCAACGAGTCAAAGTTAACGATACGCCGGTTCGCCTGGTTAACCGTGATACCGTTAGCCTTCACGATATATTTCATCCTCCTCCACCCTCACCTGTACCCGATAAGTTTTTGGACTTGTTGAGACAAAGGAGTCAGCGTATGCGATGTCTCCATACTCGTCCTTGATCTCATCAGTCAATTCTCCGAGAAATTCACTAATAGGCTGCATGTATTCACCCTCCCTCGCTGTGAATATCACACTATCTGTATCGGCGTACAGAACCCTCCGCCGAAGAGAATACAATAGACCAGTGGTCGGGGAACTTTTTTGGGTATTACCCCAAAATATATTTGAGGACGTAATCAGGACGTAAATTCGTAATATTCTAAAATTTAGAATAACGCCACATTTATGTAACAAAATAAAATAAAAATATACGAAAAAAATATCAGCACAAAGTGTCTCTCATACCGCACGCATTACCCCCAAAAGTTTTAAATTTACTCCATTTGGGTAATTTACCCCTGTTCCCCGACCACTGCAATAGACCCTAAAGTTTGATGCTTGCGTAGGCCGTTTTGAAGCTGGTTATAGGTATGTTTGTAGCACGCGATGTGTCTGTGGCGTATTACCTACATTCACGATCTCCATGACCTCTTTATCGGGAGCGTTGGCATAATCCCACACCTCGTTATAACTTTGGGCTAGGTGAACGTTCCCCTTGTCTGTATGTTGATCCATTTAATTTTTATTGCCTAACATAAAAGTACAATCTTACGTATACACTGAACTTAATACAAAAATAAGGCCAACATAGCCACTTAACCTAGCATACCGGGATACTGTTTGATTAATTATCTGACAATTTTATGTATATTATTATTACATGAGACATCTTATAAAACTTATAACACTTATTATCACATAGCCACTTAATATAACACAACTTAGTATGCATATATAATCTTTGCTACATTACAAAAATAAGGTATTGTAAACCGGCAGTTGTCTGAACCAAGACTGTTATATAGGTGAGAGGTACACAGTATCTGAAGACCGGACATTGTACAATAACACATTAGAGCTGTTTTGGACACTAGTAATGAAATTATATATATTCTTCCGGATTAAAAGCTGGTACGTAGGTTACGCGTAGTAAACTGGCACTGCACAATTTGGATCCCTTCATGGCATACGAAAAAAATTATTATAAGCAACAGAGAGTTTATTCATAGCAGTTTTTGTATAGTTCCTCCATACTTGGGATGCATACAGTGCAGTACAGTAAGTTCTAAAAAGTTAAGTTTTAACTGATTCTGAACACAACAAATTTCCTTCCTAGCATGTTACCCTGTACATACAACTTTTTACGTTGCCTCTCAATATCGAGTTCATCTCGCAGCTCATGAGTAATTACATGACACTTTGCTCCATTATAGGTGATGCCATTTTCTATACTATTTGTTCACATATCTTTAATAGTACTCTCATCCCATGGGGAGAGGATGACAGAAGTAGAAGGTCACCAGCATACATTAAATGATTAATATTTCCTTCCCAATGACAGCCAGTTCATTGATAAGGTCATCCATGTATATACAGAAAAATAGGGTGATAATATACCTCCTTGCTTAACACTATTAGTTACCTTAAAACCTGGTGATGCACTGCTTTTCCACCTTACAAACATGATCAGCTCTGTATACCAGAATGCAAGTATCCTAAGTATACAATTAGGAACCCCTCGACACAAGAGTTTCTTGAAAAGTTTGTGATAGTTAACTCTATCAATTGCTTTTGATGCATCCAAAAAACAGGAATATATATTACTACTTGACATCTTTTATTTTAGGAAGGCTTCCTTTAGCATATAAATACACATGCCAGTACCATGTTTCACTCTAAAGCCAAACTGATTGTCATAAGTCTGCAAGTATGTACTTATCCTATTATAAATGAAATATTCTAACACCTTAGAAAGTATACTGGCAAGTGCTATTGGCCTATAATTATTCTTATCGCATATACTAGCACCCTTATTTTTAAAAACTGGCAACAAGTTAAATCTAATACAAAGATATTGCAAGAAAACTCTGCTGATAACCTTCTTCCTATGAACCAGCCAGATTTAATGTCAACTGCTTCATGTACCGATTTATCTGATAGTTGTATAATATCTCGTATATCCGTCAAATATAAATAATTCAGAAGTTTCGGAACAGTGTAAAGTACCTTCATCAGTTAAATCCAGCTCATTGTCAGCACAAGGAAAAGCTGCCTCAAAAATTCTGAGAGTAATCATAACATTGTTTGCAATGATCTACAGATCTACAGAAGCTAAGGCTAACAAAGACCATAAGATCCACTCTAAGGTTAGCCCGAGAGAAAGGAAAGAGTAGGGGGTTAAGAGAAGAGAAGAGAATAAGGGGTTAAGTAAGGAGGAACACCTATCACTCGTGGGTTAACATTCATTCAGAAAAAGAGAAAAAAAAGACTCACCATTATCATCCGTCGGCCACTTCCGACAAGTCAGAAAAATAGTCGGAGAAAATAGGAGAGGGGTGAAAGATGAAAAGAAGTAAAATAAGAACGCTTACAAACCATGCAAACACAGTCTTCACCCACTGTCATACCCTGCAAACTACAAACATGCAAGAAAAGAGAGTTACAGACATGCAAAGTAAGGAGAGAATTATAAAAAAAAGTAGGTAAAGTTAAACAAAAAGTGGGTTAGTTTACACTACGAGCTACATCTACGTTCGTGTTAGTCTAATTTTTTTTTTTTTTTTATTATTTTTTTTGTTGACATCACACGCTGGCATGTCACAAGCTGGCATTGGATCAAATGTAGAATTCGGACCCCAGCCTTTTTTAGTTAGCTTTATAAGGCTAACTAACAAAAATATCATGACCTAACCTAACCAATCGTCAAGGGCGTACAGTTAACCTAACGATTGGTTAGGTTAGGTCGTGATATTTTCGTTAGTTAGCCTTATAAAGCTAACTAAAAAAGGCTGGGGTCCGAATTCTACATTTGATCCCTGGCATTTATCGTCAACAGACTCATCCTCGCCCACCACCACCAGAGCTCCTGTTGCTAATTGTTTTTTTTTTTTTTTATTTTAAACAACGTTAATATTTTTAAAATGTCTGTCAAGACGGTTCTTAAACACATTAACGCTGGTAGAGTTCACGACGGTCGCGGGAAGATTATTCCATTTATCAATTACTTTAAACGTAAAGAAGTTTTTAGCGATATTAGTAATGAAACGTCTGCCACGCAACTTAAATCCGTTATTATGAGTATTACTATTATCGAAAGTGAACAATTTGTCAAAATTTACGTTATCGATGTTATTAACGATTTTCAAAACTTCAATAAGCTCCCCCCTTAATCTCCTAGTTTCGAGTGAATACAGATCTAACTCTTTAATCCTGTCTTCATAAGGCTTGTTGCGCAATGACGGAATTAGTTTCGTGGCACGACGCTGAACTCTTTCTAACCTATCAATATCCTCACGGAAGTACGGCACCAAAACTGAACAGCATATTCTAAATGAGGCATGACTAGGGACTTATAAAGGGGCAATATAATATCCCTTCGATTTAAATTCGAAATTACGCACTATGAAGCCTAACATCCTATTAGCTTTTGCGCAAGACTCAAGGCACTGGTTCCTAACCTTTAAATCCTTAGATACGCGTACGTCTAAATTCCTCGTCAACGCTCGCCAACTCCCTATCATCCATCGTGTACGTGTAATTATTGTTACGAGAACCTACATGCAAAACTTTACATTTGTCTACGTTAAATTGCATCTGCCACTTATCCGTCCACTCCATAATCCTATTTACATCGTCTTGGAGCCTATTTCTATCGTCCTCGTTAAAAACCTTACCGCCTATTTTAGTATCGTCCGCGAATTTTGACACGTTACTAGTCAATCCTACATCTATGTCGTTAATGTAAATTACGAATCGTAATGGGCCTAACACTGAACCCTGTGGGACACCGCTACCTACATCCAACCACCCCGATTCACTACCATTAACTACCACCCTCTGCCTCCTAGCACGAAGCCATTCTTCTAACCAGTTAGCTACCTGACCGCGTACACCGTGCGCTTTGACCTTCGCAATTAATCTCCTATGCGGAACTGTATCGAACGCCTTTTTAAAACATAAATAAATAACGTCAGCCGCTCTGTGCCTATCGTATTCGCGCACTATTTCGTTATAAAATTCTAACAAATTAGTTAAACAAGATCTATGGCGTCGAAACCCATGCCGACTACTATTAATCAAATCTCTACTTTCTAAGCGATCGATGATACGATCCCTAATTGCGGATTCCAAAAGTTTACCTACAATTGACGTTAAGCTAATGGGCCTATAATTACGAGGTACCGTGCGGTCGCCTTTTTTAAAAATGGGCGTGACGTTAGCTAATTTGAAGTCTTCAGGTATAATCCCCGTTTCGAGTAACTGATTAAAAATCTTCGTTAAGGGGCCTACGATAACGTCTTTCAAATCTTTCAAATGTCTGTGATAAAAAGCGTCAGGGCCTGGAGCCTTGCTCACTTTTCGGCTATCGATATAATGCGCAATCTCACCCTCGTAAACAGTTATTTCATCCAAAATAGTCTCGCTACTAAATGGAACGATATCGTCCACGTCGGGGACATTATTTACGTCTTCTACGGTAAAAACTGTCGCAAAAAAGTTATTGAAAATACCCGCCATCGCCTGAGCGTCAGAAGCCAAAGCGCCATTAACATCCACAAGAGGGCCTATGTTATCTTTTATCGGCTTACGATTATTCACGTATTCAAAAAACTTTTTTGGATTATGTTTACTATCCGCAGCTATAAGGGTGCTACTGTAGTATGCGGTCTACCTACGATTCGGCGGTCTACCTTTTAATTATAGCTTCTTATCTTATTATTTTATTATTAGGTTAATTGTACGCCCTTGACGATTGGTTAGGTTAAGTCGTGATATTTTCGTTAAAACTAACGAAAATATCACGACTTAACCTAACCAATCATCAAGGGCGTACTGTAGTATGCGGTCTACCATTAAGTATGCGGTAGTAGTATGTTTAACTTCTTTAATAATTCCTTAATTGAATAAATTAAATTATAATTCCTTTCAATTCATTTTCAATTCCTTTTAAATATTTTGAACGGTAGACCGCATACTACAGTAGAAACTTAACGGTAGACCGCATACTACAGTAGAAACTTAACGGTAGACCGCATACTACAGTAGAAACTTAACGGTAGACCGCATACTACAGTAGCACCGCTATAAGTATCTCTAAATTACGCTTGGCATTCCTAACTGATCTTTTAACCTGACGTCTAAGCTCGATATATCTATTAAAGTTAGCTGCCGTGCCATTGCGCTTATTAAGTCTATACGCTCTATAACGCTCGTTTATGTACTCGCCTATTTCCCTAGTTCACTACTTCGGCCTATCATGATTTCTAGCGCGCTTGGGCCTACGAGGAATAAACTCCCTTTCAATATTCCTAAAACTTTCTTTAAACGCCACCAAATTCAAATTTGTTGCATTACCCATAAATAAGTTATCCCAGTCCACTACTCTCATCCTATCCGCAAAACTATTAAAATTAGCCCTACGAAAATCAGGGACTTCTATTACGTTACTATCTTTAGTGTTTTCTATCGATAACTTAAACCTAAGAATTTGATGATCACTACATCCTAAACTCTCGCCTACTTCTAAACCTTCGACTATATTCTCGCCGTTCGTCATCACCAAATCTAAAATATTGTCACCGCGCGATGGTTCGGTAACTATCTGTCGTAAGAAGTTATCTTCCATATACTCAATCAATCTCAAACCTTCCTCATTACCAGTAAAATTCTCGTAATTAACATTAGGGCAGTTAAAGTCTCCGACAATTATACTATTCCGATTGTCAATAAAATTACCAAGAAGTGAGTAAAATCTAGTATCTGTATCGAGGGGTTGAACGGGAGGTCTATAAACAACAACAAAATTAAAACTAATACTACGCGCCCTAACTTCAACACATATCGCATTAATTGCTGCCAGAAAATCTAACTTAACCTCGATAGCCCTAAGGGAATTACGAATGTACAGCAAAACGCCGCCACCAAACCTATGTAACCTATCATTCGTAAAAAGTTTAAACCCGGTAAATCAAGCTCCCCCAACAAGTCCCGAGTCACAGTATTTAACCAAGTTTCAGTGATAGCAACTATATTGTAGTTGCCGGAATAAATTATCGCCTTAAATTCGTTTAATTTATTTCTAATACTACGCGCTTTACAATAAAAGACGTTTAAGTTATTTTTTACCACGGGCCCGCGTTTTAAACTATTTTTCACGTCGGGCCCACGTTCCCCAGACCCACAACGTTTAAAGAAGGCTTCGACCTATACAGCTTTCGCACGTTTTCGTCTATTAACCTACCTAGCCTAGCATTACCTATTTCATTAAAATGCACCCCCATCTTTTATAAAACGGCTAGGATCACTGAATTCGGACCACAGCTTTACGAAGGGTACATTTTCTTCAGCACAAATCTCTTCTAATTTATTATTCAAAAATATTGTTTTTGACGTAATCCTAAGACCCAACCCGTGCCTAGGGGTAATACCTAGAACTAAAGACCTCTCTGACCTCGCCTTCAGGGACCTAATTAACTCCCTATATCTCTCCAAAAGGTCAGACACTCTCGTATCGGGCCTATACGAGTCGTTGCCTCCTACCATCGTCACCAACATTGAGTGACGGGAGGCAACGTCAATCCTATCCACTTCGTCTCTAACTCTGTCAACCCTGGCCCCTTGGAGAGAGACCCTCCTCCTCTTGGTTGGATGCCGTTCAACGAACTCTTTGTCCATGTGGCGCACTAAAGAGTCCCCAATTAAAATAGTTTCCTCCTCATTTATGTCCCTTTCCAAATGGGCGAAAGGGTTCGAAACCTCGATAGGGGGGGGGATTCCTATCACATACGCGGCCTAGCTCCACCCTTAACTTCTCTAAATCCCTCGCTATCTACTACTCTCGGACCAACCTTAACTTCATTCTCCATTCTCAACTCTATCCAACCTTCCCGACAAGCTACCTAAACTAGAAACTAGGTTACGCACCTCACCCTTCAAATTACTAACGTTGAAGACGTTAGTATTGTTTCGGCTTCCGTCAACCGTAGCCCTACCCCTGCCCTCATCAAGCGTTGCAAGTCTCTCCTTTACCTCACGTACACTGCGTTTTATGTGAAAGTGAAAGTGACTTTGGAAGTGATGATAGAAATAGCGTTGATGAAATTGAAAAAGATTGGAGTTTAATACGCCACCAAAAGTTAAATTCTGTGATAATGTTCGAACTTATCCCGTTGTTGATTGCTGTAGCAGGGGCCCTTGGGAAGAGTGTGCTCGGGACAGATTAAGATTTCAGAGACGAATTGAGGAAACTGAATCTAGTTTAAACCCATTAAATCCTGAACATCGACGGAAAGTATTTAATAGATTGCAATCTTTAGAATGATTTCTTTTCATTTATTTTTGTGATATTTAAAATATTCCGCTTTTTTCACTACCTATTGGACTCCATTGTATGAAGCTTATAAATGTGTTGTAATTTATTATCGCTAAAGCAAACTACTTGAGTAATTCCATTTGTGTACATTTACATTCTTTTAGACTAGTTAAAAATGTATTTTTTCGCAAAAAGTATGCTAGTTTTTAAGAATTTTAATCTCCGTTGTACAATTGCTGAAAAAGGTTCGTCAGGAATAAATAGGATTTAAAGCCAAAAGTTTAAGAATTAGTAACTTTTGTACCTTTTGTTTTTAATAAAAATAGTGTACATTTTTCAAAATAAGAGTAAAATGAAAAGTGATTTTGGCTTATTTTGATTTATATATAAAAATATTGGTGCTCCTTTAGTATGCGGTCTACAAATTCTGCCGCGGTCTACAAATTCTGCCGCGCTCTACTTTTTTCAAAGTGCAGTCTACAGGTTTTTTTCGTTAAATCTGTGCCTGCTCACGCATTCTGCCGCTCTTTTTTTTTCGCTAAATGACTCACTCACATGACTTAGACCCTATTTGACCTTGAAATTCAAAATGATTGTTTAGCATCAGTAGCTTGAGAAATTTGAAGCAGTAAAGTCGTAAACAATTCAATTGCCGGTGCTACTATAGTATGCGGTCTACCTACGATTGGTTAGGTTTAGTCAAGATATTTTCGTTAAAACTAACGAAAATATCATGACTAAATCTAACCAATCGTCAAGGGCGACTGACATTGGGATGTAAACAAGCAATTAGTAAACAAGCTAAGAAGGTATACTTACATTTAAACTTTTTGTGTTTTTAACTTTTCAATAAATTTTTTTCCTTACATTTAAACTTTTTATGTTTTTAACTTTTCAATAAATTTTTTTCAAGTAAGATTGTCATTTCAACCTTCTTTAACTACATTTAAAAAACAAATTGGTGTAGACTGCATACTAAAGTGTGAGTTTGTCTGTAGACCGCATACTAAAGGAGCACCAAAATATTTATTTATTTCTCGGCAAACTTTTTATTGCTGCAACTTTACCTTTCATTTGAAAATATGTAGGTTTCCAGTTTATATATTATATAGCCCACCTAATAATAACAATATCAATAGCCTTTAATTCACTTAGATAACATGTTATGCTAGTTCCATAAATCGAATGCCGTAGTTGCGGGTGACTTCAACATCAATTTGCAATCTGAAGCAATCTCTCATAAATTTTTAAACTTAATGAATTCTTTCTATCTTAACCAAACTATTACCAAACCCCCTACGATAATATATTGATAATATATTTGTAACTAGCAATGCCCTCGTAAATTCTGGAATTATAACCATAAAAATCAGTGATCATTTTCCACTTAAGGTATATGCAACATTGTTCAGGTTCTCAGAGATTAACAAAAGAAAATTTATTGGGGGCTGTAGAAAATATTCGATTTTACTGTGACGAACCTATAAACAGGGTTGCCGTTTTTAATACGAACGTACCAGACCTGGTACTTTCAACTCCTTCAAGTACGTTTGGTACGACTTTGAAAAAATCTGGTACTATTTGACGAAGTCAATTTCGCGATAAAAGTATTTAGTGTTTTGTCAAATGAGAAACGATTCAAATCGTTTGTAAACGTTTTCGCATAGATTAGACTAGTGCCGACATTCAGTGACTCAGTCCATTTGAAATCTGCTTTGTGTGTATATCTACGTTCAAGTGAAATTTTCATGGTGTTGTTAAGAGTTATCTTTAAATTAGGAGCTTTAGAAATTGTGTTTTTCTAGTTAACCCCTTTACAATGAGTGGCAAAAGAAATGTAAAAGATAAATCTGATAATTCAGATAATAATAATGATGATGGTAAAGAGACACCACCTAAAAAAGCACGTTATCATTGCTATGATCCTAAATTCCAAGTTAAGTGGTTACACGAAGAAAGATTTAAATCCTGGTATGTAGAAGCACAATAATGACAAAACATTTTGCTCTGTGTGCAACTGCGAATTGGAAGGTAGTGCTACATTATTTGAAAGGCGTAACAAAAATGAAAAACACTTGAAAAATATGAATTTCAAAAGGCAGTGTAAAAAGGTGACGAATTATTTGGAACCTTCTGTGTCTCCCTTATTTGAGAAGCAAGTTATGTCCTCAGAATTGAAACTCTGCGCCTTTATTGCCGAGCATAATCTGCCAATTCCAATAATGGACAATTTACCTGGACTTGTAAATGCATGTCCAGATTAAAAAATTGCAAAAGAAATTAAATGTGCTAGGACAAAGTCAACAGGTATTTTTCGGAATGTTGTGGGTGATACTTTACAAATCTTGTGTCACAGTTAAAGACCGCTAAATTCTCTTTGATCATCGACGAATCAATTGACATCTCAACTCATAAACAACTTTTCCTCTTAGCTCGGTTCTACGATATGCATGTTCAGAAAACATGTGATAAATTTTTAATTTTATTAGAAATAAAAGATGGCACAGCACAAGGTATTTACAGCTCAGTAGTAAATTGTTCTGATAAAAATAATGTTCCAATTGAAAATTTGATTGGATATGCAAGTGACAATGTAAATGAAATGATGGGAGGAAAGGGGGGGTGTTCAAACCCTACTAAAAAAGAAAATCCCATCTCTTTTCGTACAGGGCTGTGTATGTCACTCAATGCACTTTTCTGCTTCAAATGCATATTCTGAACTTTCAAATTACATAGAAGAATTAGCTAGGAATATTTATTCCTACATATCAAATAGCCATAAAAGATTATCTGACTGCAGAATTTCAGAAATTTACTGAAACAACCTCGAAGGATATTGCACCCTAGTTGCACTCGCTGGTTGTCATTAGAGGAGGTGGTGAAAAGACTATTAGAACAATGGCCCACATTTGTATTGTATTTCACGTCAGCAGCACTTGAAGATGGCATGGCTTCAACTTCTTCAATATTGCAAGCATTGCATAACCCTGTAACAAAGATGTACTTTGCCTTTTTAGCTTTTATCTTACCTGCTATAAGGAACAGACAAATCTTCTATTCAGTATTGCGAGGAGAGAGAGGGAGAGAGAGCCAGTGTTTATAGGTCATGATCAGTGACAAAAATTAATTAAAACCTGGCGAATGGGTAGAAAGAGGAGGGAATTAATGAAAAAATAATTTGGTGCCATTCAACTTAACAGTTCAAACGTCTTAAGGAGGTATAATTGTAACGTCTTGAGTCAATGAATGCGCGTTTCAAGCCTGTCATTTGGTCTTTTATAATTCTTACAGAACTCGTTAAAATCATTTGTCATTCACGGTAAAAGTAAATGGGGTGACTAACAACTCTTGAACAGATAAAAAGGCAATGATACAGTTTACTTGCCTTCCCAGCTCTTAATAGCCGATACTGACAAATGTTACTAATTTTGTGCATCAGAGTTGAGATGCTTATGTAACTATGGTTCTGGCGAGATGTTTTTGGTTTATTATCAATTAGGCAAGACCGTGTACAATAAATGGTTAGTCTCTGGTTTGAATCTTAAAGATCGCTTCTTTTTTTTCTATTGAAACGTTCAGAGTTCTAGTCAATATTTCTTTTTTTTTTTGCCTTCAATCCTAACCGTCTTTTGTAAATAAGAATTAGACTACTTTTATTTCACTCAGGCGCATTTCATCTGTTTAAACCAAATTCATTTTGAAATGCCTACTATAAATTTTATTTTATTCACACTTAAATAAATGTTACAGTAAACTGCGTTGATAGGTAAAGATAATTACCACTACAAATCATCTTTTAATAGTGTTCGCTATCATAGAAATTAAGGTGTTGTAAGTTGTTAGTGTGGACAGGCGAGACATTATTAAAATGTTTATGGAGGAGGGAGAATGGGGATCGGGAGGGGTGGGGTGGGGGGAAGTTAATCATTTAAGACATGGAAATGTCTGAACTCAAACCCTCCCAAAAGTGGAAGAAAAGGTTTTCAGCTGAGTTGCTGGGGCAGAGAGCGACTTGGGGGAAAGGGGACACTATATGTATATATATATATATATATATATTAACCCATTAAGTGCTGATGGTGCTGAAATTCTACACCAAATTAATTTGATTGTTACTCGGTAGATATTTTTCTTACTGAAAATATCTTCTCAATTTATGTAAATACATTATATACACTAAATATTTATAGGAAAAAAATTGGAGAAAAATATTTTTAAATGTTATTAGTAATTATCCAAAATTTATCCTCTTATTAGCAATTTCACACACGTTATTTTGATTTCCATTTTGGCGCTATTTTATACTAGCAGATGTTGAACGACCTTGTCAGTTGTTGAGGTTAGAGTGCTGGGGAAGGTTGTACTCAGAGTTCTCCTAAAGTTTCACGAAAATCAGTGAATTATTACGACATAAACATCTCTCTGCACCATTAGCGGAAAACCAGATGTACCTTACTTTTTAGGTAAGTGCTGCCAGTTCTTTAAATTTTATTTATTTTATGGCCACTATTAGATTTTTATTATGCAATAATATAATAGTCACTCTGAAAATTTGTTTTACATGTTATTATATTCGTAGAGAGCGGGTTCATATAAGACTAACCAGTATATTTATTTCTTTGTTTGTTTTGTTTTTGTAAAATAAATATCACTATTTGCTTTCTAACGTAAATTTCTCATTACCTGCTGATGGTGCAGATGTGCACCAGTTCGTACTTCAAACAATAAACAATTTTTTTATCTTATTTGTTTATTATTACTTTAGTTAGAGTCCAGTCCATCACATATATAAAAATAATATATATCTGACCAACATAAAAGGGTCCGGCGATTAATAGGTTAAATTGAATTTTTTTTTAAAAATACACTGTTTGAATATTTATTAAATATATACAAATTAAACATTCAGTTTATATTGTTCCCAGGAAGGATCCCCTCGTAGTTCTTTTAATTGGCAAGACATTTTACTTGTTTGATAAATTTTCTGATATATATATATGAAAGTGTACCCCCACTCCCTTTTCAACACTGATTAACATTGCATTTGAAACATTGCAATTGCACGCTACCCACTCGTATTTTTTTTTTCTCAGGTGGTATGGATTTACACATCGAGTTTTAATAAATAAATAATTAAAATAAATAGTGCTCTCTGGCAAACCTCTATATATAAATAAATAAATTAAATAACTGGTAACCGTTCCACATATAAAAATTAAAATAAATAACTGGCAACCCCCTCTAAGCATTGAGAGCATCTCTCTCTTGCCTTTAATATATAAATAAATTCAATACTAGCAACGCCCTCCATATAATTAAAAGAGATAGTGCTCTCTGGCAACTCCCGACCTTCTATATAATAGCTGTTGGAACCCTGATCTCGCACTATGCGTCTGGCGTCTCTCTCTCTCTCTCTCTCTCTCTCTCTCTGATATAGAATGTTTCACAAAGACCGCACCCGTGGGGAGGGGGGAGAGGTACTAATATACGTGAGGGACGCGTTGAGTCCGGTTGACTGCCAGTTCCGATCGGAACGGGAGCTGCCTAGCGTCGATCTGAACGTGGGAGGGACGAACTATATATAGGTTAATCTTGGCGTACAGACCTCCGCATCTCCTCCTCGAGGAGGATACAGCCCTGTACACCGAACTCCGTAGCCTGCTAGGTGATAGGGTGTGTGTAGTTTTAGGAGACTTCAACTGTCGCGGCATAAAGTGGGAAGACAGGACGGCTGATGCTGAAGAGAGGAAACTAGTTGACTTTGCTGATGAGAACTTCCTCACTCAGTGGGTCAATGAGCCTACACGAGGCGAAAGCGTTCTAGACTTAATATTCACGACCGAAGACAACCTCGTCACTGGCCTCACCGTTGACGAATCGTTGGGCGGGAGTGATCACGGTCTGATCGGGTTCCGTGTCTGCGTCCCTCGGGTGAAGCGTAGTAACTCGAGAGGCAGTAAACTCGATCTACGGCGGGCGGACTTTGTTAGCCTCTGGGATAGCGTAGGTGAGATGGGGATAGAGGTCGGCGGCGATGTTGAAGGAGTGTGGAGTGCATTCCGAGACGAGTTTATGGTGCTGCAGTCTGCTGCCATACCCTCAAAATCGGTCACCCCTGCTTCAACGCAGCCTAAGTGGTTCAGTCGTGACATCGCTTCGGCTATCCGAAATAGGAAAGTAGTGTATAGGAGGGCTAAGGCCAATCGTTCCCATGAGAACACTGAAGCGTATGTCCGTCGGTGTAGGGAAGTGAAGGCGAAGGTTAGGCTAGCGAAACGTAAGGAAGAACTACGGGTGGCAAGCCTCTGCAAGGGGAACCCTAAGGAGTTCTTCAGTTATGTTAATAGTAGAAAGTCCATTAGAAGCATGATAGGTCCATTAAAGGACCCCAGCGGCGTTCTGCGGACCTCCGACGCGAACACCGCTAATGTGCTTAATGAATACTTTGGGGAGTGTTCACCAGGGAGGACACCCGCGTCATCCCCGAGCCAGGCGTCAGGCACGAAGGTGCTGAACTGGATAGTGTTCGATGTACCACGACAGTCGTTGCCGATAGAATAGACAAGCTGAGCGCGTTTAAGGCTCCTGGGCCAGACCAGTTCCTCCCCAGAGTGTTGCGGGAGGTGCGCGACCAGGTGGCTCCCCACCTGGCTACAGTCTTCAACAAATCGCTGGAGATGGGCCAGGTGCCCGGTGACTGGAGGGAAGCCAACGTGACCCCTATCTTTAAGAAAGGGGATCAAGAAACTCCAGGGAACTATCGTCCCATTAGTTTCACTTCAGTTGTAGGTAAATTATTAGAGGGGATAATAGAGGATAGGATCGTTGACCATTTGGATTCCTACAAGCTGCTTGGGGACTCCCAACATGGGTTTAAACGGCATAGGTCGTGTCTCACCAACTTGCTCGAGTTTTTTCACGTCATGTTTAGTGAGTATGATAAGAGAAGGGCGATTGATATACTTTATCTCGATTTTCAGAAAGCCTTTGATAAGGTACCTCACCGCCGGCTAATGGCGAAAGTGCGCGCGCTGGGTATCGGTGGGGAAGTAGGTAGGTGGATTGAAAACTGGCTGAAGAATAGGTGGCAGACGGTTGTAATTAAAGGGGTTAGTTCGGGGTGGGCCTCGGTCACTAGTGGTGTTCCTCAGGGTTCCGTTTTAGGGCAACTGTTATTTATCATTTACACAAATGATATCGACGGTGGCATCGTCAGTCGGATCGCCAAATTCGCTGATGACACGAAGCTTGGGGCCAATGTTGGGACGCCCGAAGCGATCAAGCAACTGCGTGCGGACCTAGGTAGGAGAGGAGAGTGGTCCGAAAAATGGCAAATGCCGTTTAACTTGGGAAAATGCAAGGTGATGCACATTGGCTACGCCAATCCCAAGTCGGACTACTCGATGTTGGGGAATAATATCGAGGCCACTGATTTGGAAAAAGGACTTGGGTGTGCTAATTGGTAGCGACCTTAAGTTTATGAAACCGTGCGTAGAGGTGGAAAAGAAAGCCCAGAAGCTGTTGGGTTATATCAGGAGGCCATTTCAGTTTCGGAACAAAGAGATTGTGCTCTCTCTGTACAATTTCCTGGTTCGGCCGCATCTGGAGTATGCAGTGCAGTTCTGGTCGCCCACCCTCAGGAAAGATATTGAGAGGCTGGAGCGAGTGCAGGCGAGGGCCACAAAGTTAATCTCTTCCGTTAGGCATATGGACTACAATCGACGCTTACGCGCCCTGAACTTGTTTTCGCTGGAAACTCGGAGGCTGCGCGGTCAACTGATAGAGGTTTTCAAGCTCTTACGCGGGTTCAACGATGTCGATTTTAGAAGCATGTTTAGGTTAAATGATAACCGAACTTGCAACAATGGTTGGAAGTTGGATTTGAAACGGTTTAGGGCTAGTGTGTGTGGGAATTACTTTACTTATAAGATCTGTGACGTGGAACAGTTTACCTTCAGAAGTTGTGAACAGTTCCTCTGTGGATCATTTTAAGAAAAGGTTAGACCAAATCTTGCACACTATTTGAGTGTGTAGAAAATTTTCCCTGGCACCCGTTGCCATTGGTACCTCCTCGGTATGGGCCGCAAGGCCTTTTGAGGTACTTCTTTTCCTTGTAACTCCTTGTAGCTCTCTCTCTCTCTCTCTCTCTCTCTTAGGTTAGGTATACCCCTTTGTGGGGTGAGGCTGTCTCATCTTTTCTCCCAAAGCTCTCCCCTTCATGGAACTTGGGGGTTACCCCACCCCCTTGTTGCCTAACCCCCTCCCCCTGTTGCAGTATCCCCCTTTGCAGCATCAACTCCCCCTTTGCAAAATTACCCCTACCCTTTGCAACATTGCAATTGCACTCTCCCATTTTGCGCCCATACTAGTTCCCTCGTATGTATAATATTTTGAAACTGCAGGCAAAAACATTCCAAGTGTTGTCGCTTGGCACACAAGAAATAAAATTTGTATTTTTCCTCGCCAGTCTGCAATAAGAGTGCTTCCTTCTTCAAGAACCACTTCTGACGAAGAAGCCGTCTTGGAGAGCATCACTCTCTATCAAAAGGCATACCCTCAAGCAGTTTGCAGTTGGAAAGCAGAACTCCTCGGTTTTACAAGGGTCAAAGCCAACGCCAGATCGCAGGTACTCATGCGAATGCGATTTTCACCTCAAACTAACAACGAACTGTCAGAATGTTAGTCACCAATCGGGAGCGTACAATGTTTAATAGAAAACCGCAATAAATGCAGGAACTTAGACAATGCTCTGAAAAGGTAGGCAACCACATAAGAATAGTGTTATCGCCAGTGTTATCTATTCTTTTTAACTTTGAATTAAGGACTAGCAAATAGAAAATGAAATAGAAATAGTGCACGAAACAACTGCGGGAAATACTAAGCAACAGCACGGAACCGCCCGCAGCAAATTCTTGTTTCAGACTGACTATCTCTGCTATCATCACCACAGGATGTGGCAGCAGTACATTGCCGCCTTGCCAGATATACGAATGTTTTGTAGGGGCAAATGGAGGGAATGTGTGGTAATTCCACTCAAAGACAGCAAATAATGATCACCCTATAAATTTAAAATACAGCAACAGCAATTTTACTCTGAGACCAATGACAGCATCATATTTTAAACATAGGCGGATCTAGTTGGGGGGGGGGAGTCGGCGACGTCTGGATCCCTCTCAATTTCTTGCAAGTGCCCTTTTTTCAGGTGCAAGAGCCCTACGAACTTGAATGACGTGTATGCCTTTGAAAACAAATTTTGTTTTTGTAAATAGATCATGGTTATTTTATTTTATTCAAATTCTATTTTGAGTCTTTATCCATATATATTGTACTTCCAAATTTACCATATCACTATTTTTATCTTCATCTTATTCTGATAGTTCTTTTAATTGGCAAGACATTTGTAATTGTTTGGAAATTTTTCGTGATAACTGTTGTACCCAAATTAGATTTTTATTTTGTATCATATTTGAATGAGACTGATCTAATAAAACAATACAATTGATTTTACACTCGCTCATTGGTGGTCTGTTGTAAGACAAAATTTTAGTACTGTGCCTTTTTATTTTAGGGGGTACCCTTTTTCTTTGCCCCCCCTTTACTGAAATGCCTAGATACACCCTTGTTAAGAATTTGTCTTTTGTGGCAGTGGAAGATGATGTCGAAGCATGGCAAAAATTCATCATTTTTGTTAGTACCCTCTAAATCAGGGTTTCTTAACCTTTTCATGCACCTCAATTTTTCATGCATATTAAACATTCATTGCTACGTTTGATAAAGTAAATTGCTTTTTATGAGGCAGGAGGGGTCAAGGGCTTCACTATAGTGCTCGCGAGCAAAGTTTTAGGTGATGGTGGAGAGCACTTTACACAACTTAAAGAGCACTTTGGTGCTCGCGAGCACCAGGTTAAGAATCCCTGGTCTAAATGAAACCATCGCATACACTGCCGATTCGTAATTAGAAAATAAATTTTTTCGCCCTTCCCTAATATAGATATATATACAGGGTGTTTCAGGAGGAAAGGTCAATACTTCGGGAGGCGATAGTATCGGTTATTGTGAGAAAAAAAGTTCATATGAACATGTGTCTAATTCTGAATGTTTACGGAGATAGAGCTGTTTGAATCTGATGCGCGCGCAGCTCTTCCTCCCCCTTCCCTCCCCTATAACCTTGAACCACGTAAGCTGAAATGTAAGCATGTAACATAAGCCAATCGACAGCTGACTGTTGTGAGTGACATTGTTTGGTGTTTGAAGCAGTTAAGAATGCCACACACCTTCACTCATGCCGAATATGCAGACATGGTGTATGTCTACGGTTTTTGCGATGAAAGTGCAACAGCTGCTGTTGCAGAATACCGTCGACGGTTTCCGAACCGCAGAATTCCGGATCGAAGAGTGTTTATCAGGGTTTTCAACACATTGCGTGAGATTGGTACACTTCCCAGCGCTCATGTTTCATCTGAACGTGAGGGTCAACAAGATGTGGATGAAGTGGAAAACATTCTTCAGTTGGTAGAGCGTAGTCCTACTACTAGCTCACGAAGAATTTCTACATGTCTCGGTGTACCACACACAAGAGTATGGCGAACATTACGTGAGGAAGGCTTGCATCCATATCATGTACAGCGTGTACAACACCTTCAACCAAGAGACGCTGCCATGCGACTGGAATTTTGTCATTGGGTAAATGCTAATCGCCGATTGCTTCGATTAATACTGTTCACCGATGAAGCTACTTTCACCCGTGACGGTATCAACAACACTCGTAACTCTCATCGGTGGTCAGACGAAAATCCAAATGCCACTGTGGAAACAAATTTTCAACATCGCTTCTCTGCCAATGTGTGGTACGGTATCATCGATGATCAGCTGATTGGCCCTGTTACTTTAGAGAATCATCTTACAGGACAAAGTTAACTAGAATTGCTGCAAAATGAATTGCCAGGACTATTGGAGGATGTTCCTTTGGCTACACGCGCTGGTATGTACTTTCAGCATGACGGAGTTCCTCCACATTCTACCCGACTGGTGATGTAATACCTAAATCAAACTTTCCCTGGTCGATGGATCGGCCGCGGTGGTCCCATTCAATGGCCACCAAGGTCTCCAGATCTCTCTCCGTTAGATTATTGTTTGTGGGGTTGGATGAAAAGTCAAGTTTACAAAAGAAAGGTGGATACACGAGACGAATTGCTCGTGCGCATTCTGGATGCTGCTGCCCGCATAAAGGAACGTCAAGATCAACTCAGACGAACAACACGCGATCTTCGCACACGAGTTGCAAAGTGCACCGAGGTTGACGGTGGGATTTTCGAAAATGTATTGTAAACTGTAACAAATTTGTCATTTCTGTATCTGATACCAATCAAAATGCCAATGTTTAAACATTAAATGTTGGAAACAGTAATTGGTTTCTCTTTCTTGATTACCATTAACAATGCTTTGGTATTTGTAGATTCAAACAGCTCTATCTCCGTAACCATTCAGTATTAGACATGTTCATATGAACTTTTTTTCTCACAATGACCGATACTATCGCCTCCCGAAGTATTGACCTTTCCTCCTGAAACACCCTGTATATATATATACAGGGTGTTTCACAACCGGTCTACCATACTTTTGGGGTGATTTGGGGGATGATATCGAGTAAAAAAGTTAATACAACATAAGTGCTATTTCCAACCGTTGCGGAGCACGAACGTTTTAAGATGTGCAAACAACAAATCTCTTCTTGTGCGTGATTCGATAGATGGCAGCACTGGTGGCAGTTTCGGTTAAGGAAGTTACCACTAATAATCCTCAGTTTTTTCCTTTCAGTTGGTTCTAACCCCGTCAGATTCCTTTTTATTGGGCCTTATGAAAGAGATGGTCTACGAGATCAAAATACAAACGAGAGAGGAACTCTTGCGTCGGATTATGGATGCCGCTGCTTACATACGAGAACACCCCGAAATGATTCAATAGGCAGTGGACTCTTATTTGGAACGAGCAAGGCTGTGCATTGAAAACCGAGGCGGACATTGTGAGCATTTATAAGGTGTAACTCACAAAATGTAGCAATAAATACATCAGATTAATATTCTCGTTTATTTTTTCCTTGCACCTTAAAACGTCCGTAGCTCCGCAACGGTTGGAAATAGTACCGATGTTGTATTAACGTTTTTATTCGATATCACTCCCCAAATCACCCCCGAAAGTATGGCAGACCAGTTGTGAAACACCCTGTATCTATCTATCTCTCTCTCTCTCTCTCTCTCTCTCTCTCTCTCTCTCTATATATATATATATATATATATATACACACACACACACACACACACTAGTATATACTGTATATGGGTATATATATATACACACACACACACACACACTAGTATGTATATATATATATATATATATATATATATACTTTTGTTACTTTTGTTGAGTTTGAACGACGGGTGAGGATCGACCTGCGGACCGAGGCGGACATTCTGAACATTTATAAGGTGTATCTCACAAAATGTAACAATACATACATCAGATTAATACTCTCGTTTATTTTTTCCTTGCACCTTAAAACGTCCGTAGCTCCGCAACGGTCGACCCCTCTGCAGCATCCCGCCTCATTTGCGGGACTTGATGAAGGAGGGAATTGCTGCCTGATCTCCTGCCCTCGTAGCCAGCCTCGCATGGCTGGTCAGGGACTTTGCACAATAATCTGTCCAGCTTGTTCTTGAAGTTATTCAGGTCGGTGTGCTGGAGATTCCTCACTTCTTTTGGCAGGACATTGAAAAGCTTTGGGCCCCGTATTCTGAGGGTATTTTCTATCCTCGTTTTCATGGCCCCTTGTCCCACCGCAGCTGGGACAGTACAAAATCTGCCTCTTCTCTCATTCCAGTTTGTTTCTATTTCATTTCTGAGGTTAGGAACAGAGCCCTCAAGTATTTTCCATATGTATATTATTGTGTTCCGCTCGCGCCTTCTTTCAAGAGAGCAGAGTTCCAGGGATTGTAGTCAAGACCAGTAGTCTTCACCTTCCGTTTCCTCTATCTTAGACGTAAAAGTCCTTTGTATAGCTTCAATGTTCACAATGTCTCTTTTTCTGTGTGGGCTTGTGAGTACTGAGCAATACTCCATTATTGGTAGGACTAGACTCTTCCATAATTTGAGCATGATGTTTGCTTTTCTGCTGCGGAAGCTCCTCCAGATGATTCCCATTATTTTTCTAGCCGTCGTGATTTTGATTTTATAGTGCTCTCTGAATTCTGCATCCGACGATATTATTACTCCAAGATCCCTGACTTGTGGATTTGGTGTCATCTGTTTGGCTTGCATTGTTTTGTACCCTTTTTTATGTGGCTTTTTGTTATTACCATATCTTAGAAGTTGGAATTTTTCTTCGTTGAACTTCATATTGTTGTCTTCTGCCCACTGGAATAGTGTTTCAATGTCGTTTTGTAATTTTCTTATGTCATCTTCTTCAATATTTCCTTACATATCTTTGTGTCATCTGCGAAGCATGATACAATACTGTCCTTAATATCTGCATCAATATCTGCAATCATTATTATGAACAGGAAGGGAGCTAATACTGTCCCTTGTGGAACAGAGCTCACGACTTCCGAGACTTCCGATTTAACTCCGTTTACCACCACTCTTTGCGTTTTTTGCGTCAAGAAATTAAATATCCACCTTCCTAGCTTTCCAGTAATTCATGTATCTTTAAGTTTGTGTGTTATGATTCCATGGTCACATTTATCGAAGGCTTTAGCAAAGTCCGTATATATTACATCAATGTTTTGCCCTCGACACAATGTTCCTAATATTTTCTCCTGGTGGTCTAGTAGCTGTGACAAGCATGATCTTCCCGCCCTGAAGCCATGTTGATTTGGGTTGTATAAGTCTTTTTCTTGTAGGTAGTAGGTAGTTTTGCCTCTAATTAAGCGTTCAAAACACTTTATAAGGTGTGAGGTGAGAGTCACTGGTCGATAATTTTTGGGTATTGCTCTGTTACCACCTTTAAATAGGGGGGCAATGTTCGCGTTCTTTAAGGGGAGTATATATATATATATATATATATATATGGGAATGAACTCAGAATGGTCCCCTGAGTTTTTTATGATACACACAGACCGTGCATGGAACAAGGAACTCTTCTGGGATAATTAAATCCACTGTAGTCCGAATAAGTAATGGAAAATGACAAATACCATAGTTTTTCTTTTACATGATGCTAGTGACCCGTTGGCCACGTCGGGCTAGCATCATGAAAAAGAAAAACTATGGTATTTGTCATTTACCATTACTTATTCGGACTACAGTGGATTTAATTATCCCAGAAGAGTTCCTTGTTCCATGCACGGTCTGTGTGTATCATTAGCCCTGTTCAAAAATCAACTTTTTCTTATTTTCATAGGTTTCTGTACTTTTTCCCATGCTTTTTGACCTGAAAAGGCCGAACATCACAACCATTTTGACTTAGGTTGTTGGGAAGCATTGCCGCATGGAGCTTTACGTTTTCTGACTTGAAATCGGCCAAAAGCACCAGTTCCGGGGTCCCTTGAATCATGTTTTGCACTATAACTTTTTATCTAAACAAGATAGAGCAACAAAATAGGCACCAAATTAAAGTGTTTTTAATCCTCTTTCTAACTTATACAATTATGATAGTCTTGGAACAAGAAATGGCACATTGGTACATACAAAGATTTCAGAAATATCACAAAATTCGTTTTCTCACACTCAAGGCAGACAAGGCGCCTTATTCATGACACAAATTTGAGATTAACATTTTGTCACAAGTCTAATCGATCAAGAAGTGAAAGCATTACATGATGATTAATTTCATAATGACATTTACACAGTCAGTTGTTGAGAGTTTGTTTCTTGAAGCTGTCAAAGCGGCGTCTGTTGAACTCCACAGCTTGAAGGAGATAGTCCCTTTGCTTGGCATCTGTTGTTATGACATTTGCAAAGTCGCTCATCATCTTGACACCACGTTCAGCAATGTCATTCACCGCTTTCAGATTCTTAACATAGTCCAACGCTTTTCTGTAGTCCTCATTCTGTGGCCAAGACGTGACAGGTTCCAGAAGCCACTCGGATCCAATGTTCAGTGTGTCCAGCAGGAAATGTGATTCTGGGCCAATGAGATCAACCAGGGTGGTCTTAGCTGTGACTCTCTGGAATAGAGGCTTTCCTGTTCTGAAGCTGTCTGGCTTCTCAGTGGCATGTAACTGGGCAGCAATATCGTGCTTCAATGTGTCACTCAATCTACTGCTGAACAGGGCAAATGGCACGACTTCCTGCGTCAGGTACCATTTGTGGTTTTCCATCTTATTAAGTACTGCATCATCAAGCTCTGGGTCAGTTTTCTTGTACTTCAACATGTCCTGGATTAGACTTAGATCATTCACGGGAGCATCTGCAGCAGACATTGACATCATCTATACAGGAGTGTAGAACAGCGCAAGGAAGGTGTTGAGTCTTTCCAGCTTTGATACAGTGTCTTCGTCGTACTCAAGTTGATCTGCAAACATCAGCATTTTCATGGAGTACAGGTTTCTGGCCATCCATCTGACCTGATGAATGGCGCCTGGTCGACTCCAGTGAATACCTCGAGGAGGCGTTCCTCCAAGAACAATGACTGTCAGTTCAGCCATTTCCCTGTAGTCGGCTCTTGGAAGCCTTTCTGCTGTTAGAATGTCTTGGAGTATTTCTTCACTGTTCTTCTTCTTTTCCTTCAGCCATTTGCTGTTGATAGCCAGCATCTTTGGGTTTTCCTTGGACAAGTCCGTCCAAACATCCTTCAGATGCTCAAACCAGGGATTATCTGGCCCCTTCACCTTCCCAAACAGCTTCTCCCAAACTGCTCCTACTAGGGTTTCCAGGATGTGATGTCGACAGGCCAGATAAAACACGTTTTTGTTCAGCATTTTCTCTAGCAGTTTGGCAGCTCCTCTGTGAACTCCACTGTTACTGGATGTAGTGTCAAAAACAAGGGCAGTAACATTATCCGTAAGTTCCCATGTCTCCAGTAAATCCATTGAAGCCTCAGCCTGAGCTGTGCCAGAAGAATTGTCGATGACAGGTACTCCCAATAACTTTCCTTCAGTGTATGAAGGTGGACCAGACACTAGCACAGCTAAAGTCTCTGAGGTACTTCCAGGTTCACTGCCCAAGACATCTTTGAGCAACTTTCCATCCCAGTGTAAGGCAGCGTACTGTGGGGGGTTTTCACAAAACTTGGACATGTGACTCTGGCTGATATTATACCTGGACAGCATTCTGTTGCGACGTGTTGTTGAGGTTGAGATGACGAAGTTATCCAGATCAGCCCCTCCAGCTTTCAAGGTGGCAGAAACCATGGCAGTAACTTGATTGTCTGATAAACCAAGACGATCAGCTGTATTGCAGATGACATCACATTCCATGACCTTCCTTGGAAACGTCAAAATCACACTAGTCACAGTGTCTTGATGGTGAGAACATCCAGGACGAGGCTGATGGTAATCCATGTCCTCTGTGTTAGCGTCGTTGTCAGTTGAGTCACCCCAGGTAATGTCATCCACATGAACAACTGCCTCTTGTTCTGCTGCAGCTGTAAAATAGTACAACATGTTAAGACAGTAATTGTTAAGTACATGCTAAATATCGCAATGGAGTAAAACTTAAAACTTTTTGTAACGTTCAAAGTAATTAGTTTTACCTTGTTCTTGTCTATGCTGCAGTCTTTCATTCCTCGCTGCTTGCTGCAGGGATCTTGTCTCAAAAATCTTGTCATGACCAGACATATGACCTTTCCTCTCAGTCTTTTGGTCTTCGTAGAACCTGATATCCTCATCTTTCTTCTCTCTGGATAACAGTCTGTTGTTCTGTATTTCCTGGATTGCATCTGGAGCTCCTATATCGAACAGGCTGTCTAATTCCAGCACAAATGCTCCTCTTTTTCCTCCAGGGTTACTTGCTCTTCCTTTGCTTTTCACCAGAGCAAGATGTTTCTCATGTAGTTTCATGAAGAGCTTCATTGCGTTGTACTTGGTCATTGTCTTGATCCTAGCCATCTGCCAGAATGGGATGATAGATTCAACTGTTTCATATGCAAGGTCTTGAACCATGGGCCTCCCTGCATTTTCCGGTAAATTCTGAAGATTAAGGAAATACTGGAACGCCTGTCTGTTGGTGGGAAGCTGGGAACCACTGATAAAAGCTGAAGGGTATCCAACCAGGAAAGTTTCAGTGAGAGATCTGGTAGATGGCCCAGTTGACACCTGCCTGTGGACAGTACGTGGAGGTTCTGAGATATCAACTGTGCGCCCACGGAGCTCCCTCAGCTCCTTGCTTAATGCCATTGTGAAGTTGTAACTTGTAGATGGTTTTCTAGATTCTGATTGTTTCTGTTGTTTCCTGAAAAATGATAGATAATTATTATTATTATTATTATTATTATTAATTATTATTTATTTATTATTATTATTATTATTATTATTATTATTATTTATTAATTTTATGCTCTTTCATTTGATACCTAATTTGTTGCTCTATCTTGTTTAGATCAAAAGTTAAAGTGCAAAACATAATTCAAGGGACCCCGAAATTGGCGCTTTGGCCGATTTCAAGGCCGAAAATTTAAAGCTCCATGCGGCAATGCTTCCCAACATCCTAGGTCAAAATAGTTGTGATTTTCGGCTTTTTCAGGTCAAAAAGCATGGGAAAATGTACAGAAACCTATGAAAATAAGAAAAAGTTGATTTTTGAACAGGCCTAGTGTATCATATATATATATATATATATATATATATATAGAGAGAGAGAGAGAGGACGGCATATAAACACATAAATATTAAAATTTTTAACATGTTAATTATAACTTCTAGACCTCAACCTAACCGTCATCTTTCTCGATACATCGTTCAATCCCATTTTTAAAAACCTGAAAATATTCTTCAGTTGCTGCTGAGTGATTTCGCGAATTTGCATTTGTGATCCTGGCCATAAGTTCATCCGAAGAATGTGGTTTAGATGAGTAACTCACACTTTTAACATGGCCCCCATAAAATGAAATATAGTGGAAACAGGTCAGGTGAACGAGGTGACCAAGCAAATGGTCTACCTCTACCGATTCATTTGACTGGGAAAACTTCATTGAATAACTGTCGTACATTCAAAGTATAGTGGCTGGGAGCACCGTCTTGCTGAAAAAATGTGCTATCTGAAAAATTTAATCATCTTAGTTCAGGGCCAAAGAAGTTCTGCAACACTGGAAGGTAACGTTTACAACTGACTGTTGGTTCTTCGAAAAAGAAAGAACCAATGATGCATGACTTTCTGAGAACGAACTAGACCAGTGGTTCTTAACCTTTTTACTACCATGCCCCCTCTAGGAATTGGTCCTTCCCTCCACGCCCCCCTTCAATCAAAATAACATTCTCAATAACTTCTCAATATTAGCCCATGCTCTCGTTAAGAGAATAACAAATACAATTAGAGAAATTCCTGTTTCTAGGGGGGCGTGCCCCCCCGGTTAAGAACCACTGAACTAGACAGTGATTTGTGGCCTCTCTCTCTTTCACGTTACCAGACTTCATGAGGTTTCTTTATCCTCCAAATGCGCCAACCGTGGCCTTATCAGAAGGTCAACTCGTTCAGAAACTCATGGGAATTCTTGATTTTTTAATGGAACTGTCCATGTTTTTTGGAAAATCGAATTCAACGATGTATCGAGGAAGATGGCGGTTATGTTGAGGCCTACAAATTTCTAATGTAGTGTGTTAAAAACTGTAATAATTATTCTTTTATATGCCATTTATAGTTTGTTTCTATCATATACATCAAAAGTTATATAAGTTTAAAGTTGCACAAGGAATCAAAGATTTTGTAATCACACACACACACACACACACACACACACACATATATATATATATATATATATATATATTATGCGAGAAAGAGGTGCCAAGAAAGAGCGTTTGCTAAAATACCCCTTCCATCCGTTGAAGGACAAGAAGAGGGCCGAAATCAACATTCCGAAGCTCTTTACATTCACCGCCAAAGACGAGAAATCTCGTCTTGAACTTATACATTATAAGCTTTATTTTGGTATATTTTATTTTGAGATATCTTTAGTTTTAGTTTTTGTGTAAATTTTTGGTGAGACTTTGTAGTTTGGTAAAAACTTGCAAAAATGAATGCTGGCGGTGGCTGATTACCTTTTAAAATGTGCTGGCGGGGAATGTGTTGAAAGCGATGACTTGTTTTAATTTTGAAAAAAATTGTGTAGTGTGTAAGATGCATGTATGTGTAGCGGGAAATAGAGTGTTTGAGAGTATGCTGGACTGCTCACAGAGCAAATGAGACACGGAAAAATATCAGCTAAGGAGGAGAGTGACAGAAGAAACGGCAGTTCCAGCACTCCCTGTCTCCTGTCTGACATCTCCTTGCCACTGGAGTACTTCCCTTGTCTTATATATATATATATATTAGGGATGCACCGGAACCAGAATATCAAGTTCCGGCCGGAACCTGGAATTGCCGGAACTTTTAAAATGTTCCGGCCGAAACCGGAACTTTAAGTGTTGCTCAAGCAACGAAAAAAAAATCTGTTTCACAGGACACCCAGAAATGCTAGTATAATATTATTGGTTTTTGTCTCGGTTTTTAAACTAATTTCTAAAACTAAAGCCGTGAAATGAAGTTCAAGTAGGCCACTTTGTTTTATATGCTTTACCACTTTTCCTACATAGTATTTAATTATTAACCATAAAATACCTTTATAAGCTACATTATGTGAAAGAAAAAATAAGAAGCATTAAGAATTGCTTTTGTGTTACATCATGGATTGGAGGAAGAATAAGAACATTAATAAGAACATGTTTTAATTCATGAAACAGTAACCAATATCACAATAAAAAGTTCCGGTTCCGGTCGGAACCGGAACTTCGTAAAATTGAGGTTCTGGTAGGAAGTAACGGACCGGAAGTAAGTTCCGGTGCATCCCTAATATATATATTATGCAGGAAGGAGGGCCCAAGGGCGAATGTCCGCAAAGCGCTCCCCCCCCCCCCCCACATAGAAAAAGAAGAGGACCATAATCAAGGCCCAGGGTTTTCGAGATGCCAGAACACTCTGCGTTTGAAAGATTGGAAGTCATAGACAGGGGAAAAGGTGGATTCAGGAAGATTGCTCAAGAGTTCACCGGTTCAGGAGATGAAAGATTGAAAATACGGATTAACCCTTGCGCTAGAGAGTTGGACAGAAAAGGAAAGAGAATGTGTCGAAAGTGTGGTACTGCGTGCTCTCCTTAAAGGAGGAGGCATACAGTTAGAGAGTTCAGAAAAGCAGTGTCCGTTATATGATAATAGTGATATTAAAGATAGAGAGAGAGTGAGGCAACATTGAGGTGAACAGAGAGGGGGTGAAAACAGTGAGTAAGAGGTGGGGATTTGGTGAGACGAAAAGTCTTTGATCCCACCCTGTCAAGTAGGGTAGTGTGAGTTGAGCCACCACACATGAGAAGCATACTCCATACAGTGGCGGACAAGACCCATGTACAGAGACAGCAATTGAGTTGAAGAAGAAACTGCGGAGTCGGTACAGCACACTTAACCTCTTAAAAGCTGTTTTGGAAAGAGAATGTAGGAGGGGTGGTCAGAAAATACGTTTACATGGCGTATAATTTCGTAACTAAAGGTGAATTCGTTAATCATTGTTGGCAACACTGCACGTCGATTCGGCTGCCATGTACCGTACATTGGTTATATGAGTCAGTTGAATATGGTGGCTCGACTGGAACAGTGCCCTGCCCTACGGAGCAGTGCAGGACGTTTACGTTTAATGGCCGTTCGTAAACGTTCCATTGTTGAACAATATGCCGCTGCATTGATTGTTGTGCCTTTTTGCATGAAGTCTGCGAGCAAAACGCCTTTGTGGTCCCAAAACATGGTAACCATCACTTTGCCAGCGGAACTCACAATCTTGAACTTCTTTGGTCGTGGGGACTCAGGGTGTTTCCATTCCATGCTGGCACGTTTTGTTTCCGGAGTACGGTGATGAACCCATGTCTCGTCTCCTGTGACAATGCGCTCGAGAAATTCTTGACCACTAACAGACTCAGAATATCGTTGCAGAAATGACAGGGTACTGTTCCAGTCGAGCCACCATGTTCAACTGACTCATATAATCAATGTACAGTAGATGGCAGCCGAATGGACGTGCAGTGTTGCCAACAATGATTAACGAATTCACCTGATACAAACATAATCAATGTAGGTCCTTTAGTTACGAAATTATACGCCGTGTAAACATATTTTTTGACCGCCTCTCGTATGTGATCTGAAAGATCACAAGAAAAGGAAATGCCAAGAATGTTAAGAGAAGAGGAAAGATTGAGTTGTGTATTGTTGAAGGTAAGGGGATAGTCGTGTGGAAGATTGTGACGAGTAGACGGATGGAGGAACTGAGTTTTTGAGGCATTGAAAGCCACAAGGTTTTCTCTGCACCAATGAGAGATGGCAGAAAGATCAAATGTCAGGTGTACCATAGCCGTCCTACGCGAATCATGGAGACTTTTGAGAAGGACGTTTTGCGAAGAAGGTAGAAAAGTGAAGAGTGGAATCATCGGCATAGGAGTAAATAGGACATGAAGTGCAAATTAAAAGATCATTAATAAATAAAAAAAAAGAGTGGGTGACGGGACAGAACCCTGAGGAAAATCACTGTCAATACCTTTAGGAGAAGAATAGTGTGAGTTGAGACACCACACATGAGAAGCATACTCCATACAGTGGCGGACAAAACCCATGTACAGAGATAGCAACTGAGTTGGGGTGTAGAAACTGAAGAGTCGGTACAGCACACTTAACGTCTTAAAAGCTCTTTTGGAAAGAGAGTATAGTGAGTATAGTGACCGCAGCTATAGATCGGCCAGAAAGGAAACTAGAGAGGAAGGCACAGATAGAAGGAGAGAAACCGTAGGAGGACAGTTTCGAAATTAAAGATTTGTGTCAGACTCTATCAAAAGCTTTCAATATGTCCTGTGCAATCGCAAAAGTTCACCGAAATCCCAAAGGGATGACGACCAAGAATCAGAGAGATATGAAAGAAGCTCGCCAGTAGAGCGTCCCTTGTGGAACACATACTGACAATCTGAAAGAAAATTGTGAGAAGAGAGGTGTTTAAGAATTTTCTCATTAAGTATAGATTCAAAAACTTTAGAAAGGCAAGAAATCAAAGCAATTGGACGATAGTTCAACGGTTGAGAGCTGTTGCCCTTCTTTGGGACAGGCTGAATAAAAGCGAACTTCCAGCAGGAAGGAAAAGTACCAGATGAAAAATAAATCGAAAGAGTTTCCCTGTGTCAGCACAGAAGCCCAGTTCTTGAGAAGAACAGGAGGAACACCATCAGGACCGTACGCCTTCCTAGAGTTAAGCCCAGATAGGGCAGAAAGAACATCTTTAGAAGATATACTAATTTCAGACATTATAAAGTCAGAAGGATGAGGAGATGGAGGAACAGCACCGGAATCGTTCGGAGTTGAGTTGGAGGCGAAAGTTTGAACGAAGTGTTCACTTTTGTCAGAAGAAGAGAAGGCAACTGAGCCGTCGGAATGGAAAAGAGGAGGGAAAGAAGAGGACGTAAAGTTGTTGGAGGTTCTTATCTAGACGCCAGAAGGAGCGATAAGAATTAGAATTTGAATTGGATATATAGATTTTTATGCAGAAAAGAGGAGCCAAGGACGAATGTCCGCAAAAGCTCCCTACCCCCGTTTAGAAGAAGAAGAGAGCCAAAATCAAGGTTCAGGGTTCTCGAAATGCCTGAAGACTGCGTTTGAAAGATTGGAGGTTATAGTCAGGGGGAAAGATGGATTGAGGAAGATTGTTCCAGATTTGACCGGTTGCGTAGGTGAAAAATTGAAAATACCGATTAACCCTTGCGTTAGAGAGTTGGGAGGAACACACACACACATATATATATATATATATATATATATATTACAACTCAGAATGGTACCCTGAGAAACTTTTAGATTACACACAGACCGTGCATCGTAGTTACCTCTTTTTCTTTGATGTATTCAAGACGACGTGAATGCAACGAGTTTCTTGCGTATATTGGGGTTCTGAATGTTGCGGAGTAGGTGGCTTTAAACCCTAAATCCCGTCCCAAAGCTGGATCCTATCTACTTTGCAGATAGCTGGTGAGAGAAGCTATATTTTGGGGCCTCTTTGTGAGTGACCCGTTTCCTACGTTGGGCTTTCCATCATGAAAAACAAAAAACTAGTATTTGTCACTTACCATTACTTATTCAAACTACAGTGGATTTAATTTTCCCAGATGAGTTCCTTGTTCCATGCACGGTCTGTGTGTAATATATATATATATATATATATATATATATATATATATATACATTTTAACTGCAAACAACACACAGTATAATTAATGTAAAGAACGACGCTTGTGTAGAAGAGCGTTCCGCACAAGATGAGGAGGGAGAACGAACAAATGAAAAATGAGGTACCACCCGGGAATCGAACCCGGGATCATCCGATTGGTTTCTGCTCGTATGTAGGAGAATTACGACTTCTGATTGATCGAGTTCCATGGTGTAGTGGATAGCATATCTGACCGGCAATCGGATGATCCCGGGTTCGATTCCCGGGTGGCACCTCATTTTTCATTTGTTCGTTCTCCCTCCTCATCTTGTGCGAACGCTCTTCTACACAAGCGTCGTTCTTTACATTAATTATACTGTGTGTTGTTTGCAGTTAAAATGTATATATGTATGGCATGCGAAGGTGCCCCCTCAGGGCATTGGTTTCTGCTCGTATGTAGGAGAATTACGACTTCTGATTGATCGAGGTCCATGGTGTAGTGGATAGTATATCTGACCGGCAATCGGATGATCCCGGGTTCGATTCCCGGGTGGTACCTCATTTTTCATTTGTTCGTTCTCCCGCCTCATCTTGTGCGGAACGCTCTTCTACACAAGCGTCGTTCTTTACATACATATATATATATATTATATTATATATATATATATATATATATATATATATATATATAATTTAGGGTGGTCCAAAAAAATAAATGTGGAAAATTCGTAGGTCTTACCCCTTAGAATTGTTACCTATGTTGAAGAAACCCTAAATATAAAATTTTAATAAGATCAAAAAATTGTAAGTGGTGCCACATCGCATTTGAATTTAGATGTTTTTAAAAACCGTTTTTGCTTCTTCCCCATAATATAGATTTATTGTGTCTTCACGAAAAATATTTCGATATATATCATTTTTTGGCATAATATAGATTTTTGTATGCTTATTGTGGTCAAATATTCCGAAGCACATCTTGTATGAGCGGTACTGAACACGTTGAGGCAAGAATCGCATCTGTTCTGTTGATACTTGTATTCACGTTTTTCCATGAAATAGATTTCGTCACTTTTCCCATTAAGTGCTCATCTTGCGTAAACGTGTTGAAAGGGCGTTCCTATAACAATCGTATTTTTTATTCACGAGCCTCAGTCTTTTGCCAACCTGTCGTTTGCAGTGTATTGTTTGCAGTCGTTTGCAGTGTATTGGTTGCACTCATTTGCAGTGTATTGTTTGCAGTGTATTGCAGTTCGTTTGCAGTGTTGCAATAGTGAGTAATCATATTAGAAATGGCAAGTTCCTCAATGAAAACTCGCAGAAATATCGAAATATGGCTCATTGGATAACCAATTGAAATTATATGCGGGAGAAAACTTCCTTCCAAAGGTGATGTGCTCCGTCGTCTTTTTTATTTACTTAAGGAAAAGAAAACTCTAAGAGAAGCTTCTAAAGCAGTTTACATAGAGGTAGTTGAATTTTGGGAACAAGCTAGAATTCCAACAAGAGCTGATTGTAATGTTATACCAATGATTGAAAAAGTATATACGGAATATAGAACGCTCCAAACATTAAAATTCCGGTGCTCTGAAACTCAGCGTAAGAAAGAGAGATTGTTTCAGGACAGTTTAAACGATCTCTTTGATATTACTCACCAAAAAGCGCACGAGATGATCAAGCTTAAAGAAGACAGAGAATTCCTCCAAGCTCATAAACAAAAGGGAAGAAAAGGATATATGGCTAACGTTGACGAAGCATTATCAGAGAAAGAAGATCGTAAAAGGAAGAGAGAGTCGGCTAAAGAACCGTTAGCACGTAGGGAAAGTAAGACAAAGGAGGAAGAAACAAAGTTTGCCAAATTGACTTCATCAAGTAGCATGAGTAGTGAAGATGAAACAATGAGCATGAGTAGTGAAGATGAAACAATGTTGTGTAAAACTAACACGGCATCAAAAAATAATGCAGGCAAGAAGATTCTTAGCAAACCAAGTAAGAAGGAACTTGTAACACGAGATGTTGCAGTTACACTGGATAGATCGAATATTTCTGATAGAGAGGCCGTATATGTGCTATCAGCTGCTGCCTCCGCATTAGATCATGATCTTGATGACTTGTCCATAAGCAGAAGTACAGTTCGTCGAAAGAGAATGGATGTACGTGAGAAAATCTCAAAAGATTTAAAAGAATCCTTTAATTCTGAATGTTCATTAATGGTGCATTGGGATGGAAAACTGCTAATCGGTTTAACTGGAAATTAAAAAGTTGAAAGAGTAGCAGTGTTGGTGTCAGGAGAAGGCAAATCAAAGTTGCTTGCAGTACCCAAACTCGAGTCTGGCACAGAAGTAGACATTGCAACAGCTG
This sequence comes from Bathynomus jamesi, assembly GCA_023014485.1. Lineage (NCBI taxonomy): Eukaryota > Metazoa > Arthropoda > Malacostraca > Isopoda > Cirolanidae > Bathynomus > Bathynomus jamesi. The sequence continues at coordinate 1,053,641 of JAJOZX010000534.1, forward strand.
TTGTCGAATGTTTAAAGGACTGGAACTTAATTGATCGCATTAAAGGCATGTGCTTTGACACAACTGCCACGAACACGGGTCCTAAAAATGGAGCTACTGCACAAATAGAACAAAAGCTTGGAGAAGACTTATTAAATATTGCATGCCGGCACCATATAATTGAACTTATTGCATCCAATGTTTTTGAGGTGTGTCTTTGTTCCGTCAGTAGCGGACCTGATATTCTGATATTCAAACGCTTTAAGTCTGCCTGGAACTCCATCAATAAAGAAAATTTTGAAACCTTTCCTGATACTCCAGGACGTGATGAACTGCTTGTTATTTGTAAGAGACATCTAACCTCCACACAAATCCGAGATGATTAGAGGAGATGTACCACCACATGGAGTCAAATTTCTAAAGCCAGGTGCTTTGCATCGTGCCAGGTGCATAATCTATCCAAAAAAAATGAATCTTTTCTGCTCACAGTTTAAAATTACTCTAAAGGAACAAAGTGGAATAAAACGTTTTGCACAATTTGCCATTAGACACTATGTTCCTGCATGGTTTTCTGCACCTATCGCTGCTTCTGCCCCTGCCAATGATCTTTCGCTACTAAAACTGCTGCTAGTATACGAAGACAAAAGCATTGCTTCTGCAGCATATCAAGCACTTTCTCGCCATCTTTGGTACCTAAGTGAATTTCTTATTTCACTTTCATTCTTTGATGAAGATATTTCCATTGATGTTAAAAGAGACATGGTAAAGGCACTCGACATAAGGGGATCTAAACATCCGCCCAAAAGAATAAATTTGAATCTTTCTGTCAACGATATTCAAAACAAGACAGTAGCCAGCTTTGTTACTAGCTTGATGATCAAACAAACTGGAAGAACAGACAAGATTATCAAATGGCCCTTGAGTATGTCAAGTCAGTGATGGTAACAAATGATAACTCCGAAAGAGGAATAGCATTAACAAAAAATTTCAATGCACATCTAACTAAGAATGAAAGTCAAAAGCAGTTTCTCCTGCAAGTAGTGGAGCAACATCGCCTGCAGTTTCCTAAGGTAAAAAATCAAACTTGAAGCAGGAACTGCGAACGCAGCAACAACGAGTGGGAGGTGGGTACCCATGACCATGAGACCTCCACCTCTGAGTGGTTAATACTCCATTATAGTTGAATATGGAGGGGGACTGCGATAAACTAAAGAAATTTTTGAATATGAATTCAAAGAATTTTGAAACAAGAAAATTAAGAAATTTAAAGTCGAGTGTGGCACCACTAAATATTTATTAATTTTCATAAGTTTTGGTCAGTAACGTTTTTTTAATATAGGTAACATTTTCCGAGGGTAAGACTTAAGATTCAAATACTTTTAAAATTTACTGTATAATTTTGGACCTCCCTAATATATATATATATATATATATATATATATATATATAAATTGACGATTGGTTAGGTTAAGTCGTAATATTTTCGTTAGTTTTAACGTTTTATTTGATTAGGTAGGTATACGCGGACAAAGTTGGGAAACGCAAACTACACTAGGACAATGTAGGGGAACGTAAACTACACTAGGCATCACGGGACGAAATCTACACTTGCTCTAGAATTACTGTGGGTTTCTTTTTGTTTTTCAAGGTCATTCAGCATATTATGAAGTACACGTAAGTGACTTGAATTTTCCACTAAAAAACGGACATGATTACACAGAATCATTTTTACACGCAAATTGTACGTAATATACATACGAGCATAGTGTATATAAGAAAGTAAACTAAGTATATCTTAATAAAAAAGTAATTCAAAGTACAGTTTTGGAGGCATTTCTAAATATAAAACCGAGGTTCCCTTTTATATTTTTATATAAGGGGAACAGACAGACGCCATTACACGGAATAAAGAAATAAACACAAAGAAGAGAAGGAAAACTTCGAGCCATTTCATTGAAATGGAAGTTGGTTAAAACTTTTCATGGCTTAATTACTTCATTCCTCAGCGAAAGGTTTTTCGTTTTCAAAAGAAATTAAATAATGGATGATAGGAAACAAAAAGAAGTAATTTTTGTTGAAGAAAAAATTAGTGTTTATGGAATTTTAATCGTTTTTTCGTTTCAACCTACAGTGTGTATATATATATATATACACGAGGGCCACAAATGGAAGTCAGAAGTCAGAAGGTGCGAGATCCGGGCTGTCTGTATGGAGGGTGGGGTAACACAGTCAAGCGCATTTTTGTGATGGCCTCCCTTATTTACAAACTGTTGTGTGGTCTTGCATTATCGTGCAAAAGTAGGACGTCTTCCAGTTTTCTCTCTGGTCGAACTCGCTTTATACCTCTCTCGAGTCTCTGTACGGTAGCAATATATGCCTCCGAGTTGATTGTTTGTCCTTTCTTCATAATGTCGACCAGAATCACCCCTTTCCTGCAGTGGGAGCCATTTTGAACTTTTTCTTGAGTGGGGAGTCTGCGTGATGCCAGTCCATGGATTGGCGTTTTGTTTCAGGTTCAAAGTGGTGTACCCAAGTCTTATCCCCAGTCACAATTCGTGAAAGGAAGTCATCCCCTTCTGTCTCGTATCAAACCAACGACTCAGAAGCAATTTCTTTTCGTTGGGTTTTGTGATCTTCAGTCAGTTCGCGAGGAACAAACCGTGAACACACTTTTGAGTATCCCAGTTGCTGAATTATCGTATTCACACTCCCTTCACTAATTCCTAGCTCCAGTGATAGCTCCTTGTATGTGACGCGCCGATTTGAGCGAATGATGCTGTTAGCATGTTGCACAGTGTGAGATGTCACAGCCGATGCCGGGCGACCGCTGCGTGGCTCATCATCGAGGCTGGGTCTCCCTCTCTCCGATGATCTCACACGTTTAGACAAGCGTCCAACTGTGCTTCGATCAACAACAGCATCTCCGTAAATGTTTTGTAGACGTTTGTGAATATTTCCAACTGTTTCCTTCTCTGCAGTTAAGAACTCGATAACAGCTCTCTGTTTATGACGCACATCACTGTCAGACGCCATTTTCGAAACTGCGTTAACCATCGGTTTAATACAAGGGCGTTTGAAAGCGGTTTTATACAAGGAGGGGAGGTTCAAATTGGAAAAATCCGGTTATGTGAAGCGCAGAAAGTTCAAACTTACGGCCCAAAAGACATTTCAGCCCCATGGCCTATTATTTACCTAAAAAAAAAGGTGGGGCAAAATATATTGAGTGCCTCTAGTATATATATATATATCGGGTGGCCCAAAAAAAATGCCTTGAGATTTGAACATCAATAACTTCAAAAATATGCAGTTCATACCTCCAAAATTTACAAAACTTTTACCTCAATCTATTGCTAAGCCATGATAAAAATTTTAGACCTCTACATAAAATGCTTTTTCCACAGCTGAGACAACAATGAGGTATGGTGGAAAAAACGAATATCCTAAATCCTAAATGTGTATAGCTGTACCTGGCAACTATTCTAAGACTTGTAGTAGTTTCCTTAGCCTATGGATAATCTATTAGTCTCCTGAAAAACGTCAGATGATATAGGCTACGCCCATCTTAAATACTGTTTTTTAAACTTATCCTTCAAATTATGGTTCTAATTAACCGTGAAAAAGCGGTGAATGAAAAGTGTTTCTTGGAAAAAAGATGGACTGGAGCAAGAATTTTGAGGGCATTTCAGGAATAACTTGTAATGTTACGTCTGTGAATAGAATAATTACAAAACTTAAAGCAACCGGTTCGACGGCACGGAAGCGTGGAAGTGGTCGGCCTAAAACAGTTTACACTCAAGACAATATAGCAATGATCGAAATGATGAGCCTATCTCAAGAGGATCGACCTGGGTCACACTGCTCTTCGAGGGAAATTGCAAGAAATTTAGGTATCAGTTGAAGTTCCATATAAAGAATGCAGAGAACGGTAGGACTTAAAGCATTTAAAAGGATCCGTGTTTCAAGACGTGACAGCAATGATAGAGCTAAAAGAAAAATTCGTTGTGAAAAATTGCTTGATAGATTTTCGTCTAGTGAGGTTAAAAAAATAGTTTTTACAGATGAAAAAGATTTCACCATCGAGATTGCTCGAAACTCCCGGAACGATGTTGGTCATGGTCGGCGTAAGAAAGACATTCCTCCATCGAGACTTTATACCAGACAAGTCGGTATTAGCAGGTGTATCGTGGAATGGAAAGACGAAAATTAATTTCATTTCAGAAAATAAAAAAAATTAATTCAGAAACCTATGTAAATCTCTTAGAGGAGAATCTTTTTCCTGATTGTCGGCGTTTGTATTATGGAAACGATTTCATACTCCAACAAGATGGTTCTACAGCTCATACTAGCAAGTTCACACAGGATTATCTACAACAGAATGTAGTGAACTTCATTGGAAAGAACGACTGGCCCCCGCAATCACCTGATTGCAATCCCATGGATTATTACATATGGATTATTGCATATGGAACTCTAGCAGAGAAGATTTATCAAGGCCAAACAGAAAAGTTTACAGAAATGCAATTAAATAAAAAAATACTCGAATGTTGAGACAAAATAACATTAACAGAAATCAGAAAATGTATCATGTCATGGAAGAAAAGGTTAAGATTAGTTTGTAAGCAGGACGGCGGACATATTGGATTATATTTGTTGATAAGATGTGAATAATAAAATTTTTTCAGTTTATGATATTCGTTTTTTTCACCATACCTCATTGTTCCCTCAGCTGTGGAAAAAGTATTTTATGTAGAGGTCTGAAATTTTTGTGATGGCTTATCAATAGATTGAAGTAAAAGTTGTGTAAATTTTGAAAGTGTACAGTGCATACTTTTGAAGTTATTGATGTTCAAATCTCAAGACGTTTTTTTGAGCCACCCGATATATATATATATATATATATATATATATATATGAGGCGGGATGCTGCAGAGGGGTCGACCGCAGGTCGATCCTGAACCGTCGTTCAAACTCAACAAAAGTAAGTAAGTAATATACATATATATATATATATATATATATATATATATATTTTAATTGGGTTTGTTTAACCTCCTTCGCAACATCTAAGGTCATATGACGGAGGGGACTTGCAGCTTTATGTGGGATCCGAACTACGGGTCGCTATATAATCTGGGCCGCGGAGGACGGTCTCCCATCCAACTACTACCCAGACCCAATGTCGCTTAAGTTCGCGTGTGTATATATATACTGTACAGTATATATAAAAATATATGTATATGTATATATATATATATATATATATATATATATATATATATATATATATATATATTACGGTGAAGTGAAAATGATAATTTACAATGGCACACTGATATTTTATCGTAGTTTTTGCTGAGAAAAACAAATATGATGATACAAATTGTGCAAGGTTTCTCTAACCGCCTCATTTTTGCATGAATACAATTTAACAAACAGAAAATAGAGTTCTCATCTAGTACACATCCGTCAACATTACTTCATATGAATAATCCCCATTAATGTCATTATAAAACCACAATTATAAATTTTTATAACTTTAATATATTATTTTGCGTCATTTCCAGATTTAAGTATTCCTGCAAAGGTCGTACTGTATACTTGTAAGCACCGTGTCTTTTGACTCGCCAGGCACCGCAGTTCGCCTGACAGCCAGCTGCTGTAATTGTACCCCAGCTACAGAATCCAGAGATAAGAAGCTAGTGAGCATGCCATGAGAAATGAGATAAAAAAATATTCTGTTACACTTGTTACAATGTTCATTTGATTGACGTGAGTAAACTGAATAAATATTTGTTGTTTTTCCTCAAGCAATTAAAATTCACTGAAATTTATTTGAGTTTTTGTCCTTATTTTTCAGTTAATAATTCACCTATAGAAGAGCAAAGATGGAATCAGCATCCAACACACCAATCTCTCCACAACTGAAACATCCTCTTCACATGAAGCTATCAGCCTCTTGCAGCAACTCTACACCAACAGCTTTTCATGCAGCAACATCAATCGCTTTTCAGCTCCCCATACTATTCAGCAAAGAAAAAACTTATGAGCACAAGGCATTCTAAGCAATATTGTATGTTTGGAACTCCTGAGGAGTTGCCTCATAAAAAGTACTAAATGAGGAATTAGTTTCTACTTGATCAGAGGAGCGATTGTAAAATGTACATAGGGATTGTAGATGTGCATGCCACACAAATTTTACAAAAAAGATACAAGGAAGCTCTCAGAACAAGTAAGTAAAGAAAAGAAAACCACCAATCGTTCCACTGAAGTTCAACCTTTGAGCTTAGTAGAAAATTATTCAGATGAAGACAGTGACAATGGGATAATAGAAACTGAAGACTTTGCTTTTGACAAAACTGGTAGCAAAATGAGAATGTCTTTGCGGCATGTTGCAACGCAAGCAGATAGATTTGGTGTATCAGATCGTGCTACTGTTGCTATTGCAACTGCAACTTTAATAGACGTTGGTATGATCTCCGAAGAAGGTGACCATCTCGTAATAGACAGAAGTAAAGTGCGGAGAGAAAGAGAATGACTTCGAAAAACATTGAAAAGTGAATCCTATTACCTCCATAGACTTCGATGGTCTAAAGCAGTGGTTCCCAACGTGGGCGTTTGAGAATCTTAGAGAGGCGCGAGGAATCTGTAAAATTATTACTTTCCATTAATAAATCACTTATCACTTATCCTGTTATATCATTATCTTTATGAGGGGGCACCAGCAAATATTGATGGACATAAATAGGCGTTGGTCTAAAAAAGGTTGGGAACCACTCGTCTAAAGGATCAGACGTTAAGTAAAGTGAAAGTCAATGATAGGTGGTACATTGAAAAGAAGAGTGAAGAACACTATGTCATGATTGCTGAACCAGGTGGAGAGTATATTACCCATCACTCACCAGCATCGAGTAAGGTTGCAGATATAGCAAATTCAGTATTGTCAGTTATTAGAGACATCTACAAAATGATATTGCTTTAATTAGGTGTGATAGCACACATACCAACACTGGTTATAAAGGAGGTGTGATTTATGTTATGGAGAAAACACTTGGTAGGCCACTTCAATTGTTCATTTGTATGCTTCATACAAATGAATTACCTCTAAGACATACAGTATTTTTGAAACATTTGATAGTACGACATCTGCGATAAGTACCTTTGTTGGCCCTACTGGGAAAGCCATTCAGTTTTGTGAAAACAATCCAGCAGTACAATTCAAACCTATAACTAGTGGTAAAGAACTATTATATGTGCCACAACACATTGTTGACAATCTTAGGGGAGATAAGCAGTAATTATACAGCATCATTTCAGCAATCAGAAATGGTACAGTTGATGAACACCTTGCTCATGTAAAAGCAAGTCCTCTTAGTCATGCTAGATGGTTAACTGTTGCTAATAGGGTTTGTAGGCTTTATGTATCAACAGTGAGACCAACAAAGAAACTTTAAACAATAACACACTTTACTGTGATAAATTGTGGTTCTAATATTAATTCAGTTTTCTTTGTTAAAACCACAATATAATTTCAGTGTGCCGAAAGGGAAAGAAAATTTGCGTCTGGCTTCACTCCGCCCTAATATATATACCTTGTTGAACCTTGTTGCTGTTCCGTGCGTTGGTCTCTCTTCACACGAAGGTCAAACTGGTGGCCCCCCGCCTCTAGGTCTGGCTTGGTGGAGGAGCGAGTTGCTTTCTTGCGCTCTCCACCGTACATAGCCAGGTACACCCGGCTCATCTGGTACCGTCCTGAGCCAGGCATCTAGTCTTCTCTTGAAGACTTCAACTTTGACCCCTGTAACGTTTCTCAGGTCCTTTGGAAGCTGGTTAAAAAGTCTTGGCCCCTGATAACCAAGCTATTTTCCTTCAGTGTTGAGGAGGTCCCTTGCCGGGCCTTTAATTTGAGAACACTAAACATTCTGCCTTTCCTTTTTTCCAGTGTTGTTTGAATGGTAATAGGGTTTAGTTTGAGGTTTGGTGCCAGTTTTTTTATCATTTTCCATATGTAGATTATGGTGGACTTCTCTCTTCTTTCCAGGTAGTACAGATTTAGTTTACGTAGTCTTTCCCAGTAGTTGAGTTCTTTACAGCCATTAATATTGGCTGTGAAATGTTTCTGCGTTTCTTCTAGTTTATTAGTTTCTTTCTTTTTATATGGGGACGTCAAAACTGAGCAGTACTCAAGTTTTGGTATAATCAGTGTTTTTAGCAAAGGAATCATTACTGTCCTGTCCCTTCTTTTCAAAATTGTTGGTACCTGTCCCACGACTCTTTTTGGTTTATTTATCGCTATCTGATTTTGTGTTTCGAATTTCGCATCATCGGTCATTATTACCAACAGATCGATCGCTTTCGTGCTTCTCTGAATTTCTTGTCTATCTGGAGCATAAGATGCACTCTGTTTAAGTTCCTCTTTTCTACCATATCTCAAGAGCTAAAATTTCTCGTTGTTAAATGGGAGCTATTGAAGAATAGGGACCCCAGCCTTCTTTAGTTAGGCTTATAAGGCTAACTAACGAAAATATCACGACCTAACCTGACCAGTCGTTAGGTTAACTGTACGCCCTTGACGATTGGTTAGGTTAGGTCATGATATTTTCGTTAGTTAGCCTTATAAAGCTAACTAAAGAAGGCTGGGGTCCCTATTCTTCAATAGCTCCGTTAAATGTAATGCTGTTGTCTTCTAACCATTTGTATATTTTGCTCTGCAAGGCCTCCACTTTATTTACATCGCTGATTTTTCTGCTGATTTTTCTATCGTCTGCAAAGGATGTTACTATCCTGTTACTGTTTACTCCGCTGTCTATGTCTGTTAGCATGATAATGAACAGGAGTGGGGCCAGTACTGTCTCTTGTGGTACTGAGCTGCGTACTTCCGATTCTGATGATGATATACCTTGAATTCTGACGACTTATAGAAGTTCTCTGAGGAAGTTGTAGATCCATTTTCCCACTTTGCCTGTTATTCCCATATATTTCATTTTATGTGCTATTATACCGTGATCACATTTGTCGAAAGCTTTAGCAAAATCCGTGTTTTCATTTGTCCTATAGCTCTCGTTACATCTTCTGGGGTAAAATCAAAGTCTGTTATACACTCTTCTTGCAATTTCTCTTCAAAGAATGCATCTATGTCAGGTATCGCTTTGTCACTTTTTAGGGTACTAAAACTGATTCATACTGGGCTCTCAATGTTTCAGATATTTTGGATCGTCGGTTAGTTCATTATTTCTCTTCCTTAAGGGCCAAATAGCGGCGCGCGTTTTGGTTTCCTTTTCGCATAACTCTATAAGTATTTTGGATTTTCCTTTATTGCTTCTACCGCCTTTTCTTCTTCCCTCTCTGTATAGTCCCTAATCAGGGCTTGTATTTCCCTATCGATACCCTCCAGTTTTTCTTGTATTACTTTCCTGGCATTGTCTCCACAGTTAGCTAACTTCGCCTCCACTCTTTCTTTTGCGGAAAATTCTTCTCTTTCTTTTGCGGAATATTCTTCTCTTTTGCCTCTCTAGCCAGCATCTCTTTCCTTTTGGCTGTGATTTCGGAGCATATTTTTCTAAAATTCTCAGCGTTTTTTCTTCCAAGGTTGTGAGCATTTCTTCAGTTGTTTTATTCTCTAAACTGTTCTCCACTCTATTTGGGCCATGTGCGATCTGATTGCTTCCCAATTTATAGTCTTTCCTCAATGTGTGTATTGTCTTTTAATGTTGTCGTCATATTTGTTGATATCTCGATTAAGTTTTGGTCTGAGGTAATGGTTGGGGTTATTTTTATATCAGCAATCAAGTTCGTGTTATTTGTGAATACCAGATCTAGGCAGTTATTTTTTCTGATATTTTCCTCTGTCAGCATAAATTCATTTGTGAGAGCCACCAACATCTTTGCTTGCTCCTGGTCTTCTGTTGTGCCCCCTTTGTCCTGGTGTGTATATATATATATATATATATATATATATATATATATATATATATATATTCCTATCCACCTTTTTGTATTTTATAAATGGGAAGTTAAAGTCTCCGCAGATCATTATATTGGGGATGGAGGGTTTATGGCCTTTATTAGTTTTCTGATGTTATTAATGGCCTCCGAGAATTTTTCGTTGGGGTGTTTGGAGATCTATAGATTACTATTTGTATCACGTTTAGTTTTTCCATTTTCACTGCTAGGAGTTTCACAAAGCTGTTTGATTTACTTATTATCTTCTCTGTCATGACTCTTGTGTATATAAATAGCACAGCCACCTTTACATCTCGTTGTTCTATCCGTTCTTTGTAAGTTGAAGCCCTCTATGTTTATCTCTTTCTTATCGATACAATATTCGCAGTTTTTACAATTTCCTTGGCAATCCATTAGATGAGTTTCTGTGAGGCATGCGATGTCCGCCCTTATTTCGTCCATAAATCCTTTCAGGTACGAAACTTTGTTGAGCGATTTGGTCTTATTCCTTGAATATTAGCCAGGACAATATTTATGTTCTTTGTTTTTCGTTGCCCCTTGTGCATTTTAAGTTCGTTTTCCTTCGATTTCGCTTGTTTCGTTGCCCTATGATCCTCGAAGAGAGATCGTTTCTGCCTACCTGTTCTGGTAGCTTCTTGCCCGAAAGGGGTTTGGCTCGGCGATTTCCAGCTGTGTCAACTGCATACGTTGGATGACATTTAGCAGCCGTATCGTGTCTGTGATGTTGAAAAAAATTTTGTCCGCTTATTGTGTTCCTATTGTTATTCCTATTGTTATTGTTATTTCTATTTTCATTTAAACTTTGTTCTTTGTTCTTTGGGTGCGTCGGGAGATGTTGATTGTAGCATTTTTCCCGTATTTGCAGGCTTCATATTTTGCGTAAGTCCTGCAGATGTCCGGGTGGTAGAATTTGCATCTGTCTCCCAATTTACAATGACCATTATTATAGAAGAAATTGCATACTGGGGGATGTTCATATATACATTGTCCTCTTTTAAATCTGCAATTATCTTTTATATAATATCTGCATATAATTCCTTCCCCATATTTATTCGTGGCCTTTGTTTTTTGCTCCTTGTTCGGGGAGAGTTTCATTCCGTTTTCTTGATTGCCCTCTTGTTTATTCCCATTTGTACTATTTGTGTTAATGTTCTTCGCTCTTATACTATGTGTTGCCTTTATACTCTCTTTCGCCTCGTTGTGTGACGGTATTTAATTTTTTTTACTTCGCCATTCTTCATTTCTTCTGTTTTCCTCTGTTCTTTATTCCCACTTTCCTCTTTCATTTTCTTCTCGTGTCTCTTTCTGCTTTAAATACTGTAAAAGAGTTTATTTCGGTCATACAGTTTTCGCAGGAAAATTTTATCCCATTAAGTTGCTTCGCGTTCGTTATAAGGAAGATTTTTTCATCTTCCCATTCTAGGCATCTAAAATCAAAAAGCAGATGACAAAGATCGCATCTCATCGCCTTTGTCTCATCTGTTGCATCATTGCAGATACCACAGAGTTGCAGGAATTTATTTACTATTTTTATGTTACTGATAGAGGGTAGCCGCTGGTGCACAAAATTGACTCAAAACGGGTATTATGGGAAGTATTGGGTGGGGGTTGCCTCAAGCTGAGTGAGGAAATATTCCCTGTTACTCCGGGGGATGGGGGATGTGGCACGCTGTATACTTCTCACTGATTGGTGCTCGCGACTGTGGCTGCGGGGGATAATGGGGGTATTTGTAGGAATTTCGAGAGGCAGCTAATTTTTTTCACAAAGAAACACTCTGAAAAATGCTGTATATATTAATTCGCTTCGTTTTTATTTGCTTTTTTTATATATGCCGCGATTTTTACTTTTTAAAAAGAAATATCATTATGCACTATGAATTAACTCACAATATCGGCACCGTTTAAAGTTGATTAACTACATAATTTTTATTGTAATACCGCTATTATTCGGACTTCGATCGAAACACGTGTAACCGTCACACCAGCAAAACAACTATAAATATATATATATTATATATATGGAGAGAGAGAGAAAGAGAGAGGAGAGAGAGAGAGAGAGAGAGAGAGAGAGAGAGAGAGAGAGAGAGATTGACAAAAATAAATAGACACCTTTGATTTGTTCAGGGTATTTTTTATTTGAAAATGAAAGTTAATAAATAATAACAAATTTAACGAATGAATATATTTAGAATCATCTTAGTTTCCCATTTGCGTTATATCAAACTGATACACGTTGTGACATTTCATTGATGAAATTTACTATTTGTTTTTTTTAAGATATTGGAACCCATTCTTCTTTCTTGGCTTTGGTGAGACTTTCCATGAATGTAGGCTTTTGTTGCCGATTCCTTAATGACCTATATATGATGTAACACACGTGTTCTATTGCATTCATATCTGGGGATTGATCTGGCCATAGAAGACGTTCAATTCCATGATTGTCACACCACCTCTGCGTAGCACGCGGCGCGGTATTTGCTGGGGACTTTAGTATGAGTAGTATGCCCGAAAAATGGTAGAGTGCAGAGCAATTGCAATGTTGCAATGAGTGCCAGTGGCAACCCCCTTCCCCCTTGTTGCAAGACCTCCTCCCCCAGTGCCAACCCCTTTTCCCTTGTTGCAAGACCCCCCATGAAGCTTGGGGGAGTCTACCTAACCCATTTGAGGGGTGAGACCCCCATCAAGCTGGGGGGAGTCCAGCGGACCTCTTTGGGGAGAAGGTGGGACGGCTTCACCTCCCAAAGGGGTATACCTAACCGAGGAGAGAGAGAGGAGGAGAGAGATGAAGAGACCATCCAGCTTCTGCCAGATGCAGAAGCTTAATGACAGCTCAGGCAGCAACACTTGCCTTAGAACTCGAAATCCGCCAGTTGGCGTAGAAGCCAGTGCCTCCAGGCATCAGCCAGTTGGCACAGTATATACATCGTTTGAACAGCCAAGAAACGCACACAAACGCACATAGATCCCCTATTATCACACACACACAGAGCTATATATACGTTCATAGGACGCCAACTCCCTCCGTCATCACCCGTTTACACAAGCTACACGTCATACCTCTTCTACACACACACACACACACCACACACACACACATATTATGATTTCCCCATACGAAAACGTCCCAACCTAGGAAATGTTTATTATAGCATCCATCAGAATAAGGCAACTAGTTAGTGTTTCATTTAAGATTTATTATTATTAATGGGATATAAAAATTTCCTGTTACACAAGCTGAAACAATGAACTGAATAACCTTTATCATCCTCTATATATACATTATTAAGAATTATTATATATAAAATAAAATAAATTCGTCAGCACTGACCCATACCCGATACTTTATGCTTCCAACCATTATTAACTTTACACAATACAGCGAGTGGCCACAATTCATCATCATTCATCTCAGTGTCGCACAAATCGAATAATTTTAAAAAATTTATAAATCCCTTCCCACGTGAGATGTGCAGGAGAAATGAAAGACAATACATCTCGCAAGTATTACTAAAATATCCTTGGAATCGGTAAGGATTCCAGACAATTTCAGGGACATGAAGCTCTGCGAGAAATTTTGCAACAACAGGTTCACCCCAGGGCTAAGTACCGAGTGAATCAAAAGAGTACATTCTTTCCCTATATTTAAAATAGATTGCAAACCAATGCATCCCTTCACTACCAATAACATCCGTGTTCACAATAAGACTACACCAATCTCTCGTAGTTGGCAATTTCAATTAGTGCTGAACCGGATATCCGCATCCGCATCCACATCATGGTTAACATCCGCATCCTCACTTCTGGCTGCGGATGTTATGCGGATATTACCTATAATAAATTATGCAATTTACAATTAAATTAGCTTATAAAGTAGCTTATAAGGCCCAGTCATGCACATTTCATGTAAAGTATTAATTACTAATGAACAAACAAATATATAAACCTCAAAATATAAATACCATTAAATCAACAAACACTGCCTGTGCCGCTGTGCGTACTCCACTTTGGCTAAAACTCTTGAGAAAGTTATTATTTTTATCATAATGAAAACATTAATATTAATTTTAACTCTTATGCATTGCCTGTCATAATAGTAATATCACGAAATTTGAAAAATTGTCATATATTCATAATTCTATATTATATTGACAGATTAACTAAATATCCGCATCCGCATCCGCGGATATTGAAATTAAAAATCCGCATCCGCAGATGTTGAAAAACTGAAATCTGGTCCACCACTAATTTCAATGTTTCATTCTTCGCAAACACACCGATAAATTTGGAGCGTGTGATTCGATCACTTTTCATTACTCTCTGGAGTGTATTCACGTCCATTTTAAAAGTCTGTGACTACGTTCCGTAAGCGGTCGATCTCAATTACGGCTTGTGACTCGAGGTATACTAGTACACTAATAGGTGTGTCTATCGGATTGGCGAATTCCAATCTGACTGAGATGTTCCCACTCTGTTGTGGACTTAAGTGTGTATTTACACTAGCAGATAAGTCGGGGGTGATATCAAACGGGTAAAGGTTAAATTGATCGACAAGTTCTTTTTGCGTTACACCAATCCTAAGCTCATCACAGACACCAGCATTATGGGCCAGATTACTATAAGCTCTCGCGCAAAGCGGGAACACAGCGTCTGATGAGTAGTCCGGATCCATAGTCCCAACCACCGCAACGCCATTGACGTATAGAGTTATATTTTTAAGGCCGAAATTCTGGAATTTAAAGGGATTCTTTTTATGTTTTCCATTCGTCGAAGCGTGATCCTGCATTCCAATTAATAACCTTTTAGGTAGAACTCCCAGGGCCACGTTTTCTAGTTACTTCGAGGCCAACTATGCTGGCACCGAGTATAGTTTGAGCTGTACTCTCTTAATTGGGTACTTTACTGTTGTGTGTATTCAATTTTTTTCACTTTCTACATATTTCGGCGAACTTAATATCAATCGCCGTACGCGCAGATGTGTTTCCATGATGTGAATCACGAGTTTTGCGCCCTCTCCTTGATCAGGCACCAGATTTATGCAGATCTCAGGATTCGTGCGGGTGAGCTTTAACTTCATATCCACCCCATTAATAAGCCGTTTCTCCTAGAACGTGAAGTCTGTATGCAGACGTCCAAAACACTAGTATATCTTCTTTTTAGAATTTTTAAATTTATCCTTTATACTACTTTCGCCTTTAGGCTGATAATAGCCCTCGGCAATTAAAAAGGTATCCTTCGCTTCTTTTGAAAAGTTGAGGACATTTTCCAGATAGGCTCGTAGGTGATAATAATCCGTTCCTGCCGAGATGTTGAACTGATTTAAATACACCTCACACTGGCTCAGTATGGAGTGCAGAAAGTTGGTTTCAGGGTATGCAGAGGAACTATCATCGCAGTCCGTTCCATCTGAATGAGATATACGCAGTTTAGCGTACATGTGCATGCAGCTTGGATCAAAAATGTATGGGCCTGAGCTGGGTATCACGAATTCTATAGGGGCACTCTGTGAACTAATTGTGTTTAATGGGTTAATTTTAATAAAGTCACTATGCTCAATAGAAACTTGTGTAGGGGGTATATCAAAGAGGGACAGCTCCGAGTTACAACATTGTGAGCTACACGGATGGATGAAACGTGCCATGACGAGTCAGTCAGAAATAGTGCCACCAATCTCGACAAGTAGTAATCAGCCTATGATTCGTGAGAGCAGTGTCCTCAGCTTATATCAGTTAAAAAATGATCAACCATAGGTTTCATTCACTTAGAACACTTTTTTATTTCCTTTTAAGTTTAACGCCACGTGTTGGTAACCGCTTCTTCCGGACAGCCCTCTTCTTCTTCTTTCCTCCACCACGCATTTTTCTCTGCATCTTTAATGATTTCGTCCCGTGTACGTTTTAAATGTTTTGTTAGAGCTTCTTTAGGTTTAGCTCCACCCATTATGTCTTCTACCGCGTTAAAACCAGATTGTAACGCCTTCCTCCCGAGGTATCTAGCCCCCCTCTTCAACAATGGGACAGCCGTGCGTACTATGGTTGGAAAAATGGATCCAAGCCGACTCCCACGCTGATATCTCACCCCTCGATATACTGTACTGTGAAAGGCCTTCGGGTCATTATAACTGAATGCGATGAAAGTGTAGCTTCATTGTTAAACTCCCATCACCGAATGGGAAATTTTTTCCCTCAATCGTTCTTATATACAGTATATTAAGATATTGGTTGATAGATTAGTCGCAACATTCACATAATAGGGCTTCTCATATGTAATGCTCAAACTCTTCCCTCTATGGTTGGGAATGTGTGCAATGCGCAGCAGACGCGCCTGGGTACCCCCAACAAAATGATGCTCCACGATATTGCTGTAAATATAGCACGTGTCTGGGGATGGATAGCCTTCATCCAATTTCTCCAATTTCAACTGATACATTAAGCTGGACAAGTCATGTTGTGCCCCGTGAAAGGTGTCTCTTTGGAGGGCTGCACCATATCGACCCTCGGCCACAATTGTGAACAACTCTATGTCTTTAATATTTCTACTAATCGTTGATTTTAACTTCAACGTGTGTGCAGGCGTGACTATGTTTACCTCAAAAAGTAAATCGTTTGTCAGGTACGACTTTTCAAGACTCTTGTTTAAGCCCCTCACAAAGTCCGAGGCTGTGACATAATGACCGAGTCCTAGTGTTACATTTGTACTATAGTACTGTACCCCACCGAACAGGACCGATCTCATAGTGTCACATAAGGTTATGCCTAATTTTTCTCACTCGTCGAATCTTCTAAGAATCAGAAATATGTCCAGTTCATTTTCAAGAGTTAAAAATTTGGTGACTAACTGGAATTCACAAACACCAGCTTCGTACGAATCACGTTCCAATTCAATGGGCCCATGGAGTTCTGCTACAAAGTTGGCCAGGGTGTTGTTAAGATGTACAGACAGAGAAGAAGAGGACGGGAGTGTGACATAGAAGTGGTTAGGCGCCATGTTGCATACTATTTAAGCTTCATTATTGCAGCAGCTTTTATATAGGTGTTGAAGCTTTCTGGGTACCGTAGCTTTCTGGGTAACCCAGCTTTTTCACCAGGTACATTTTTCTCTTTCCTGAACCTTTGCTGCAAACATTTTTTTCAATTTTAAACACATTTTTTCCTAAATTAAATGCCACTTTCTGCATCTCCTCACGGTAAAAGCCTCCTGCGATTTCTTCCCCATTCAAATCTTCAACGTAATACATCATTATCTCGCCTTCAGGTCTCAGCACTAACTTTAAAAATCTCACGTGTCCATCCTTGCTCAAATCCCTTCGCGAATTTATTTCCCGAATGGGATAGCCTTACATAATCATTGATTTTGAAACGTGTCGAGTGTGGCGGCGATGTTCCATCTCTTCTCACATCAGGCTCTGGGCGCGTACCTCTTTCTAAAAATTCGTTAGGTGTTGTGCCAATCGTGCGATGGTGTGAACGGTTGTATGACGAGGCCAATGATCCCAGAATGTTTATACAGGGTGGGCCGAAAGTCTGGATCCATAGGAAAATATTTATTTTAATACATAAATTACAACAAATGGTAAATACTTAAAATGAATATCAACTTTAACTCGTAAATGCGTATCCGTGATACTGTACAGTGGTTCGTACTGCAGTATAAACAACAAATTATAACAAATGCTCAAATTGGCGGCCTCTGACATCGAGACACTTAGGGATGGAATTTATGATTTTTAATAATTCTTCGAATTGACGTTCTCGAGATGCGTGTTTCATTTGATAATCTTCTTGTTGACTTTACTGGACTATTCGTTAAAGTTTCACATACCATTGCAGAGGTATTTTCATCAGTTGCAGTTTTTGGACGACCAGAACGCCGTCGATCATGTACACTTCCTGTTTCTTTGAAACGTTTAAACTACTTGCCAACAGTCGCATGTGTTACTGGATGCTTATCAGGATGATTTCTATTGAATTCGGTAGCAACTTCTCTGTGTGTAGCGCCCTGTCTTGCGTACATGAGCACAAGTTCTACCCGGTCTTCTGTTGTTAGATTCGAAGCCATTTCTTGGCTGAAATAAAAAAGTATTTGAGTATTTATACTGGAGTACGAACTACTGTACAGTATCACGGATACGCATTTACAAGTTAAAGTTGATATTCATTTTAAGTATTTACCATTTGTTGTAATTTATGTATTAAAATAAATATATTCCTATGGATCCAGACTTTCGGCCCACCATGTATATCTGTGTATTTTTGTGTAAAATAGCGATGCATGCATTCCTTTATGGTACGTTGAACTCTTCCAGCTAAAGAGTCTTTATGTATAGAATTGCTCGTGTAGTAACTGATATTAAACTCTGTCAGCATGTTCTGAAAAGCGCGGCCTATGAATCCTTTCCCCATATCCATACAAAAATAGTCAGGAACCCTGTTTTCTTTCAACATCAGCGTTTTGGTAGCTTTAGCAACTGTTTCAGGCGATATATTTTTCAGAGGAATTAGCCACAGATATATAGAGAATACATTTATTATGAATAGAATGTAGCGGTAGCCATCATTATAAACTGAATATCTTTGCACACCTGTTAAATCCGCTTGCCAAATAGAGTCAATCGAAGCCGCTGTTGTCTTGGCTGTTTTAAACCTTTTTCTCACCGGCTTATGAAGTGTATAAGCTCCCGCAAAAACAACTTAACGTCTTTTTTCCCTATTCTATCATTGTAAACACCTCTGTACAGTCTATTAACACCGCCATAGGAGGCGGGGTTAGAAATGTCATAATAGCATTTTCTTAATATGTTAGCTATTTGCATATTTTAGACAGGTGAATAAGGTTGACCGTTGTTTTTTGGTCTCTTCTTTCTCCTCTTTCGAGATGCTACTGTTGGGGGTTATGGCGTACTCAGTTGTGGCACAAGCGAGACTTGCTCCAAGTCTTTTAACCTGTTCAGATTTCCTATCAATGTTGTTTTGGGGACATTTATTTGTTGTTGTCTTGTTTTAATATGCTTCCATCCTGATGGTGAGGGCCTGTCCCACTTTCTCACCAGATCATGGACAATGTCGATGATATTCGGCCCATGTACACTTGTTCCTTCAACAATGACCTCGCCTGTATCTGACCACGATGGAGTCCCCACCCAATAGATTATAAAGACTTAAGCATTTATTCCTCAATGTAAGTGAGAGACTGTTTTTTAATACATGCTCGATGTGTTGCGTTCCGTTATTCTTTAGTTGGCCATCTCTAACGTCAGCCCCAGGTCCTATGTCGCCATGCTCAACGTTGCTCGCGCTGTGCCTAATAACCATGGGGAGTTCTGTCGGATTCTTAAATCTTCGTACTCATGAAGAAATTTCTGCAGACCCTCTTGGTATAAGATCCTTTTCTCATCAGGTGACTTTTCACTGTTTAATAGGTCATCAATTCGCTTTCCTTTATTTTGAGCCTGCTTTTACGAGGTTCTAGAACCGTGTGTGGAATCTTTGAACTTTGCAGTGAAGCATACACCTCGTGCGGAATCACTACCACTTTCTTCATTATATTAATCTAGTAAGTAAA
Source organism: Bathynomus jamesi (assembly GCA_023014485.1). Lineage (NCBI taxonomy): Eukaryota > Metazoa > Arthropoda > Malacostraca > Isopoda > Cirolanidae > Bathynomus > Bathynomus jamesi. The sequence continues at coordinate 1,073,138 of JAJOZX010000534.1, forward strand.
GGTCCCAAAACTGAAAATAAAATGGGGGAGGAACAATCCCAAATCCCCCTCTTTGTACAATAATTCGCATTTTCTTCCCCTCAGTTTGACTGTTACGAGCTAGCGTACGTATTATGTTCTTGTAACGACGTAGGCGAGCCTTCTGAGGGAGTTTCATTGGCACATTACATTTTATAACATTAAGGCAGATTTCACAGATGCATTTTGAAATTCCAAGTCAATATTTTTAACAAACATCTGCTGCAGTGCCCTGGCCAATCGATGATAGATTTTTATTAATTCATGGTAATTCTTTACTCTATTTGTCATTCTGGAATATACGCCGTTTTAGGTTCGTTTGGGAATATATTCGTTCTTAGAAGCACCCTCAACGTGTTTCGCGGGTGAAGGTCACAAAGCAAATATCCGTAAGGTTGACTTGTAGCTTCATTATAAACTTCCAAAAAAATCCTCATTCTGATTCGGGAACATTTGATTGGCTAATACCCCAAATTTGTGACACATCTCTACGTTGCGCGAGTAAGAATAGATATTGTGTATTTAACGACACATCGTGCATGTATCTGTTTTTAAGAAATAGATTCAGATTGATGAAGAATACGCTTATGTTAAGATGGTGGGAGAACACTGTAAATATTTCGGCAAACGTTTTATCCATTTCCAACATAAGATCTTCAATTACAATGACTGTATTTTCATTACCTTTTAACGAAGTAACGTCATATACACATTTGTGGAACAGAATATCATCTTGGTACTCGTTGAATACTGACTGGTACGTTGAATAGCACCATATAACTTTATGCACAAATTTTGAGGCTATCTCTCCCTTATCTTTAATGATTTTAAGCATAATCATATTTTTACCACATCCTGTAGGGCCAGATATAACACACGTGGACGGGCTCTTTACCCTGATTTTTTCTACAGAATCCATCTCTAACACGTCACACTCCAAGGTGAGCATTAACAAAATATAACAAAATTTAAGTGCTGTTCCTTATATTCTTATTTTTCTTCTTCCACAGAACCGTGAATGACGACGATGTACATCCAACCACGCTGCCGAACCCTCACCAGCGACACCTCCACCACGTGGCAGTTCAAAGCGGAGGCAAGATGATGAAGAATCTTCCACGTCAGGTATAAAACATTTTAGGAGTGCACCGGTTGCTAGACCCCCAGTAATAGAACCCCAACCCTCTATGTCTTACGATACAATCCCAACACTAGTTCCCTCTCAAATATACCCCCTTATTCCTGTTCAATTCCGAGTACATCCTCCAACCAAGCAGCAGCTTCTCTTGCTGTGGAGGAAGGTATAACATTCGAACTGGTGCGCACCGCTAACCCCACCCCTGCACTGACAAGAAATCGGTACGTGGTCAGGGTTGACCCTGGAACCTTGTATAACAATGGTGTTGGACTGCGGCGCGTAGTTGAGCGTGTTGTGGAACTTGCCCTTCAGAACCGCGACGAACGTGAAGTCAGGACGAGGCTGTCCTTCGGGTTCTGGTCAGATGACGGGGATGTAGATGATTTTTGGGTGGTAATACCATTCAGACATTTGGCAGCTGTGGATATAGATTACTTTTTGGGCCGTATAATGCAAGCCTCTCAAAGTAGTACAGCCTTCAATATGGACAACTTCACGGTAGATATTGACAGAGTATTCCGGGTTGCGGGTCATAGTGCCACACCTTATACTCTTAATTTCAATTCTCAGGCTTTTTACAGACGGCATATAAATATCGATCGTGGTTGCGGCTTTATAGCAAAAGTCTTGGCCCATATGTTTGCTGTGCTAAATACACGGAGCTAAAAAATATAACAGTTTTAATGAAACTAATCCATAAAATATAGCTGATGAATGTGAGCGTTATTGCGTGAATGATGTGCACGTGCTTAGAGTATGTTTCCAGGCCTTTAGAAGGATGTACATAGCCCGTTTCAACTACGATCCGTTGCAAGTCGCAACCACAATCGCCTCATTATGTTTTACGGTGTTTAAGAATAACTTCATGCCTGAAGACACCTTAGCCGTCATTCACAGAAACAATCCCCGCAGTTATGGGCAAAAGGCTATTTACTGGCTAATACACATACAGCAGAAGACAGGGGTATACATAAAGCATGCCTGCAACACGGGTGAAGTACCCATTAAGGTTAATGGTCGTGTTTTTTTGGGTTTATGGTCTAAGCGAAGACCGTGCCACTGGTGAGAAGACTATGTACTCCTTTAACGGTTGCTGGTGGCATGGATGCCCCCGTCCTGAGTGTGGAATCGTAGGAGATATCCACGGTAGATCTCCTGCCGACAGTCTTGCATGGACCGCACCCGCGATCAACTTATAGGCATCCGTATGATGCATGGATGGAAACAGATGGACAGTACCGTGAAGAAATAAACACGATCAAGCGTTCAATGGTGTTGGATCCTCACAAATTCGGTGATAGCTTGTTCGGAGGGCGTACAGACCCATTCAAGCTATACTTTCCACCTACGGAGGGCGTGAAACTCCATTACTACGACTTCTGTTCTTTATATCCCTCCGTGATGAAGAACAATCTGTACCCCGTAGGTGCACCTCAAAAACTGGTGGGACCTGATCTGCCTCCCATCGAGGTGCTCTCCACAAATTTGAACGAGTACTATTTCTGCCTTTCTTTCGTAGATGTGCTCCCCCCACGCGATTTATGGATGCCGATCTTACTCGTTGTTATAGATCACAAGCTCATGTTTCCTCTGTGCGTGAAGTGCGCAGAGGAGAACAATGGGGATTGTAATCATACAACCTACTAGCGTAAGATCAGAGGTGTATATACAAGCCCTGAGCTGGACCTAGCCGTTCGCCATGGGTACAGAATATTGAAGGTACATGAGGTGTGAAGGTTTTAGAAGCTACCCAACCTTTTCACGCCGTATATAAATACATTTTGTAGGATAAGGTAGAAGCATCAGGCTACTCGCGAGGAATTGATACCGAAGATGAAAAATCGGCTTATATTCAGCGTTACCGTGAACGTGAAGGTACACAGCTTGACCGTTCCCAAATTGTAAATAACCCAGGCAAGCCCTTTAGTGCAAAGTTGTGCCTAAACAGTCTTTGGGGAAAATTTGCATAGAATACTGGCAAAGTGTACGTTCATTTGGCACAAAGTTATAGTGAAGTCTGGGATTATGCCAACGCTCCCGATAAAGAGGTGATGGAAATCGTGAATGGAGGTAATACTTACATAATAAAGTACAACAATATCGTAATGGCCACAGATATCTCACGGGTTAAAAACATACCTGTAGCCAGCTTCACAACGCCATACGAACGGATCAAGCTTTGGGGACTACTGCACTCTCTTGGGCGGAGGGTGCTATACACCGACGCAGATAGCGTAATATTCACAGAGAGGGAGTGTGAATACATGCTAGCTATTGGGGAATTCCTCGGAGAGTTGACTGACGAGATCAAGGATGAGTATGGTGATGGTGCATACGCTGACTCCTTTGTTTCAACAGGGCCAAAAACTCATGGGGTACGGGTGAGGGTGGGGGAGGATATGAAATATATCGTGAAGGCTAAGGGTATCACGCTTAACCAGGCGAACCGACGAGTCGTTAACTTTGACTCGTTAAAGGATCTAGTGTGCTTGGAAGATGAGGGCGACCAGCCACCCCAACTGACTGTGGGGACCCACAATTTTTCGGTGCAGAAACTGGGTGGCGTGACGGAACTTAGGGTTACGAAAGTACGCCGTAACACCTATAGGAAACGTCACCAGGTGCCTGGTAACTATGATACTGTACCCTTTGGATACCTTAATCCTTGATTCTTATATATATATATATATATATATATCTATCGTTAACGATATTTTTATTTATTATGTATATTTGTTTCAATTAGGGTTTCATTTTCTCCTTTGTGTGCTTGCGTATATACAGTCCTAAGCTCCGCCCACTGTAAGCTCAATCAAAGAGTCACGTGACTCCTGCTACTACCTGGGCATATCTCTATCCCTGCGTGCTCAGTTGACCTCTGCAAGCCCTTGATCTCAGACGTGTATTTTCTCACGTAGACGAAAAATAGCGATGGCTACTTTTGATATTGCGTGTTGGACGTTTATGAAGTGGTATTCGGTAAAGTCGGAAGATGTGGTGAATAGTGAAAGACGGCCTAGCCCCCCCCTCCTTTGAGACTTTTAAGGCTACATTGAATCGCTCGAAGCTTGAGAAACAAGATGTTCAAATACTCTATGGATATTCTGGCGAGAGCATTGCCGGATTTCGCTGCACAAACGATGTAATGGACTACGTTGTAGGGCTAAACTGTATAAAAGCGTACATATACCTTGAGGTGAAAGAAACAACGCGTGCAGAAGAGAAGCAACGGATATGGGTAATGAGTCTTGTTGATGAGTGGTGTAACAGGCGGTATTTTATCACGCTGCATCATACCGAGTACGCGTACCCTGCGGCTGAGAATGTAAACCTTGTCATCATGGACAAGCTAAAGTACTTTTACCACTACATTCATATATATCATGACGAGGTTCGCAGTGAGGTTGTGGCTAAAGGCCTGTGTGAGTTTTTAATAGAGTTTAGAGACGAGTATCGATTGTTAAACAAAATGGATAAATACGGTCACATGTTTCTCTCAAATAGTGCACCTGATATTTAATGTGTGGAGAACGTCTAGTGCGCATTCCGATAAAACATTAAAACTGAAATTACCCCATGTGTCGGAAAATTGTCCGGTATAATAGGTACAGGTACTCGCGTGATTCATGCTAGAACAAACCCGTACACGATTCAACAGCTTATGGTGTGACTCACTACCCCCCCGTCGAGCCGATCCGCCCACAGTGGCTCATAGTCATCTCAGAGCTTGAACCGACTGGACGTGCACTCCTCGAATACGATGGAACTTCCTTTGTGAAGCATTCTCAATGCCGTGTACGATGTGTCCGTGACGAAGTCATTGCGCGTGTTCAGGCGTAAAACAGGTAGACAAGCAAACTCTAGTAAAGGTAATGTTATTTATTTAAGTGTTGAAGAGATGAATAGAGTCTTCGTGATAGTTGAGAAGTGGGGTGAGGACCGCTATAAAATATCGTGTAGGTACAAGAAGAGAACAGATTAGTGATGCCCCCCTCATATACCATTGTTTGTATGTTGTGTATAAATAACGATCAGCTATGCATTGATATACGACTGGTGTGGAAGAATGCGTCTGATAATAACGTTCTTGTCCACGCGAAACCGTTTCATCCTTGACAGAATGTTTGAAATCATCGGATTCTGCAAGCTGAAGCCTATATTAGATGCGCGTGTTACGGATATGATTTATTTTGACATGGTACTTGAATACGCATACACCGCTCTGCTTGACGGGTTTATCGAATGTAGGAGTGAACAAGGTGAGAATGGTCTAGAGCTGGATGCTTATTTAAAAGGTTTAGACTTCGAAATATCATGAACTTTGTTGCAAAGGACTTCAGCGGTACAGGGCAGAGCTCGCCTACACTGTTTACCCTGAAGAATTGTACCTCTATATAATGAGCAGCTGTCGTTACGACTTAGAAGATTATTTCAATTGCCGCTATGCGTTGTGAAGAAGAGTTCACGATTGAAAAGCTCGGGTCGGCAAGAAAAAACCCTCGATTGGAAAGGAGTATTTATAAACTTGTATTTAATAATGATGTGATGGCTAACGATGACCTCTTTGTGCGTGCTTTTGATTGCATTCTAGCCGTATTTAAAGATAACTTGTCAACCGAGTGTAACGTGGGCACAAAAAGAGTATTGAACGATATGCAGGCCATTTACATCAAGTATGGGTATCCCTATAACTTGAGCAGTGAAATAATGTTAAATCGTATTTACTCTGTATTGCAAAGCAATAATGATGTGACTGTAGACTCGATTACGTGCGAGTTTAGTGTTTTAGTTAAGCGCAGTAGAACATAAAGTGAATGTATTGTGATGTATATTTATTTTCAATATATTTAATTATTTAATATAATTGTGTTTATATATATATTTTTCCTGTACTAATATACTGATGATTATACTCCATCGTTTTGTATTTCTTATATTATTATTTTTTATTTTATTTTTTGATTATCTATACTGTATATTTGGTCGTTTAAAAATGTATATTTCATATATTATTATTAATATTTGTTGCATATATTCCTCGTTTGTAGAGGATTGTGTATTTATTTTCTATATATTTCGTGAAATTGCATCCAATAATTCGTCTAAATAAACAGAATGATGTAATGGTGTTTTATTTAATTCTTTTGGTTGTGTATATAAAAGATATTATTATTTAATTATATGCATACCAAATGGCTGGTTACGCATTCTCAACCGACTGACGGATTTCTAAGCCAACTGTCAAGAATACCTGAATAGCGCAATCTGGCAGGTTAAGCCAACTGGCGGATTAAGCCCACTGACGGATTATGCCAACTGGCGGATTTCTAAGCCAACTGTCAAGAATATATGCATTAATTAAATAAATAGCGCAATCTGTCAACTCACACCATTAAAGAAACTCTCCCATTCTTGGGATGGATGTCTCCATACCAACACACACCCAGTGTCTGGAAATGAAGCGAATTAAGACTCATCTGAGAAGATTACGGTGTTTCGAAAGGCAATCATGTTTTACCATCGATGCTACCCACTGCTTCAGATGGACAATGTTCCGAGGAATTAGCATAGGCTTCCTTCTAGCTGCTCCGCAATAGTAGCCCATGTTGTGAAAATACCATCTGTTAATCCCAGAGCTCACTTCAGAAAGCCGTTTGGCGAGGCTTCGTTTCTGCACATCGTCTGACATAAAAATGTTGTTTTCTGGGTATTCTTAAATTGCACAATGACCCTCTTAACTGTTGATAATGGAATGCAAAGCTTCCACTTTGACTTTGCTGCTTCCTAAAGTCCAATAATTCGACCTCGTGTGAAATCTATCAACTTCCGCGTACTTCTGTCTCGTGGCATTGTGAAATACGTATTACCTTACCCTCACAATCTGGTTTCAGGCAATTATATTCTTTTTTAACAAGTTTAAGGGCAATCATCGTGGTGTCTATTTACTTTTGTCAACCTTCTCTCTCTCTCTCTCTCTCTCTCTCTCTCTCTCTCTCTCTGTATACAGTTATACCCCGGTTTTCGCAGGAGTTATGTTCCTCAGACTCAATACATGTTTTATAGGGGGATGCGTTCCAGTGGCCATATATATAGGGGTGTTATTTGAAGTGGGTAAAATCTCTTACGATCCCCCTCGACTTAATGCAACTTGACTCTATGCACTGGGTGAGTTTATTCAAGTCTAATTTGTGTATTGCAGACCTTATGCAATTATTGTTTGGTTAGAATTTCTAAAAATAATTAATTCTTGCATTTTACGACACTGCAGATTTTCCGAATAACCTAACAACTTAACTTCACCTATAAACTAACCTAACCTACCCCAACCTAACCAAACGTACTCCAAACGGCAAGAAAAGGGGGTTTACCAGGCATTTACGCGACATTTGCCTCGTTTCGCTCGACAAAAGAAACCAACATACCTAAACAAAATTAATGAAACCAAACCTAAATTGGCCAAACTCGCAGTTACTATTCGCCTAACTTAAACTGAGGTGACATTATTTATGCAAATATAATTAATTTCGACTTTGTGGAAGCATACTTTATGCAGGTCAACCCTACTCAAGTCGACTTTATGCCTTATACATATAGAATTCTACAGTATATCGTATGAAAATTAAATGTTTGTCAAAAGAAACTTATAAGGTTACTTTATAATCACAGTACCTGTAATTAACATAATTATTTAGAACAGTGCCCAGTTAGGCTGCAGTGGGCGGAGTTGAATTTAGGTTAATTAAATTACAATTCTTCTTCTGATTAGATTTGGTTGGAAACCTTTTTATAAAAAAGTTATGAAAATTACTAGTAATTATATTATTATTACAGAGAAATAAACTAAAGTGTGGATAAAAGAAAGGTTTTAAATTGCAGAGAGTTTGAGTTCTTCGTCTAGTTTGTGCAGAACAAACCTAAAGTGATATGAATGTGCATGGCATTGGAACTGGCACATTTGTGTTGCCCTGGGTAAGAAACACAAACTTGCGGTGCATCTTGTTCCTAATTAATCATGTATCCGGAGCTACAAAGCTAATAGTGTCTGCAGTGTAAAATAATGACACAAGCATGGAAATGATTATACGAATTCGAATACACCTTGAATTACGATACCACAGATTATTGCCTCTTCCTGTGATGATAAGCCACGTATGGAAGCCTCACTAGTATTCTGAACTTCTATACACTTCGCAATCATGTTACGAGATAATGATATAATGTTACCAATGAAATTCTTTTAAATGATCGAAAGTTTAAAAAATCTTGAATGACTTTGGTCCTGCCAGTTGTTCCTTGGCGAATGCGCAATTTTAAAATTAAGTTTCAGCCTTCTTTCACTCCATTTTATTTTCGGGATTTCTCTCTCTCTCTCTCTCTCTCTCTCTCTCTCTCTCTCTCTCTATATATATATATATATATATATATATATATATATATATATACAGGGTCCGCAATAAAAAAAGGAGCATGACGAAAATGTTTACTGTACATTTATTTTCACACATAATGACAAATAACTTATTTTAGGCAAATAAGCAACAAATAAACTAAGTTAGTACCAAATTTCATATCAATACGTCAAAATTAAAGAAAATATAAAGTTTTACTACAACATGTCATATAATTTTACAATTTCCAAAGAAAACGAAATTATAAGACTAAAAAAATTGTTCGATATGTTTGCCAGAAATGTTTACTGTACATTTATTTTTACACATAATGACAAATATTTATTTTAGGCAAATAAGCAACAAATAAACTAAGTTAGTACCAAATTTCATGTCAATACGTCAAAAATTAAAAAAAATATAAAAGTTTTACTACAACATGTCATATAATTTTACAATTTCCAAAGAAAACGAAATTATAAGACTAAAAAAATTGTTCGATATGTTTGCCAGAAACCTCTACAACCCTTCGTAATCGAGGCCTAAATTGATCTATAGCTCTATCTACTTGATCTTGGGTAATATTTTTCTTCCCATTTTTGTACGATAACTTCTTTCAAATGTTTCGACATTTCCGGATCTTATGCTTGTACATTTCTCAAGCCAACATTTCCCATATTCCGTAGTCTACGGGATTCAAATCTGGACTATTAGGGGGCCAATCTTTGGGTAAAGCAATTCAGGAACATTATTTTTCTAAAAATTCAATAGTTGACTTAGCGTATGCGTCCGAGCGCCATCCTGTTGGAATGAAACTAACCATTATTCGCCAATCATCTCATTTCGGGCAGCATTTTGTTCCAACAAAGTTCAGTGTATAGCGGGCTCTACTTGATGTTTGGCTCTACGAAAAAAAACCGATGTCTTGCCTAGTTTAGACACACCGACCCATACCATTACGCTGCAGAAAAATGATTACGGGTAGCCTAAGTCTATCATCTGGTATTTCATTTTTACGATTAACTCTTGAATACACTCTGTCATTTTGGGAATTTCGCGGTAGTTCTACCGTAAATTCTTTTCGTCAGTAAAAAAGCCGAGGTCTACTTTTCGGGAGTGATATTTCTTAACATGCGTTCAGAAAAACAACTCTTTTCTGTTCGTTAATTTCAGTTAATTTCTGCCCGTGTATCCGTTTATAAGGTTTTAGGTTCAAGGTCGTTTTTAATAATGTTTCTGACGCTACTTTCGGATATGCTCAACTCATTAGCAATTCTGGACGGTGTCACGTGAGTCCCTGGTCTGCCTTCTTGACTACAAATTCTTAGTTCCACATCTCTGATGTTTTCTTCGGTTCGAACTGATCTTGGCCTCCCGCTTCCTTGTTTCCTTTCAGTACTTTCAGTTTCGTCGCTTTTTCTTAACAGCTTGTCCAGACCTCCTTTCGACCATGGTTTATTCGGAAACTCTTGTAATAATTTTATTGCGCCATAATTTTTATCAAGTCTATAATGTTTTATTAATATTTTATCTTCTTTAGAAAAGGGCATATTATCATTTTTATTGATTAAAATTATTTAGGCATCTGAAAAAAATAATTTAAAATGAGAAAAACTAAATTTTTACGCGGAAATTCACTTTTTTTAGTCATTGCACGTTTGTGGCCATAAAATCTTTATTTTATGACCGATTTTGATGAAATTTGTTTTATACAACTCTGGGCTCTTTTATCTTTAGCTAGATATATAACATTTAAGGGTCCGGCAAAAAATGCGGGCGTGAGAGCAATTTTCGTCATGCTCCTTCTTTTTTGCGGACCCTGTATATATACTAGGGGCACTCAATATATTTTTCCCCAGCCTTTTTTCTTAGCTAAATAATAGGCCATGGGGCTGAAATGTCTTTTGGGCCGTAAGTTTGAACTTTCTGCGCTTCACACAACCGGATTTTTCCAGTTTGAACCTCCCCTCTTTGTATAAAACAGCTTTCAAACGTCCTTGTATAAAATTGATGATTAAAGCAGTTTCGAAAATGGCGTCTGACAGTGATGTGCGTCGTAAACAGAGAGCTGTTATCGAGTTCTTAACTGCAGAGAAAGAAACAGTTGGAAATATTCACAAACGTCTACAAAACGTTTACGGAGATGCTGTTGTTGATCGAAGCACAGTTGGACGCTAGTCTAAACATGTGAGATCATCGGGGAGAGGGAGAGCCAGCCTCGATGATGAGCCACGCAGCGGTCGCCCGGCATTGGCTGTGACATCTCACACTGTGCAACGTGCTAACAGCATCAATCGATCAAATCGGCGCGTCACTTACAAGGAGCTATCACTGGAGCTAGGAATTAGTGAAGAAAGTGTGAATACGATAATTCAGCAACTGGGATACTCAAAAGTGTGTTCACGGTTTGTTCCTCGCGAACTGACTGAAGATCACAAAGCTCAAAGAAAAGAAATTGCTTCTGAGTCGTTCGTTATATATATATATATTATATATATATATATATATATATATATATATATATATATATATAAGGACGATTTTCGATTGAGGATACTTGCGGTTTTTGGTCCAGTTTGTGTAGAGCATGCCTAAGGTAGTGCGAGTGTGACTGTAATTGATGCAGGTAAATTTATGCTGCTTTGGGGAGGAAACACAAACTTGCGGTGGATCTTGCTCCTGAAGAATCATGCACCAGGACTAATAATGAGTGGGGCTATTTGCAATACAAACTAACGAATATTGGAATCAATTGAATACGGATATTGATATTCTCTGGACTAGGCTAACACAAAGCAGTGTTGCTTTCAGTGATGAGGAACCACGTACGAAAGCCTCGTCAATACTTTGACTCCCTAACTGCTTGGCAATGCTGCTGCGAGCTGCTCGTACCCTGAAATGGGCATATAGGCGCAATGGTGCTCTGTGTAGAAAAATGTTTAACGCTTCATACTTCCACTTAAACTATGAATACACTGATGCTTAAATACAACAACAACAACAACAACAAACACTTTATTTCGGACTGAACAGGTACAAACATTATACAAGTGGTCCATAGAAGGTTAAGCGATAGTTGTCTGGAGCACTGACTATGTAGGTCAGTGAATCACTGTGCATAATGAACATTAGGGTGGATCGATTTTACATTTTTTTCGATTTCCATATTCTAATAGAGACAAAACCTTGCGCATGCATGAGAAAATAGCCTCTGCAAAATCTTAGCTTAATAGGTAATCATCTTCTGCCCCCGGCAGAGCGATGAAAATCATATTTTAGTAGTCAAAAACGTATTTTTCTTATAATTTTTAAAATATTTCAATATGCATCAAAATTATTCCTAATAACTATAAAGTCGATGAAAAAGACCTCATATGATCGTTTTTCCAAGCGCGTTGTCCTATGGTAATATCTTTTGCCCCCGGCAACAACGTCAAATGTTGAAAAAATAGGTAATTTATATACATATTTTCAGATCGGCTCTTTGTCGTAAATAATGCATTTATATATTTCCCATAGTATTTATATCGTTGCTTAGGCATGAGATAACACACGCAAAATTTTATGACTCTAGAGTAATATCTTCTGTCCCCGAGAAAAGTGTAAATGTGGATTATAATTACGTTAATGCGATGTTATAAGTACGATAAGTACAAAGTACAGCTCCTCGCTTGCTAATTTTATAAAATTAGCAACCCAGAACTCACCAAGAGGAGGTGGCTGTACGTCGAGTTCCACCCTATCCAGCCCCAACCACCCTTCCTTTGGCTGCATGTCAATTTACATACGGTAATCTTTCTTAGAATGAAATCGTGGAATTTTTGTGGAAAATGCCCTGTGATGGTAGCGTGATCTTGTCATCTTGCTGATGCTCAGAACGAACTCTTTTTCTGGCTCTTATCTTATTTCGATCAATCACTGAACTGACATCATCTTCTCGTATCCAGCCAACATCCTCTAACAACGAAGAAGCAATAAATGAAGCAGCTCTGTCTGAGACGCCCGTACGATCACAAGCTTCAGCAAGTATCTGGAGTTTCATTCGTGTTTTTTCCTTCATGTCATGTTTATCTCTCAGTGTTAGTTCATACGATGACGATGATTCTATAGATGTATCCTCGGTTTCACTAGAGGCTGACGAAGAAGGTTGTTCTTGAGAAGTTTCTTGTCGTTTAGACGGCTCTTGATGTTCTGCTATTCCTTCTTGTTTCAATATCGCCAATCTTCTTGCAAGAGTCATCTCGTTTTTATTTGTTGTTTCAACATCCAAAGTTCATATTGCCATTTTGCGATCACTTCTTTGGTCGAGTAAAAACTGTTGCTCTTTCAGTGGTACTCGTCGTTCACGAGGGCAGCTGCATTTTGTCAAATCAGGGCATTTACAAGCCGATATGTCAAATAAGGTGGTCTTAGTTGATTTCTTGAAGGGCTCAAGATTTTTCTGTAACGATTCGTTCTTCTTTTTCGCGTTCAGTGATTTGATGATGATAGCCATTTTATCACGATAACTTTTCAACATTTGATTTATCCGTGCTGTCGAAACTGTTGGAATGGAAGCTAATTTCCACAAGTATTCCAGTCTCTCCGTGACCACAGCGGCGATGTCTTTGAATGGAGGTTCCTTCTTTGATGATCTCAACTCAGTTCTCACATGATGGTAGTATTGCATCACATCTTCACATGTGGGAAAACATCGCAAATTCAAATCTTTCCCAGCACCAAATATTGGACACGTAACCGATCTTCTAGTTGTAGCGGTAGCCATCCTGTAAAGATTAAAGAATAATGTATTGTTCTGTTACGCAATAAAATCGGAAAAAACAGTTATGAGAGAAACAAACAAGGATATGAGCAGAGAGATTGAGCACACTGAGGACTCTGAGTGAGGAGCCACACACACACACACACACACACACACACTGAGGACTCGAGGAGCCAGCTGCAAAATACACACCTGCCTTCGACGCTGTCAAAAGGCAACTGAGGGAACTGCGCAGTGCGTACTGGCGCGTCAGTGGCAGCTGCTGCTGGCAGCACTCACCAGAGATGACCTTTAAACCCTAGCCTAGAGTCATAATATTTTGCGTGTGTGTTATTTCATGCCTAAGCAACGATATAAATGATATGGGAAATATATAAATGCATTATTTAAGACAAAGAGCCGATCTGAAAAAATGTATATAAATTACCTATTTTTTCAACATTTGACGTTGTTGCCGGGGGCAAAAGATATTAACGTAGGACAACGCGCTTGGAAAACGATCATATGAGGTCTTTTTCATTGACTTTATAGTTATTGGAATAATTTTTGATGCTATATTGAAATAATATTTTTAAAAATTATAAGAAAAATACGTTTTTGACTACTAAAATATGATTTTTATCGCTCTGCCGGGGGCAGAAGATGATTACCTATTAAGCTAAGATTTTGCAGAGGCTATTTTCTCATGCATGCGCAAGTTTCTGTCTCTATTAGAATATGGAAATCGAAAAAAATGTAAAATCGATCCACCCTAATGAACATACAGTTGCTTACGCCAATGCTTCTAGATTTCAGATCTATAAAATATATCGGAGATCAGTCCACTAACCATGGCTTCTATTATCTTACTGACTGACTCACAAAGTTTAGTGATAAGTCTAAATACAAAATTGCGTATGACACTGACACAGTTGTTATAATGTTATAATGTTTCAGACCAACAAAGATCCTAGGATCCACTCATGGCTGGTCTACCTAACTGTGGTTGTAGTTGTGTATTGAGCATGTCCTCCATGGCGGCGAAGGGGACCTACAATTTTACGTGGGTTTCGAACCACAAAAACCTTAATTTGAATACCTTAAACTATACCCAATCTATCAACATATGTGTCTAATCGATTTTTAAACATGTTTATAGACGTGCTACTAATTACTTCTACCGGCAAACTATTCCAGCTATTTAATATGCTATGCGTAAAAAAGTTTCTAGCAACTACCGTCTCGAACCTTCTACTTGTCAACTTACACCCATTATTTCTAGCTCTATTACATTGTGATATTTCGAAAAAGCTAGCTCGAGTATAGTCAATTTCAACTCCTTTAGCCTATCCTCGTACGACTTCGACCTAAGCGACGGAATCATCTTAGTTGCTCGTCTTTGAACTCTTTCGATTTTATCTATATCTTTGTGCATATGCGGATTCAAAAATTGGATCGCGTACTCCAAATGGGGTCTAATTAGTGATTTATAAAGAGGAACAATAGTATCGCGCGATTTGTACTCAAAATTCCTAGCTATAAAACCTAGCACCTTGTTCGCTTTACTGACCACTGCTGTACTTTGTTTCGCCACTTTTAAATCACCAGTGATGATAACTCCTAAATCTTTTTCCTGTTCTACGCTTGTCAACTCCTTCCCTGACATACTATACGCAAAATTACCGTTACGCGAACCTATATGTAAAATTTTGCACTTATTGACGTTAAAGCTCATTTGTCATGTGACTGACCAATCACGATTTTGTTCAGATCTTCCTGGATTTTACCTCTATCTTCATCATTAATTGCCCTACCACCCAACTTCGTGTCATCCGCAAACTTTGAAACTGTACTGACTAGGCCGACATCTATATCGTTAATATATAGAAGAAAAAGCAAGGGGCCCAATACAGAACCCTGAGGAACGCGGCTCGCTACATTAGCCGAAGACGACTCCGCTCCATCAACGACCACCCTCTGTTTCCTACCTCGCAACCACTCTTCTATCCAATTCATTACTACACCCATGATTCCATGAGCCTTAGTTATTTCCATGAGTCTTTTTTTTGCGGTACGGTGTCAAAAGCTTTTAGAAAATCTAAATACACTACATCTACCACCCAATGACTATCGTAAACTTCAACCACGCTTTAAAAAAATTCTAAAAGATTAGTTAAACAAGATTTGTTTCGCCTAAAACCGTGCTGCGTTTTCTAATCAAGTTATGCAATTCCAAGTGTTCGACTATACGATCCCTAATTATTGATTCCAGTAGCTTACCACAACAGACGTTAAACTGATTGGCCTATAATTTCCCGCCACACCTTTATCGTCTTTCTTAAAAATACAGTAGGTGTTACATTTACTAACTTCAAATTATCTGGTACGCACCCCTCAGAAATAGACGCATTAAAAATTTTGTTAGCGGCAAACAATGTTTTCTTTTAATTCTTTTAGTTGTATGGGATATATGGAATCCGGTCCCGGTGATTTACGCATTTTCATTTTATTAATATAGGGCATTACCACCCTTTCACTAACCACAATATTATCTAAAACATTACCATTGTGAAAAGGTATTTTGTGTATGACCGTAGGGATATTCGTCACATCTTCTATTGTAAAACCTGACGTAAAAAATTCGTTTTGCTTGTTTTCAGAAACTAGCTCTCCGTCAGAATTTTTGCACGGCCCCAAGACACTCTTTACTGGATTCCTATTATTGACGTATTGAAAGAATCGCTTGAGGTTTTCTTTGCCGTCACGAGCTATGGAGATTTCAAAATCACGCTTGGGCTTTTTTATTACGCTTTTCGCTTCACGCCTTAGAGATATGTAGTTGTTTCGTAACCTCAAATTGTCATTACCGCACTTATGTAGCCTATAAGCCCTATCTCTACTCCTTATAATATCCCCTACTCTAGAAGTAAACCACAAGGGCTTGTTGTTTACTTTCGCACGCTTAGTCTTGTACGGTACACATTCCTCATTTATAGTCCAAAATACCGTTTCAAACGATTACCACATTAGTTTTGCGTTGGAGATCCCTATTACGTTTTCCCAATTGACGTGTGACAATTCATTTCGAAATTTACAAAAGTCTGCGTGCTGGAAGTTAGGAATTTTAGTCGAGTTAGCTGGTTTCGAGTGACTTACTGTGAGGACAAACTCCACCATATTGTGCTCGCTATTGCTTAACGGTTCTATTACTTGAAGATCAGTGATTAGCCTACCGTCCGTAGTTATTACTAAATCTAAAATACTGTCTGTCCAACCTCGTAGGTTCCCCAACCTTTTGAATAAGATAGCTATCCCCGAGAAAATTAACTAAACGATTACCTTTCGCGTCTCCCTGCATTGTATCGTAATCCACGTTGGCGCAATTAAAGTCACCCATAACTAAGGCCTGCTCACTACCTGTTATTCTCTTAAGTTCACGATATAACGCTTCGTCCGTATCAACTGTTTGATTAGGGGGCCTATATATAACCGCAACAAGAAGTTTGAAATCGTTTAATTTAAGTTCTGCTACAGTGGAATCTATCGGTTCTGGAATTCTGTGCTTTACTTCTATAACGTTCGCAATATTATCTTTGATATACGACATAGCACCGCCTTCTCGCCTACCTATTCTGTTTTTAACAAAAAATATATAACCTCTAATTTCATACTCCCCTCCAAAGTCACGTGTTTCAGTGCTAAGTCACGATTCATTTATTGCAATTAAATCATTGTCTTTACAAGTAATTAAAGAAAAGTTCGTTTATTTTATTTCGTAGGCTACGAGCATTTAAGGATACAGTAGAACCTTCAAATTGTTTGTAACCGCGATACCTTCGCGCGCGCAAGGGAATTTTAAGGAAATTATGCCGGGGTCGTCCGAGCTACGGCAGCCTGAAAAGAAGAAACAGTATTATGAAATAGTCTTCCTAAACGCGCAGCTCCAACATCATTAATTAAAGTGAATTCCATCTCCGAGGAACAAGTCCCTACTGCCGTAGAAACTGCTCCAAAAATTTGCGAAATGTACTCCTTCCTGTTGACAAAGTGACTTTAGGTTATTGTTAATATAGGTCGCCTTGCTGTAGAACTCGTTACATTTTCTTTAGTCGCTCTAGTAAGTCCCTGTACCTAGCCAGCAGCTCTTCCGATCTAGAATTTAGAACGTTATTAGTACCGACGTGAATAACATACGTTGTGTCCTCAGAGGTTCTGTCTGTAAAAAAATCAACACTATTAGTTATATCCTCCACCCTTTCACCATCCACCCTTGTAGGCACTTTATTGACTACAAACAGCATACTGGCACTAGAAGGAGCACTCCTAAAAATAATATTTTTGAGAGTTTATTAAGAACTCCAAGATTTATAAATGCCTAAAAATATTATTATATGCAACATACAATTTTCTCAAATTGTACATCCTGTAGTTCCACCACAAATAAGCTCTATACATTGGAGTACAAAAAGTTTTGAACAAGATCAACTTAACATCTAATGTACACATATGAAATTTTCTAACCAAAGTATTTCCCTGAGCATATAATTGTCTACACTACCTTAGAATATCAATTATCTGAAAGACTACCAGTTAGTATGTTGCCAAGATACTTAGTCTGGGTCACTTCTGAGAGCACCATACCATTCAATTGAAATTCAGGAAATTTTAAATACTTGTAGGCCTTGGTCCTCATAATTATAATATGACTTTTAGCAGGATTATATTTTATGCTGTTATCTTTCCCATGCTTTTCACAAACCTTCAAAAATGTGCTGAGCTCTTTTACAAATAGGGAAATAAGAACTAGATCATCTGCATACAACAGATGATTAACAATCATTGTACCAAGATAGCAACCTATTTTACAAGTGTTCAGCACAAGAGATAGGTTATCCATATAAACATTGAATAAGTAGGGTGATAATATCCCTCCCTGCCTGACACCATTGGTCACAGAGAATGGCTCTGAATTAACCCCATCCCATCTTACAATCATGGTCTGGTGATTATACCAGAATATTATTAATATACGGACCAAGTAACCAGGTCCATTACGATTTGCAAGTTTCATGAATAACCATGTATCAGTAAACGTGTAAAGTACAAAGCTAACAAAGGCACTAATTGGTCACTACTAAATTTCAGATGCTCAGCAGAAATACTATCAATACCACTTGATTTGTTACAATCTAAACATTTTATAGCCCTGTTTAGTCTCAAATACACTAACTCTTATATCTGGAGTACAGGTAGCATCACAGTATATTATTGCTCTTATGTACAGAATTGAATAACTCACTCTAGTGTTCCCTCCATAATCTGGCTATATTCTCAGTACCAGTTACATTTTCAATATTATTATTTTCAAAATATTGTTGAATGGATTCTTGTAAGATCATAATTTAAGGGTCTCACGCATTGGAAGCTGTATAATGTACACGCAGAATTCAGCCTCCTACGCTAAAGTCTGTTTATTATATTACTAGTTGAAATAACAGTTCATCTCATCCTCATCTTTGTAGTGGCAGGGCACTCCTCGATTGTTATACAATTCTGAGGAAATGCTTAAGGCAAGCATCCCAAATTAGTACAAGTATAGCCTACTGTGAAATTCGGTGTTTGTGCTGTTATGGTGTGAGCAGGCATTTGGTACTTCAGAAAAACTGACTTTGAGTTCATAAAGAAACCTCCTGCTTTTCTTTTAAAATGGTATATTTCACCTGGAGAACATCAAGTTTCAAGAGGACGGTGCCACGTGTACACTCTTTTACTTTAGGAGGGTGGTCATTTTAATCTGATATGGCACTCTGTGTGTGTATATATATATATATATATGGGATGAATTTCATAATTAAACACGTGAAATGAATGAATGATGCAATCCCACAAGGAAAAAGAAATATGATTCAAAGACCTTTCGTGTATTCAGCAGTACACCTCCCTGACGAGGTGTACTGCTGAATACACGAAAGACCTTGGAGTCATTTTACGTTTTCCTTCTGGGATTGCATCATATATATATACATATACATATATATATATATATATATATATATATATATATTATATATAAAACTGTTATACATGTTATAATTTGATTTATCATCGAGGTAAAGCTGCGCCCTGGAGACAATTATTTTTATATAATTTCACACGCCAGTGTATGACTAATTTCATTCTGAACGGAAATCACGCCCGTGACGCAGCTGGATCTTTGATTGCACCTGGGAGACACAATGGATTGTGAGACACTCGCTTCTTCAAAGATCTCAGGCTACGTCAACCGCTAGCGTGGTGGTGTAGGGAAGTTCAGTTCCTTTGAATATATAAGAAGGGGCTCAGCGCCCTTACGGCAGATTCAGAGGAGACGGGTCTCCGGGCTGAAATGGCGGGTTTTCACTCCGTTTTGGGAATTTGAAGATTAACGGGTTTTCAATTGGAGTTTGACTGTAGGATAAACAGTAGACTTAGCAATTGACTCATACATTCAATATTACCAATAAGAACCCGAAGCTTGGAAAAACAGATTCAGAACAGACGAGATTGAACGTCTTAGAAGGTATCTCCGGGCTGACGGATAATTCAGCTCGTTAGGATTGCTTTACGGTTGTGTATACGGAAATTCGGGCTTGGAGTTCTGACTATAGGTTAGGCAGAAGGCTCAAGCAACATTTAACGTATATCTGATTTTCTTACAAGAAAGGATTAACTATTACTGAACTCAGTAACATTTAAAGAAATTTTCATATTACAAACTTTTGGTGAAGATAAATTTGATTCGCTATAACTGATTGAAAACATTGACTTGCTTAATAAAAACATTACCGACGTGTTTCTTTGGGAACTGAAGAATCTCTATATAGTAACTCTTAAATGAACAGAGAGTTCGGCGTGCTTTGTGGCAACGGCTGGACAAGATATTGAGACAGTCCTTCCGATCCAGGAGTACAATATCATACCCTCTTGGAGGTTTCAATTCACTAAACTCCAGGGGTGTATGATATATATATATATATATATATATATATATATATACATATATATACACACATATACCTATACAGTATAATTTGAGTCAAAATCCCTCTCGATTCGCGCTGGTAAATCATCCGAATATTTAAAACTGTATGCCATTATACTGAGTAGGTGTTTAGAGAATTTTTCCATCTGCGATATACGAAGTAACATCGGTTTTAATGTTTTATCACACACACTTCCTGGAATGCGTACCATACATCTTCTACAACGTTCAGGGGTAAATGTATTCACCATTGTAGTATCTCAAGAACTACGCACATATAAAATTTATTAGCACACTGGCAATCTATTTGAAAGAAACATATGTCCATACTTGTCCTTTTTGCTGGACAAACGATACTCGTCCCTAAATTCTACTAAAAATTCGCATAAACCTTTAGCTACGCACCTCATCATGATACATATAATGGTAGAAATATTTTAAACTGTCCATAATCAAAAGATTTACATTATCCGCCCCAGTGTACGCGTACTCGGTGAGATGTAACATGATATAATATCTCCTGTCACACCAATCATCAACAAGGTCACAACCCAGATCCTTTGTTTCTCTTCTGCAAACAATGGTTCTTTCACTTCACGATATATGTGCTCTTTAACAGAAGTTAATCCTACAATATATTCCATTACATCGCTTGAACCGCGAAACCCTGCAATGCTCTCACCAGAATATCCATAGAATATTTCGACGTCTTGCTCTTCATGTTTCGCACATTTAATATGGCCTTAAAGGTTTCAAAGGAGGGATGACTCGAAATTCTTTGAGTGTTCACACATCCGTAGAACTTAGCGAGTACCACTTCAGGAATGTAGAGCATGCAATATCATCGGTCGCCATCGTTATTTTCCGTCTCGAAAATTCTTTAACAGTTAAAAAGATACGTCTGAGAACCAGGGCTTGCGGTGGTCAACTGCACACGCAGGGAAGAGTCACGTGACTCTTTTTATTAGTGAGCAACATACAGAGGGTGGTGCTTAGATTTCTTTTTTGTACACACACACACACACACACACACACACACACACACACAAAGGAGAAAATGAAATGCCAGTTGAAACATAATTTATTTTAATACACGTAATAAATAGAAAAAAGAAATAAACTGTCAAATTTCGTTAACAAGTAAATAGAGTCTAATACAAACTATATATTTATATAACAAATATTCAATCCTCACGGTATCCAAAGGGAACAGTGTCACGCACCCCAACTTTTGTGCGCGGAAGTTATGAGTTCCTACAACCAGATTGGGTGGCTGGTCACCCTCATTTCCATCATCTTCTAAACTCACTAGTTCTTTGAGCGAATCGAAGTTGACGATCTCACGGTTCGCCTGGTTAAGAATCATACCTTTAGCCTTCACGATGTATTTCATCTCCTCCACCACCCTCACCGGTACCCCGCAAGTTTTTGGGTATGTTGAGAAAAAAGAATCTCGTCAGTCAAGTCTCCGAGGAATTCCCCAGTAGGAGGCATATATTCACCTTCTCTCCGTGAATATCACGCTATCTGTATCTGGGTACAAACCACTCCGTCCAAGAGAATGCAGCAAACTTCAAAGTTTGATGCGGGCGTAGGCTGTAGTAAAACTGACTACAGTTATGTTTGTGACACGTGATGTATCTGTAGCCAATTCGGTTCTGTTGTACTTTTTTATGTACGTATTACCAACATTCAAGATCCGCATGACCTCTTTATCGATGGCGTTGGCGTAATCACACACTTCGTTATAACTTTGAGCTAGATGAACGTTCTCCTTGCCTGAATGCTGGGAAAATTTCCCCCAAAGAATGTTTAGGCACAACTTTGCACTAAAGCGCTTGCCTGGGTTCCTCACAATTTGGCCTCGTTCAAGTTGTGTCCCTTCACGATATCCTCGCGGGTATCCTGAGGTTTCTACATTATCCTTCAAAAAAGTAGTTATATATGGTGTGAAAAGGTTGGGGAGGTTCTGAAACCTCCACACCTCATATATCTTCAGTATTCTGTACCCGCGACGAATGGCTAGAGACAGCTCACGACTTGTATGTACATCTCTGATCTTCCTCTGGTTGATTGCGTGATTACAGTCCCCACTGTTCTCCTCTGCGCACTTCACACACAGAGGGAACATGAGTTTGAGGTCTATAACAACGGGCAAGATTGGCATCCATAAGATGCAAGGGGGGAGCACATCTACGAACGAAACACCAAAGTAGTTCTCATTCAAATTAGCTGAGAAAACTTCGATGGCAGGCAGGGTGGGGCCCACGAGTTTTCAGGTGCGCCTACGGGGTACGGATTGTTCTTCATCATGTAAGGATATAATGAGCAGAAATTGTAGTAATGAATCTTCACCCCTTCCGTAGCTGGAAAGTATAGTGTGGAGGGGTATGTGCGTCCTCCAATCAAACTAGCGCCACATTTGAGGGGGTCCAGCACCATTATACGTTTGATAGCCCTTATTTCTTCGCGATACTGCTCATCGCCTCCATGCAGGCATCATATTCGTGTTCCCAGAAGACCTTGTGAGTGAACTGGGAACTTATAAATTGGTCGCGGGTACGGGTCCATGCGAGACTGTCAGCAGGAGATCTGCCATGGATATCTTCGATGATACCACACTCAGAACGTGGGCAGCATCCGTTAAAGGAGTACGCCGTCTTCTCACCTGTGGCGAGGTCCTCGCTCAGACCATCTACCGAAAAAACACGGCCATTGATCTTGATTGCCACTTCCCCGTGTTGCGCGCATGTTTTATGTATACACCTGTCTGCTGTTGTATGTGTGTAAGCCAGTAAATAGCCTTATACCCATAACTGCCCGGAACTTTTCGGGGAATGACGGCTTGCGTGTCTTTAGGTATGAAGCTATTCTTGAATACAGTAAAACACAATAAAGCGATCGTAGTTGTGGCTTGTAGGGGATCACAGTTGAAACGGGATATGTACATTCTTCTAAAGGCTTGAAAGCATACGCTAAGTACGCGTACGTCATTCACACAATAACGCTCATATTCATCCGCTATATTGTAAGGATTATCTTCATTAAACCTGTTGTAGTAGCACTCAAAGTCTTCACGTTCGCCTGCACTCATGCTGTCATAGTTAAAGTAATGTTTTGGGGGGCGGTAGTCATACATAATTTAAAGTGTCGTCAGTGAGGAATATGTAAGGGAAATACTGTTTGAAGCTTCAGTGTCTACCCCCATCACCTTGGGTAGCTTAGCTAATTTACAAGGTGTGAATAACTGTCTTTAAACTGAACATATCCTCTTATCTGCATTTGTATAAGCTTGTTTCCTCTTTTCAAGGGATCCCTGTAAATATCTCGGAGAACTCGTGTTGAAACTGTTCCTTATAAATGAATTGTGTATCAAATTTTGCAGTGTTATGGGAACAATATACGCAGTCAATTTTTTGAAGTGGTCAGTTAGCTTGAGAATAGAGGCCACAAACAGTTTCACGGGGGTGTCGTTTGCAGTCGTCTTAAAAATTTGCCACATTTGCGACATTCATCACACTCGATGTTCATGCACTCGTCACAGATAATCTGACTTACGAATAGGTGGGGAACAATCTCTTTGGTTTCTGGGTCCGTGTATGTCTCTATATCGTAGGTACGATTATACAAGGTTTATTTTTATGTTTGGAGTCTTTCATATAATATACATGCTTTATACCAGTGGTGGCCAACCGCGGCGCATTGCGCCAAAGGTGGCGCATCAAGTACTTTGAAGTGGCGCATCGAGGTCTAGTATGAATTGTGCTAAATTTTCACTTCTAACACTAAATATTAAAAATCAAAGATTTAAGCAGTTAAGATGTAGTTAAGCAGTTAAGCAGTTAAGATGTAATCTCATTAAGGTAAATATTTTTCACATTATATTTCTATTTAAGGTAAATATTATATTATATTTTATTAGTAATTTTTTCACAAATTTTTTTTTGGCGCATCCGAATTAAACCTAACCTAAAAATGGCACGCATCAAAAAATGGTTGGCCACCACTGCTTTATACCATCCGCCTTATATTTCTCATAGCATGTAATACAACAAATTCATGACATTTATGCTCGAATTTACCTCAACTCTCCATCATATGAAACATGCCAACTCTCCATCATATGAAACATGCCGCACTCGCAAATTCTCATTTTCCTGCACGTCCCATTTGATTTATGGAATTCAAAACAGTTATTATTGAAAAATGTGCGTCTACACACATTATAATCCCTCTTCTCAGCTTCAAATACTCGACTTTCATATTTGGAGCTTTTACACTGCTCGCATACCGTCTGGCAATCCTTACAATGTTTCACTATATCATCGGCCAACTCAAGACAACCCTGACACAAATCGTGATGTCTTCAATATTTTCGGCTTTTATCATAACTCGCGTAAAGAGCCTTTATATTACAAATGGGGAGATACTTTGTCCCCGACAAACCTAAACTAAGTAGAGGTTTTGTACGTTCTCTCACACTGCTTTTAAAAACATACACAGTCCTACGACGATCATCCAACCAGAACACAATTATACGCACATCCATTTCCTGCTCTACCCTTCTCAACTCTTTAGGCCCCATATCACAGTCAAATTCGAGCCTGCAGCCTGTAGCCACTTTACGTGAACGCTGCACAACCTTCGACAACCAAATTTTTTTGAAAGTCATATTTAGTATAGTAAACATATGAGCCAAGACTATTGGTATAAAGCCGCAACCGCGATCGAGGTTTGTGTGGTTTCTGAATATTTGATAACTGCCAAAGTTAAGAGTATAAGGCAGGGGTGGGGAACCTGCGGCCTTCTGCGGCTTATCGAGATATATCTTAATTTATATAAAAACCATGAATTCCAAGCAGTTATAATAATATATAACAGAATATAACTACTGAACTCTTACAAAATAGATACTAGCTAATGCTAAAGCATCGCGCCGAATGTAAAGTGAACGAAATATAACTAACTTTATAAATCATTCACACCCATATGTACAAAACACATGTAGACGTAAAAATAAGAAAAATGAACGCACCTTTATGAAATGATGTGTTATTTGCGCCAATTGCCCGCTTCAGTTAAAACTTTTCCAGAATTCTTCGTACACCTACGTTTTTCAAATCTTCACTTATTTACATTTTTTTAATTACATGAGCAAATTACATACTGCGTAACTACGGAAATACATTTTTTTAATACATGCTACGGAAGACGCATTATAATAAATAAGAACAAATTACAAAGTATACAGTATATATGACGTAGGTAGGGTTGCCAGATAAAGTAGCATATTTGCTTGGAAAAAAAGGTAAGCCATTTAGCGATGCAGAACTTATAAAGGAATGCATCGTTGAAGTCGTAAGATGCTTAGATCCAGATAAAGTTAACAAATATAAAGACGTACCTCTTTCAAGAAGAACTAATACAGATCGGCAGCATGAGTTAGCTCGCAATGTAACTGAGCAACTTCAAAAAATAATCCAAAAAGAAACTGTATATTACTCAATAGCTTTGGATGAATCGACAGATTCCACTGATTCAGCACAAGTATTGTATTTTGTTCGTGCTGTAACTGAAGATTTTCATTTATTTGAAGAATTGCTCGCTTTAGGCACCCTTAAGGGAAGGACGCGGGGAATTGATATTTTCAACAACTTTAAAGATAAATGTTATGAAGTTGGACTAAATTTTACTAACTTGGTGAGTGTGTGTACAGATGGTGCTCCATCTATGACTGGGAAGAACGAAGGATTTATTGCACATCTTAAAAGAGAACTCTCAGATCCAAATGCACTGATTTCTTTTCATTGCATTTTGCATCAGCAAAATCTCTGTGCCAAATCTGTCATTTTAAATGACACTTTGCAAAAAGTTATAGGTATTGTGAACTATATTCGAGCAAATGCTACGAGGCATCGCCAGTTTCGAAACATGCTCATGATGGATGATGAGATAATCAGTGTAGATTTGCCCTATCATTCGAAAGTGCTCTGGTTATCGCAAGGACAAGTATTAGTCAAAATTTTATCTTTGCGAGAGCAAATAATTGACTTTTTTCAAGGAAACAATCAACATTGTGAATTATCAGGTGCAAATTTTCACCGAGATGTTGCGTTTCTATGTGATATAATGTCAAAGCAAAATGAGTTAAATATTTCGCTGCAAGGTAAAACTAAATCTATCTATGATATGTGGCAAAAAATTCTGGCATTTAGAAAGAAGTTGTCGTTTTTCAAATCTCTTCTTGCTCAGTCGAAACTTTCAGAAGAACACTTTCCCCAGTTAACAAAAATAATTAATGAAAATGAAGAGTATAACTGTGAATCTTTCGAAAAATACGAATCTGTTTTAGACTCATTAATCAAAGAATACAATGAAAGATTCATTGATTTTGAAAAGCATGATATCACCCTGAAACTAGCTTTTCAACCTCACTTAGTTGATGTATCAAAGGCACCAGAAGAGTTACAAATGGAGCTTATTGAGTTGTCTGAAGATAATATCCTGAAATCTCTGTTTGATAGTAAGGAAGATCCCGTTGAAATTTGGAAAAAGGCGGTAGAATACCCTCGCCTTCGCGAACATGCTCGCCGATTGATTTCGTGCTTTTCTACGACATACCGTTGTGAATCCACATTCTCATACTTGACACAAATCAAGAATTCGTTGAGAACACAGATGACAGATGAGCATCTGGAGGATCAATTAAAACTTAAAACCTCCATGTTAGAACCCGATATCACAATGTTGTCTCACCAGAAGCAATCTCAAAGAAGTCATTAAATTATTAAAAAGGTAAGTGAATAAATTATTCGTCTTAAAATGCATGTATACTCCCTGCTAGCTATTAATTTAAATAATATTGACAAAAGGTTTAAAATTACTGTAAAAAATAGTCACACTTATTGACTGCGGCCTCATTGAGGGCGGCAAATTTCAATGTGGCCTTCACACATAAAAAGGTTCCCCACCCCTGGTATAAGGTGTGGCCGTATGTCCCGCAACACGGAAAACGTGTCCTATATCTATCGTGAAGTTGTCCATATTAAATTTGGTACTGCTTTGAGAGGCCTGCATTATTAGGGTGTCAATTTTAGTGAAGTCAACAATTCAAAAACTACTAATGCTCAAATGATGTCATATTATCTAGCAAACTCAGAAATATCTTTAGTGTTGTTTAAAAAAGCCATTTACCTACTTATATTTGACCATGAAGGTTTGAAATATAACCTAAATATGACTGTAGCATCGTATATCAATGTGCCATTGACATGTGTGGTCAACTTTGGTTATTTTTGGTGTGCAGTATGGTTTCTAAGTTTCACATAGTCACAAATGCTGGAGTTTTGATTGTGAATGCATGTTTTCCTCCTTTTTGACAATTTTGATTACTTCGTAATGTAAATATTGTGTAATTCAAATTATTCGAAATGTTATGTGTGACCAAAACTTTCTGTATATTTTGATATGATAGATATATGAAATTGTCATTACTTTGAAT
Organism: Bathynomus jamesi; assembly: GCA_023014485.1. Classification (NCBI taxonomy): domain Eukaryota; kingdom Metazoa; phylum Arthropoda; class Malacostraca; order Isopoda; family Cirolanidae; genus Bathynomus; species Bathynomus jamesi. The sequence goes on from JAJOZX010000534.1 coordinate 1,100,945, forward strand.
AATTAAGTTTTGTACCTATAACAACACAACCTTTTATCTGAACTTATAGGAAGATATTAAGCATTTCAATTAACTTAATTTTTTGTAATCATAATCAGTAGGCCTATCCAAATTTCAATGACATTTCTTTTGTTCACAGGTCCACAGGATGAGTCAGAAAGAAATCAGAACCCGAAGAAAATCAAGTTGTCACCTAAGTTATTTGGTGGGGACTTGGAGGGAACTTCCCCCTGCTGAGCTGCGGTATGGTTTGTTGAGGAGAGAGAGGAGTGAGAAAGACAGAAGAAATTACCCAGTTAATGACCTGATTAACAACGGCATTGTTCCAGGGCTACTGGCTCAGTGGAGAAAGACCAACGCTCTATTCACAGGACCTGTAATCAATAATGAGGTCAGGATCAGGGCTAAAGTGAAGGCACTGTGGGATGAGGCAGTGAAGATGTCCATTGGCAATGTGAAGCAAGAGGTCAAAGATAGGTTCATGATGAAACTGGACAAATTGGTGGACATCCTGACCTGTCACTGTGTGATCAGGAGCTGCAGTGAGCTTGGGTGCAACCCTGTCTGCAACAGTGAGGTTCACATTGACTGCAGCTGCAGGAGCGAGCAGAAGATACCAATGCAGGAGCTTGCCTTCATTAAAGGTCAAAGAGGAAAGGTGGGAAGTGTGGGGGCACACCAGATGGGTCTAGCTGATCACCCTGAGACCAGGAGACAGGAAGCAGTGCTGCAGAGACAGGAGCAGAGAAGGAAGACCGAGGAGAAGAGGAGGAGGAAGGCAGAGGAGTTAGCCAAGAGAGGTAGAGGAGTTAGCCAGGAGGAGGCAGGGAGGAGAGAGGAGGACGAAGACTTCATACCAGAGGCTGCGACAACTTCTTCCTTGTCTGTGGCTAAGAAGAAGAAATACAACACTGAAGATATCACCAACATAGCTCTGGCTAGCTTGAGACATCATACTGGGCTGAGAGAGAGTGCAGAGATTGCCACTGCTGCCTGGATTGATGCTGGTCTTATCACAGAGTTTGACACAGCACTAGTGATTGAACACAACAAGGTGAGGAGGGTTCAGGAGAGACTGACTAAGGAGCTGGTCAAGAAGTTTGATGAAGAGATTAGGGAAAATGGCATCACCTGTATTTTTGATGGGAAAAGAGATGACACCAAAGTGATGATGGAAGCTGAGGGCAGTGACAGGCAGTTTCCTGGCCTCATTAAGGAAGAATACTACACATTGTGCAATGAACCAGGTGGGAAATATTTGTGGCATTTTGTACCAGAGGAAGCTGCAGAGGAGAGAAGTCATGCTGAGAGGAGCAGACCAGACCCTTTTGGCCATAGGAGGTGACAGCACTAATGTGAATAATGGCTGGGAGGGAGGAGTAATCCATTATGTGGAGGCCAAGCTTAGCAGAAAGTTGGTGTGGATTGTCTGTGACTTGCACACTGGGGAGCTGAGTCTCAGATACCTGGTGACTGCACTGGATGGCAAGACATTGAGCAACAACAAGTGGTCTGGGCCCCTAGGAAAGATGTTAGACACTGCCACTGAGCTGGAGATCAACCCAAACTTCACGAGGATCACTGTTGGTCCTCCTCTACCCCATCTCAGTCAGGAGGTAGTGAAGGACCTCAGCATAGACCAATCATATGGCTACAGAATCATCACTGCCATCAGATCGGGAGAGGTACCTCAGAGTCTAGCTCTCCTGGAGATTGGGCCAGTCTTTCACAGTAGGTGGGTCACCACGGCTCTAAAGTTCTGCAGATTGTGGATTTCCAAACATGGGCTGAAGGGTAGGAACATGAAAAATCTGAGGATAATTGTGGAATTCATAGTGGGAGTCTACATGCCAAACTGGTTCAACATCAAGTTAAATCACAGCTGGGTGGAGGGTCCCAAGCATGTACTGTACCAGCTGGAGCTGCTCAGAAGTCAGAAGAAGGAGGTGATAGGAATAGTGATGCCTACAGTGAAGAGATCAGCCTGGTATGCACACTCTGAGGCTGTGCTCCAGGTCATGTTGTGCAGTGAGGTGGAGGAGGAGAGGAGGGAGGCAGTGAAGAGGATACTGGAAATCAGAGGTGAAGGAGATGAGGACACACAGGTAGGAGACTGCAGTATCAGACCCAGGAAGACTCCTGACATCAACCCAGATGCCACCAAACTCTCGGAGCTTATTGACTAGAACTCTGGCGTGACTGAGCCTCCTCTGAGCTGCTCCCTCACCACTGCTGCAATCAAGGAGTTTCTGGATAGACCAATGGAAGTTCTTGCATGGCCCTCACACACACAGTTAGTAGAGAGGTGTGTAAGGATGACAACTGAAGCAGCACAGCACAGCATGAAAAAGACGAACTGTCCTCAAATTTTGTGCATAAAGTTTTATGGTGCTATTCGACATACCAAGCCGTATTCAACGAGTACCATGACGATATTTTGTTCCACAAAGGTGTAGTGGTATGATAGCATTTGGTCCGACAGAGTGGATCAAATTAAAAATTTCCACATCACCTTCCTTCATAACGGTCTCCTACCTTCCTTTATGAGGTTTCTTTCATGGTCTTTCATGAGAGATATTTAAACAAACAAACAAAAAAAGATTCGTCCTCGACTTCCTTCATGGTCTTTTATGAGAAAAATCAAACAAAAACAAACAAAAACAAACAAAAACACAAAAAGGGATCAATTTTTCCTCCTGGGGCTCCTTCATGAGAGAAGAACAAACAAACAAACAAACATTCCCTAACGAGATGTTGAGTAGGAAAAAAATTCATGATTCATTTTACGCAGCGTTCCGGCGCGTTCGGTTTCGTGGTTCCCGTTAGTTTTAGCTTTCTGGAAGCGTTCGTGCAGAAGATGCATTTCTAGAGCATCAGGTTTCTGCTGATATATATATATATATATATATATATATATATATATACACTAGTAAATAAAGATGACGTATACATTATGTATATAAGAACTGTAGTGTCTAACAATTAGCAAAGCTTTCTTTAACGCAGACCGTGGGCTTACGACCACATGTTCTTCACAAACGAGCCTTGCAATCCTAAAGATTATTTTGGTTTAATAGGAAAAACGTGTAAGAGCTAAAAAAATACAGCAGAAAGCCTTAAAAATAATTTTTAGCCAACTGTGTGTGTGTAGGCTCATCGCTTCGGCTTAATATATTAATACCGATACCGCACAAAATAAAATTAGAATAAATACAGTTAACTCACAAACAAATTTTGTCTTGTCCTAATATTTGTATTACGAAATATCATAGATTCAGAAACTATTAACTAAATTAATTTAAATTTCATTCATCTAATCTAAGGGGAAGCTAATATATTTCAATCCATTCGTATAGTAACGTGGTAACAATCATGAACAGCAAATATTATCATTATTATCATAGCTAATTATATATATATATATATATATATATATAATATATATATATATATATATATATATATATATATGGGTGCGTCACTGCATAAGGGAGAAAACCTGAAGGTGGTCCATTTCTTTCGCTCGCTCTCTCAATTAAGCACTGAAGGAGAAAACACCACAGACAAATTTTCATTTGAGTAGCCGTTTATTTAGGGGTCGCGCATCCACTACAAAGTTTGTACACTACATACTACATATATTCTGGGATTGGTTTCCCCGTACTGATTATTTTCAGAAGTAACTCTATGAAAACTATGTCTTGCTTAAAACTCTTAATATTTAATACATTACAGCATATGAAGACATAATTCGTGTTTTATATTTATAAAAATACATTTTGCTAATACACTTTGTTAAGGATGTATTTAAAAACAGATAATTTGATGAAACAAAATATACTATAAAATACATTTCCGCAAAAACCTATAAATAGCAACCACATTCCAGACCTCAGAATTAATGGTAATTCCACAACACATGTTAATCATTTCAATTTCCTAGGCATTTACTTTGACAAGAACTTAAACTGGAATGAACACTGTAAAATAATTGGAAACAAAACAGTTAAACTTATATATTATATTCTGGGATTGGTTTCCCCGTACTACGTGAACACCAACAAAACGAAAGAAATTGACAAACAATACTCGGAAATGGCATGAAAAGAACTAAAAGCCTTCAGAAAGAAAGTATTTTTCAGCGAAGAAGGTCCTTCTTGTTTGCTGTCTTCGGGTACGGTCACCGATGATCCTCTGCCACCTGGATCATGTATTGGAGCTGAACCTCGTGCTTGGTACGCCCCTTTGCCGTGAACTCGTGGATGAGGGCCACTCCTCTTTCAGCAGTGTCGTTAGTCACGAGGAGCTTCCCGACCCATTCCTTCCCCAGATTGTACCCGTCTGATGTTATCCAGGCCGCAGGGGGCATTGACAAGAACGCAGTATCGATTTGAAGATGGTGGAAGATCCTCTTAGTTGTGGAGGCGAAGAAGTCCGGAAGATCTTTTGCAACGACGTCTCTTCCGACGGCCAACACACGAGCTGGGCTCGAGGGATCCTTCCACAGAGTTCATGTTAGAGACCATCTTGAGTTTGTCAGCATCTGCAACATCGTCGTCGAAGAGAGCGAGACCGATTGTAACTTCAGACAAGTACCATAGATGCTAACTCATCGCCTTCGTGCCGGCTTCCTTGATGATGGGATCCTCATGTTCCGCGAGTTCCTTGAGCAGCGTGAGGTCCATTCGTGCTGCTGCGGAAGCTGTCTTGGCTGTGAACCAGATGCGTAGGTAATGTTTGACGACGAAAGTGCAGAAATCTCCGATCTTTTCCCAGAGAAGTCCCATGCGGTTCGGGCCACGAGAGGAAGAAGGACGTTGCGGCCGCAAGAGTCTAACAAACTCCTTCTTGAACATCCAAATCTTCAGGGCATACATTGCCTGCGCCATCCATCGCGCACGGTGTAGAGCCCCAGGAGCGTTGAAGGATACGGAAGAGCGTCCGCGAGGAAGAGAGCCGAGAAAAACGACAGCCAATTCCAGGAGCTCCTTGTAATCATCCCGCGGTTGTTGAACCTGAAGGAGCTCCTGAGCAAACTGGATGAGATCATCTCGCCACGGCCTTATTCTGATTGCCATGACTTCATCGTCCGCTGCCGTCATGAACTTTTCCTGATTGATCTCAGGCCAGCAATTCCTGAAGTTGAGGAATAACGTGATGTCCGGACTTTTTTACTGTTCCACCAGAAGGACAGAGAATACAGCCTCCAGGAGAACCTCCAGAAAGTGGTGGCGGCAAGCGAAGTGCAGAAGCTTTCGACCAAGCATCAGTTCGATCCTCATACAAACACCAGATTTTATCTCTGTATTCACGGCCGTGGTATCGAAACACATTGACGTACTCCTGTCCTTAAGGTTCCATTCTTCCAAAACCTCCCCGATCACAGTAACTGCTTGTTCCGTCTTCCCATCGGCGAGCTTAGGCACCGCAAGGATCTTCTCCACACCTTTTCCGGAGACCAAGATTGGCAGACGATCGATCTTCTCCCTGCCGGTCAAGTATGACATCAATTTTCCGTCCTAATGCAGTGTCAAGGGAACTGTAGGATAAAAGCTTTCCTTTACCTCAGCTGCCAGGGATCTTCGGTGAGCAATTCGCCTCCTCCTTATGGAACTTGCGCTTAAGGCGAATTTCCTGACATCGTGACCAAGATCAGCGACAAAAGGAAGAAGAACATGAGTGGCTTGTCGATCACTGATCTGCATCCTGTCCAAAGCCGAAGCCACTTTACTGCTGATACAACTGCGTGCTCTCTTCGGCAGAGGCGCTCCTCCTGTCGTCCCTCGAACTTGAGATGGACCAGGCGATCCCTCGCTCTCCGATGATGACTCCGATGCCGAAGAGGATGAGTCCTCCAGTTGGACCGTCGAGGTCAATGCACCTTGCTCCTCCAATGATCGCAAACGACGCTGGTCCTCCTGCTCGAATTTCTTCCTCTTCGTCGCTTCCCGTTCACACCATCTCTTATCCATCCCAAGCATGCTTCCAGGGCGTCCTGGCCGGCGTTGAGCGATGAGAAAATCCTTGTCCTCTTTGATTTTGATGAGGTTCAACGCGTCCGGATGTGCCACGTCGAATAGATCCTCCAAACTCATCACAAACTTCTCGCGATCTTCAACAGCCTTCTCACTGGATCTTTTTGCGCTTTTCCGCAGGCAATAGTACTCCTGGTGGAGCTTGGTGAGCTTGTCAATGATCCGGTAAGGCATGATCGTTGGTATTTTCGCCTTGTCCCAGATTTCGGAAATCATGGTTGCAGTTTGTTTTATACACTTCTTGAGCTCAGGGTCCGATTTGTGTAAATAGAAAATGACTCTGAGGGACTCACCACGGCTGGAAAATTTAGTCCCAGGGAACCGTGAGATTGGTTTCCCCAACAACCATATTTCATCAGCTAGCTTTTTCACTTCCCTAGCACCTTTCGTCGCCATTTTCATAAAGCAAACCACCTGTGGAAGAAAAGAAACCAACAGTTAATAGAGAGCCTCATATAGAAAATCTTAACCCCATGTATTCCAGGGTATTTTAACGAAAAGAAAAGCCGAGGTGGGACCCTATGACATATATACTGATAAACCAGATCATATGGCCCCACCCCAGTATAAAAACGTTTATTAATTCACTGTGCGCGACCCCTAAACATTGATATATTGAACTGATTTTTATACTGCCAGGTTTTCTCATTAAGTGGATCAAAATTGCAAGCGAGCGAACGCGTGTGACAACATCATGTTTTTTGACGCACCCTAATATATATATATATATATATATATATATATATATATATATATATATATATATATATATATATATATATCAGCCCTTTTAAAAAATACTAGGATGAACATGCGAATACATGCAATTTATATTTCATAAATTCAAATATCGATGGCTTCCTTCATTGTCATATAGTTTATCCAGTTAACCTATAACTGCTGTTCTAAGCTATGTATCTGTAAGATAAATTTAAAGAAATGTCAGCACTTATTGATCCATTTATATCACTACTTACGTCAAGTTGTGTAATGTAACTTTAAAACCATGAAAATACACTTGCAATAACTCAGCGTTGCCATGCATATTCGGATAGATTCAAATACTGAATCATCAAATCCGTCTCAAAATATCCACTTAAACATTATTATTATTATTATTATTATTATCATTATTATTATTATTATTATTATATGATATATGTAGAAGATTATTTAAATTAAACATTTGATCTCCTTCAAAACAGTTGGCAACTCAATCTTTTAACGTAGACATAATTCTGTTGTGTCTAATTTATTGTTTCCGATGACTAGTTGTTACATGTTTTTTATTTTATTTCGATCATAATTCTTTTCACTCAGTCAGAGAGCTAGGGTTATGAACTCCATCATAAGGAAAATAGCGATCATGCGAACATTATGCTGTTTTATGCTTCTATTTCAAATCCTACGGTCCTATTAGGCTTATCAACAACAACATCATAAGGAAAATAGCGATCAACATAGAAGTAATAACAGTAATGAAACATATTTTTTAGAAGAAATGAGGATAATAAAAACACAGCTTGCCCTTCTAACAAGGAAAGACACAACGCCGCAAATATATGCACTACAACATTACACACATCACCCTTCTATTCAACACCACCCACCAATAATACAACAACCACAGTGGTATCACGGGCCGCAACCCCAGTACTCCCAAATGCAGCCGCCCAACCAAACAGGAACCGAGATCGACCAGGAAACGACCATCATTAGAAAAATCGAACACGAAGATTAGAAACCCTGTAAATGTATTATACACAAATATACAAGGCCACTATACGGACCATGCAGACTGCAAATTACAATACTTGCAAAATCTAGCTACGGAAACAAGCATAGATATCATATGCCTAACGGAAACACACTTACATAAGTGCGAAAAAGGCTGTGAAAACTGCATCGAAAATACTGAAATAGCATTGCTGGGCTACAACACATACAGAGCAGATAGAGTGGCTAGACGAGGGGGAGGGTGTTGTATCTACGTGAAAAACACATACACATGTGAGGTGAAGGTAATCAAATCAAAGAGCACAGACGAAGTTATTATATTAGAAGTAAAAGAATTGAATTGAATTGAATAACCTTTATTATTAATAATAAAATAATACATTGGTTTTACAATTTACAATGACAAATAATTGTGAAGCTGGACTATTTATTTTAACTTGGCCCTTAAGCTTTAGGCTTTACTGGGCTCTTATTAAAAATAAACAGCTAGTTATTATTAATTAATAAAAAATAAATAAATAAGTAAATAAGTATTATTAATATTTAAAGTATGTATTTATCTTAAATTATCATTATTGATATGACAATTGCAAGGCCACCATCGAAGGTATTATACCAATACCATACAAAGAAACCAGTATTATACACGAGAGATAAGAACTGAACAATCCCAAGAAATGTGTTTTTAATACTAGATTACACACGAGAAATTAATAAACAATAGTAATGGGCATTAATCCTAGATTTTTGTTAGTATGCCATTATTAATCGGGATTTCAACTGGGTTTTAAACAAATTTACATTCACCATATTTTTATATCAGCATTTAAGTCATTCAGTAGTTTCAATCCAATGAAAATGGGTTGTTTTGGAGATAAAGACAATCTAAATTGGGGTATCACATGCTTTGATCTATTTCTGGTCTGAAACGAGTGGATTTCTTGATGAGTTAAAAAATATCTATTTACCCATTGTAAATTAATGATTTTGTTCTTACACTTGTAAATAAAAATAAAATGTGCCAGTTTGATTACATCATTGAGCTTTAGTAGGTTTAGCTCTTTAAATAATGCACTAGAGCAGGCGTCGGCAACCTTTTTGGTGTTGCGTGCCAATTCCATTTTTAAAAAAATAATTTTATGGTCTTGAGTAGTATTTTTCCTCTCTTTTTTTTATCTTAAAATTATTAACAAAAATTAAATCTTTTCGCGGGCCAAGGATAGATGCCTCGCGTGCCAAGTTTGGCACGCGTGCCAGGGGTTGCCGACGCCTGCACTAGAGTGATCAAGGAAATCAGCATCAGATAACCTTATTGCTCATTTTTGGATGACAAACATACCATTTAATGCGTTGTTAGCAGTAAGAAAGAACAAGAGTATGATAAAGAGTCAACAAAACCTGTTTAGGGACTACATTTCTAAGTTTAAACAATATAGCAACGCTCCTTGAAATCTTTTCCGCGATATAATTTACATGATCACTCCATTGCAAATTCTTATCTAGCATTACACCAAGAAATTTTGTTACAGTACACCTTTATAGCGATTTCATTAACATTAAGTTCATCAAGATATGCATTTCTTTTATTAGTAAAAATCATGAAATTTGTTTTACTGGTATTTAGGAAGAGTTTATTGGAGGTCAACCATTTCATTACACTGATGAATTCTGAATTAAATATATTCTTAGCTGAATTAACGTCTTTGCAAGAAAAAGAGACACTTGTATCATCTGCAAACATTATGAAGTTCAGTATATCAGATGAACGTAGAAGGTCATTTATATACTGTATAATAAAAATAACAGTGGACCCAGAACTGAGCCCTGTGGCACACCATGTTTGACAAGGGCTTTAGTTGCGCAAACCTTATTTACTGATACAAAATGATATCTATTGGACAAATAACTTAAACCAATCACTGATTGCTCCTCTAAAGCGTAACAATATAATTTATTAAGTAGAATATTATGATCTATTACATCAAACGCCTTACTCAGATCCATAAATATTGATATCGTTATTTCTTTGTTCTCTTTAGTTACAGTATATTTGCATTTTCTATAAAAATTAAAATAACCATTTCCGTTGCTCTATTATTACGGGAGCCATATTGATTTGGAGATAATAAATTGTAGGATTCTAAATATCGCTGCATTCTACTTTTTACAATTTTTTAAAAAACTTTGCTGAATACAGATAATGAACACACCGGCCTGTAATTTGTTGCTAGTGTTGGATCACCCCCTTTAAAAAGGGGAGTTATACAACGAATTTTTAGCATTGATGGGAATATTCCTTTGGAAACACTTTGATAATTTTAGCCAAAGTTACAGATATCTTATCTTTAACAAGTTTCAATATAGGTACAGGAATGTTATGAATGCTATGAATGTTAGTTTTTGTATTTTTTAATTTACCAATAATATTCCGGTCCTCAGTAGAAATAGCAGGAACAAAAGAAAATAAATTTAGTGGGCTGGGTGGCATATATTCTAGAGTGAGTGATCATTATTTAGTAATTGTGAGCGAAGCTTATCCGCTATTGAAGTAAAATGTGTATTTAAAGTCTGCAATAGAAGCATCATCAGTAATTTCTTTATTATCAACATTTAATTTCTCTATTGAATTTTTCTTAATTTGTTTTCCGAAAAGACTGTTTATGGTTGTGCAAGTGTTTTTCGTGTCTCCTTTATGTGTTTGGAAAATTAATTGTGAAATAGTTACATTTTGCAATTTTCGTTATTTTAGTTAATTTGTTTCTGCATTGAGTATATTGTACTTTAGAAATTTTTTTTGTAATTGCAATTTGAATAATTTCTCTCTGTTCTCTATTGAAGTGATAATTCCTGGAGTGATCCATATTAATACAAATAAATAATGTATAATAATGTATATTAATACATACTTGTAATAAATTTAATGCCAATTCGATTTTGTTTAAGAATATTTGCCTTTTTTGAGGTCAATGAATTTATAGCAAATTCTGGAGTCTCTCGGTGCCTCTCTGCACCTCTTGGCCTTTTGTCACACCCGTTCAACAACCCCCAAAACAACAACATCAATGTCATTCGTAACAACCATAATTACAGTATATGATGGAGGGGACCTACAGTTTTTCGCGGAACCTTAATTTCTCTCTCTCATATATCAAACCAAATGATTAACTTTACAAGAACTGAACCTAACCATTATGGTCGTCTACAGACTACCAAACACCACAAAAAGTGAGTTGCAATTTGCCACTAATGGAATACAAAACATGTTACAATTACTTGAAACTTCAGCAACAAATATTCTAATTTGCAGAGATTTTAATTTCCCATTCATAACATGGAAGAAAAATGACGAAGTCATAAATGTTGAGAAGTTTCATGGCAACATTACAAAAGATGATAGAACCCAATTTAGAACCACAATTTAACTCTGTGTTTAGCACCCCTAAGTCCGAGATGAAAGTAGAAAACGCAGACGAAGTTTTCGACATTGATACAAATCAGCCAAGGACAAATTCTGGCAAAACCGATTAATGGATTTTGAGTTCTCGGAAGGAGATGTAATTAAGGCTCTATCACAGATGCGAGACAATTCGGCACCAGGGCCAGACACATGGAGTGCTACATTGTAAAGAGAGTATTGCCAAAACGCTATACTTACTACGGAGGAAATCACTCGACACAGGACAAATTCCACTACCAATAAAGAACGCGAACATTGCCCCTTTATTCAAAGGTGGTAACAGAGCAATGCCCAAGAATTATCGGCCGGTAGCTCTCACTTCACACCTTATAAAGTGCTTTGAACGTATAATTAGAAGCGAAACTACCTACTACCTAAAAGAAAAGAACTTATACAACCCAAATCAACATGGTTTCAGGGTGGGAAGATCATGCCTATCACAGCTATTAGACCAACAGGAGAAAGTATTGGAAATACTGTGTCGAGGACAAAACATAGATGTAATCTATACTGACTTTGCTAAAGCCTTCGATAAATGTGACCATGGAATTATAGTACATAAACTTAAGAATACAGGAATTACTGGAAAGCTGGGAAGATAGATATTTAATTTCTTGACGCAAAGAACACAAAGAGCGGTGGTAAATGGAGTCAAATCGGAAGTTTCGGAAGTAGAGAGCTCTGTTTCACAAGGGACAGTACTAGCTCCCTTGCTGTTCAGAATAATGATTGAAGATATTGATGCAGATATCAATGACAGTATTGTATCATGTTTCGCAGATGACACAAAGATATGCAAGGAAATATTGAACGACTGTGACATCGAAAGATTACAAAACGACAGTGAAACATTATTCCAGTGGGCAGAAGACAACAATATGAAGTTCAACGAAGCAAGGAGCTACAGAAAAAAGGGTACAAAACTCTGCAAGCCAAACAGATAACACCAAATCCACAAGTCAGTGATCTTGGAGTAATAATCTCGTCGGATGCAGAATTCAGAGAGCACTATAACATCAAAATTACAACGGCTAGAAAAACAATGGGAATCATCTGGAGCAGCTTCCGCAGCAGAAAAGCAAACATCATGCTCAAATTATGGAAGAGTATAGTCCTACCAATAATTGAGTATTGCTCAGTACTCACAAGCCCATACAGAAAAATAGACATTGCGAGCATTGAAGCTATACAAAGGACTTTTACATCTAACATAGAGGAAACGGAAGGTGAAGACTACTGGTCTCGGCTACAATCACTGAAACCCTACTCTCTCGAAAGAAGGCGCGAGCGATACCCAATAATATACATACGGAAAATACTTGAGGGCTCTGTCCCTAACCTTAGAAATGAAATAGAAACAAACTGGAATGAGAGAAGAGGCAGATTTTGAACGGTCCCAGCTGCGGTGAGACAAGGGGCCATGAAAACGAGGATGGAAAATACCCTCAGAATAAGAGGCCCAAAGCTTTTCAATGTCCTACCAAAAGAAGTGAGGAATCTCCAGCACACCGACCTGAATAACTTCAAGAACCAGGTAGACAGATTCCTGTGGAAAGTCCCTGACCAACCATGCGTGGCTGGCTACGAGGGCAGGAGGAGATAAGACCGCAATTCCCTCTTTCACCAGATCCCGCAAGTGAGGCGGGATGTTGCAGAGGGGTCGACCGTAGGTCGATCCTGAACCGTCGTTCGAACCCACCTAAAGTAAGTATACTGGTCAAAAAAAGAAACGCAATTAGCTTGCATATGGTGTAAAATTTAAGTTGTTAGTGTTATTTTCACAGTTTCAAGATTATGGTTAAATGTTTGTTCAAATCTTTTAAAGCCACTTAGTGCATGTTTTTAAACCTGACTAATCCCGGCTAAGACGCCATTTTGTTACAAACAATAAACAGAGATTAAATTGAATGTATTCTTTATGAAGGCATGCATTTTTTCTTTGACTTCACAGAATACACACTGCCCGTTGAGAAAACCAAACTTTTTCCCGCGATTGAGGCATGCCACGACTCTCAGAGGTCAACAGAGGTCGTGCCTTGGGTATGTTGGATGCAGGCATGTCTGCTGTCCAAGTTGCACAACGAATGCATGTGCATCCCAGCACAATCTCTAGGCTTGTTAGACGGTACAATGCCACAGGAAGTGTTCAGGACCTGCCAAGACGTGGGCGACCTCGTGTGACGACCCAACGCCAGGATCGCCACATTGTACTGCAGCACCTGCGTCATCGGCAGCGGAATGCTCGTCAGACAGCCAGAGAGACACCTGGTATCCACAACAACAGAATTAGTGACCAGACCGTCAGAAACCGACTCCGTAATGCAGGACTCCGATCCCGCAGGCCTTACAGAGGTCCTTTTCTCACTGATGCAAGAAGGCAACGACGCCTGCAATGGGCCTATCAGCACCGTGACCTATCGTGGGCCTATCAGCTCTGACTTCCCAGCGCTACAGGGATGAGATTCTTCACCCACATGTTCTTCCATTCATGAGGCAACATCCAGAATTGGTGCTCCTGCAACAGGACAATGCCAGACCTCATGCAGCCAGGATAGTGCAGGCGTACCTGCAGGGACAACAGGTGCAGACCTTACCATGGCCAGCCTTCAGCCCAGACATGTCACCGATAGAGCACGCATGGGATGAACTTGAACGGCGAGTTCGCAGACGTCAGCATCAGCCGCAGAACATCAGGGAACTGACCAATGCAATTAGAAGTATTTCATTATCAAGCTACTGTCAGCAGAGGATGGTCAACTATAACAAGGCCTTCGGAAGCGGTCAGACCAGTCAGACTTTGGACTGACCAATATGCAGGTAAGCCATAGGGCTTGTTCCTCGGCTCCGCTATTTTATTGGTAAACTTTTTTAAAAATACATACTTTCATTTTCTCTAGGCCTGTGTGGGTTGAGCTAGCGATCTTTCTCGTAGACTGTTCGACGAATTGAAATTTAGTGTCAAATTAATCGCTACAGTGATAACTTCATAAGGTACGTGTGTCTGCTGCACTCGCTTTTGCTGTTTTTAGTTTTATATTGTATATTTATCTATCTATTAAATATACAACTCGCCGTAATTTGTTCAGAGAATAGTTAAAGCAACTCTGAATATATATATAGGCTATTGCTGGTATGACTGTTAAACCTCTTTGAAATATGCCCAATGATGAAGGGTCTAGTCTTTTCTTGAAGAAAGTACTTCGGATTACCTGAAGATCAGGTCCCCCAGCCTTCTTTAGTTAGCCTTATAAGGTTAACTAACGAAATTATCACGACTTAACCTAACCAATCGTTAGGTCAGCTGTACGCACTTGACGATTGGTTAGGTTAGGTCGTGATATTTTCGTTAGTTAGCCTTATAAAGTTAACTAAAGAAGGCTGGGGGCACTGATCTTCAGGTAATCCAGTACTGCCACTAGGTGCTTCCAGCCAGGTAGATGTACCCTCACTTCTTCGATTTAGAAGCGTTCCAGGTAGGCTAGAAGAGGGTTATGTTCCACCAGAAGGTGGACCTCATTATAATACTCATAACCCTTGAGCAGTTAATCCTACGTGATATAGTTATATACACGCAATCACTGACACTTGGCCAGTAATCTCTTATCTCCTCTGTGATCACATAAGCAAAGTTAATTATAGTGATGCCAGTCACCATTACCTGTTGTGAGCGCTCGTTTCGTTGTCTCGTGCGTATTAAAACTTATCTGAGTTCAAACATGACTCAGAAAAGGCTCAACCATTTGATGCTATTGTATGTACGTAAAGGAAGGTATGATCAATTAGATTTAGTCGATGTTGCCTATGGAATTGTTCAGAGTACTGAACATAGGTTCTTCTTGTTTGGTAAATT
Organism: Bathynomus jamesi; assembly: GCA_023014485.1. NCBI lineage: Eukaryota > Metazoa > Arthropoda > Malacostraca > Isopoda > Cirolanidae > Bathynomus > Bathynomus jamesi. Next base: position 1,116,024 of record JAJOZX010000534.1, read on the forward strand.
TAACACACTGTACTTTGCCAAGACCATAGTTCTGGTACGATCCAAGGTCACAGTGACTGAAAGGGCAGTGAAACATGCTGATATTGACATGAAACAAGTGTAATACCTTATACTTTTTGTCTTAATATATGCAATTTTCAAACTCATCTAAAGTGTTTGATTATAATCAGTCATGAGATGAAATTAATATTCAAACTACTTTTGCCGTGTATATATATATATATATATATATATTAATATATATATATATATATATATATATATACGATGCTCGGTGCGAAAGTGGTCCCTCTTATTGCGTTTATGTGCTGGAAAAAAGAAGCTGAAAATTTAAAGATCTTCATTTTCAACTATTAAGAACTCCAAGATTTATAAGCAATAAGATACATTTGGGTTACTTGTATAATAGGAATGTTTGGTCGATGGGTCTACAACTGAATATGTAGTTGACAGATGTTTCATTACAGCTATGATTAGGCGCCCACTTGTTACGTTATCTGTAATGTATGATTTCACTAAGGGTAGGTGATATCATTTTTGAGGAGAAATCTTGTAAGTAGATGGGGCTTTGCACAATTAAAGCACTCATTAGCCTGCATATGTGTCTATTTAAAGAGTTGCTTTGCACTCTTGATTGTAAAAGCCTGTAATGATAGAATAATAAAACATTTGATAATGTTACGCCGACGGAGCGACTGGAAAAATGTAAAGAGAGCGTATTTTATGTGAATTACAAAAAGGCGTTAATTTACAGTGAAAAATAAAAATATTAACTTTGTGTACATTAAGGTTAGATTTGTTCCTTTTAGCTCAGACTTGAAAATTTGATGATTGCGATATATATATATATATATATATATATATATATATATATACAGGGTGTCCCATAAGTCCGGCATCATAGGCGAAATTCATATTTTTCTATTTCTACAAACCATAATTCATATTTTTCTCTTTCTACAGGCCATAATGTCTGTGAGCAAGGAAGAACGAATCCAGATAATTCTACTCATACGAAATCAGAGTCAAAGGGAGGCCGATGCTGAATTTAACAGACTGCATCCAGACACACAACTCTGTGTTATTGGCTCGCGGTTTGGATGTAGTCTGTGTGTGTATATATATACCGGGTGTCCCATTCGAAATGAAACAACTTTGAAACCTTATAATTTTTTATTCAATGATGCAAATAATGTAATATTCACACAGTAAATAGCCAAAATCATAAAGTTTTATGTGATATATGTGAATTATAAAATTTAGATACATTAGATACATTAGATACATTGTGCATAGCATAATGTTTCCTTTTGTTAAGATCTTCACATGTTTTATGCTGAACAACTTGAAGCTTATATGGATAGAGCTGCAGCCGCTTGCGCACGACTCTATGCACAGTTGAACGAGGAATCTGCAGTTCGACACTGGCACGACGGATGGACTTTCTCGGACTACTACCAAAGGCGCCGAGTATTCGTTCAACATCTTCTTCCGATTTTGTTCGCCATCCAGAGTGTTTCTTTAGAACACTGCCAGTCTCCTCAAATTTCTTAGTCCATGCATATAGGTCTCTTCTGGTGGGTGGTTCCTTGTGAAAGGTTGTACGGAATCGCCGTTGCACCAGAGTAGGGGACTTCAACTCAGCCATCTATAACACACATTTCGCTTTTTCTTGTGGGGTAAACATAATTCAATCTGAAACAAACAAAAAACATTATGACAAAAACTTATGCATATGGTGTAGTAACTGGCAAAGTTTCAACATTCTCACAGTAATACTTTAAAAATTATTTTTTAAAGAAATAACACTTGCACAACCCTTAGCCACGTTAGAAGCAGTCTTCCAAGCTAAATGAAAGAAAGACGAACATGAAGATTTAAATAATTTTATTACACGAACATATAAACTCGTAGGAGAAGCCCTCCGAGCCGCAGAAAATGCGTGTGGCATTACTTTCACTTCAAAACAAAGAAACCTAATAGTAGCAACGACCATTTACCAAAACCTACCCGGAGCACCTAAAAAAAAGTTTCAAGAGTTTCTAACTGTTGACAAACCAGTAAGTAAAGCCATAAATAAAACACGGGAACATTACCCAGATTTAGCAAACCAGAACTACCGAAAGGGTAGAGAAACCCCCATACATTACATTCAGCAGCAGCAACCACAACACCAACAGCAACAACAACAACAACCCTATAATTCGAGGTCAATGCAGGGAACACCACCCCAGAAACAAGCCCCCAAAACCCAGAATACACGCCCTCCACCACAGTGTTTTAACTGCGATAGCTTTGGGCACATGATAAGTCAGTGCAATTATCCCCTTTATTGCTCCCACTGTCACGAACATGGTCATCGCCGTGGCGATCGCCAAAAATGTGCCGATAAAGCCAACCGATAATAGCCGATAAAGCCAACCAAATAGATTACGAACGCAGGGTCAGTCACACTATTACCCCATGTACAAACCCCAGTACAATCACCAAAGTCGGATAGTTCGGTACGTAGAAGTACCCGCGGAGGAATCATTTTCCCCAGAGTACAGTTTTCAAGAAAACCCTCCAGCGTATGGTGATCCCATAGAATATGACCCAGTTCCTCTCATAGAGGACAATTCGAGCCCTTTTATAGACCCTACTTTGGAGGCGGAAGTTCAACCTCCTCCCTCCTAAAGAGCAGTAATGTACCCAAGTACACACATCAACTCCCCATCAGGATAATAGGTGCAAACCTCCTAGATTTAATAATAATTTGTAGCATAGATAACCAAGATTTAACCGCTCTCCTAGATACAGGAGCAAACGCGACGTTAATTAAGAAACAATGTCTAGATGAGTTACTAGAGAGTACAGATTACAAATATGAAATTAAGGCACCCTCCTGTCAACTCAGAGGAGTTACAGGCATACTCATACCTACATACGGAGAAATTGAATTATACTTAGAAGTTGGAAATGCGGTATACCCCGTGAAATGTTGTATAGTGGACACAGTCGCCACCTTTCAGACAGATATCCTACTAGGTATGGATTTTTTAACCGGAATCAATGGGAGATTTACCCAGCCGGAAAGCTAGTAAAGTGTCGAAATAGGACACACCATCTCCATGAGAATAACAGACAGCCTAATGCTAATAGAATTAGTTCAGTTCAGATTTACGAAAGAAATAGGAAACCCCCTCCACTTGATAGCAGTTCAAGTCAGTCGGTTGCATCCAGAGGGACAACCGCTCCAGAAATCAGCTCCCAGAGTAATCAGTTCCAATTGTTGAATCCAGTTGGATCAACACAGTCAGTTTCCAATCAGTCAGTTTCCAGTCAGTCAGTTTCCAGTCAGCCAGTTTTCAGTCAGCCAGTTTCAGTTCAGCCAGCTTCAGTTCAGCCCATAAGGTAAATTTTAGTCGCCGAACCAGAGTCAGATTCCCAGTTTTTCATATGCCCTCCCGAGCATCTAACCGTAGCACCTTATGAGAAGATCTGTTTCCTAGCAAAAGTAGTCGACAGTCAAATAAAATTATTAGAGTCAGAGCGTACTCTGATTACAGAGAAAAGTAATTTCAAAAGAGATTTTCTTATTGCTCAAGTCCTTAGTCAGAGTCAGAATTCAGCTATCCCTGTTGTTTGTTTAAACAAAGGAAAAAGCCCTATCGAATTAACTTCAAATCAGAAAATAGGAACTGTTTCCACAGTAGAAATAAATTCAGATTTCCCCACCAGTACGATAAATCGTGCTTCCAGTTCTTTAGAGTTAAATCCTTCAGTATTGAAAGAAGAATATAAGAAATGTCTGGAGCACTCCCTTTAGGAGTCACCAGCCTTACAGGATCCCAAACTAATGGAATCACTTCTCGATTTCCTGATAAGAAATAGAGATGTGATTGCCCCAAAAGGAGATCCTCTGGGCCGAACTAATTTTGTCCCTTTTGAAATCAAGCTGGAACCCAATTCCAAACCTATTTTCATTCCTCCCTATCGGGTTCCACATTCCCAATTAGTCACTATTGAGGAACACATCACGGACATGTTGGAGCAGGATGTCATTCAGCTTTCAGCTAGTCCCTGGTCCGCTCCTATGATTCTTGTCTCCAAAAAGGACGGAACATCTCGCCCTTGTATAGATTTTAGACGCCTGAACCACATTACCATCCCAGACCGTTTCCCGATTCCAAACATGCAGGAAACAATTCTGAACGTAGGGAAAGCGAACTTTTTTCATCCCTCGATTTAGCATCGGTTATTGGCAAATGGAGGTCAGTCCCGAATCTCGGGCATTGACTGCTTTCTCCACTAACCGAGGCCATTACGAATTCCAGGTTTTACCTTTCGGAGTCCGAAATGGGCCTGCTAATTTCTCTAGGTTGATGAATATAGTCCTTTCCGACCTATTAGGTGTCGAAGCTCTCGTTTATCTTGACGATATTATCGTACAGTTCGGACATAAAAACACACTTTCAACGTCCTCAGAATGTGCTATCACGCTTGAGAAAAGCACACCTTAAACTGAAACTTGCAAAGTGCAATTTTTACAAGAGTCCCTGGTATACCTAGGATTCCTATCATCCACAGGAATTAAACCTGATCCAGCCAAACTCGAAGCTGGAAAGGTACCCTGTACCCAAAACCATCGACGACGCCGTGCATTTATTGGTTTTGTCGGATTCTATCGGAATTTATCCCCCAATTTTCAAATATTGCTAAACCCATTACTAATTTGTTCCAGAAAAATGCTAAATTTAACTGGGAATCCGATCACCAACATGCCTTTGAAACTTTAATTGGTAAACTAACCTGTCATCCCATCCTACAATATCCTGATTACACAAGACCCTTTGTCATAGCCACAGATGCTTCCTCCTATGGACTAGGAGCCGTCCTATTACAGGACGTAGATGGTGTGGAATTACCCATTGCTTATGCCAGTCAACTTCTCTCTGCACCTCAACGGAATTATTCCACTACGGACCGAGAGGCCCTAGCGGTATATTGGGCTTTGAAAAAATTCCGAAATATCGTCTATGGCTACGATGTAACCATCAAACTGACATAAGCCACTCACGTACCTCTTCAAGGACAAGCTACTTGAAGGACGGTTGAGTAGATGGGCTCTGTTGATTCAGGACTTTGCGGCAAAAATCGTATACAAACCGGGAAAACTTCAAGTTATTCCAGACGGATTGTCGAGACTCAAGCCCGACGCCCAAGTGAATAAAATAGGAATTCTTCCTGTGTTCGACTACGAGTGTCTGCAATACTCCCAACAACAGGACCAACACACCCAAAACCTTCGGGCGCGCCTGGAACAAAAGGAACCATCGAAGGTAAAAGAACAGTACAACCTCAAAGATGGGCTCGTACATTTTAGGAACGAAGATGGAAACGACCTCGTGGAGATACCAAAGGATCTCGTCGATATAGCCATTGGACTTTGTCACGACTCACCTTTGTATGGCCACATGGGGCCGGATCGCACCATCAAGAGTCTTTTGGAGCGATACCATTTTCCCGAAATGAACAGAAAGGTACATGAATACATCGCTGAATGTCCGTCGTGTTTAAAACACAAAGGCAACGTACCATCCACAGCTCCATGCATAAATATCCAGTATGCCAAAGGCCCTGGCAAAGAACTGGAATGGATATACTGGGACCATTCCCAAAACATCAAAGGGAAACCAGTACATCATTGTGTTTACGGACCACTTCTCGCGTTACAGCGAAGTAGCTGCCATTCCAGACCAGACCTCGGAAACTGTGGCAAGATAGTGGAACGCGTCATCCAAATCATACTACTCCTTCCATCCTAATTCGGATAACGCCCTTAGTTTCACGTCCAAACTGTTCGAGTCACTCTGTAACATGTGTAAAATTAAAAACACACATTGTGGCATACCATCCGCAGGCAAACGGCTTAGTGGAAAGGCACAATCGAAAGATCTTAGAAGCCCTGCGCCACGTTGTCGACGCATCCTCCCGTACATGGGATGATTCCCTTCCCATGGTACAAACAGCCATCAACAATGGCTATAACGTGTCTATCTGGGACACCCCTCATTTCGTCCTATATCACTACGACAAGCGTCTACCTTTTGATTTGCCCGACCAAATCGATCTGGCAGTTCTAACATCTTCCGAGATGGCAGAAGCAAATCAGCAACTAGCTGAACGATCTTTCAAGATTTTTGACATAATCCGCTATGTCCTACACCAACCAACGAAACCAACAGATGGAGCAAGAGCAACATAGGCGTCATCCCCGTCAACGGACTATAGTCGTCGGTATGCGATGTTATCTGAAGAGCGTGAAACCGCTAAGTGCTCATCGCAAATTATACCCAAAATGGGATGGCCCATATAGGATTATGAAAAACCTCGGAAAAAATCGTTATGAAATCCTCGACCTCCGGGATCATTCCAAACTAAAGATCATTCATGCTGATAATTTGAAGATAGCTGCCGAAGAACACCTTCCCAAAAAACAGCTACCCATGACGAAGATTGGTACCTCGTAATACCACCAGTACTCGAGCCAATCTCTGAACAAGAGGAGGCCCCAGAACCAAGAGTCCCATCGGACCCAGACCCTGGAGAAACCCCTTCGAGAGGATCACTGAGTGGAACTCCACCATCTCCTCCAACTCCATCTTGGTTTGAACTGTTTGGATGTGATAGAAGATTGAGGGAAGTCTTTGTTTTCTGTGAAACACAAGTTATTTATGCAGAAACTTTAAATATATTTACAGTATTACGTCGATACAATATATGAGAAAGAGAAAACTTCATAAACTTCAGTAGTCTAAGCATCATCATCCTGTTTGCATATACGTTTTGTGTTTCGTATTTATCAATTATTACGAAAGAAATCTTTTATAACTTGAAGAGCCTAATCATCTTCATTAATCAGTAAAGTAACATAAATATCATCAACTTTTGCTGCAAAATAGAAGTCAACATCTTCCTTCCTTGACTAATCAATTTTAAAATTAGAAAGAGCCGTTTTGAGCAGAAAACTGAGATTTGTTTATAAAATCCTCTGAACAGGTAGCTAGAACAACGTGAAAAAAGTGTTAGCAGCTGACGGGGAAGCTTCTAACAGTGGCTGCATCCTCCAGCGCGGGACACGTCAACGCGAAGAAGAGGCGACGTCAAACCAAAACATCAACGCGCTGGTGGCCAAACTTCCTCGTCTCCGTGCAGCGGGCTGTCTACCGTTGGCCAGACTGGCAGTCGACGGCCTGTTGCGTGGCACGGTCAGAGTGTCGATCGGCTCCCGGGGCCGGACCTATTCTCAGCGTACTATTTTTTCAATTACAGGGAGCAATTGCGTGCTGCCCGAACTACTCTTACTCTCTGGCGACATTAAGACTAATCCAGGCCCCACTACAACTTACACATGTCACCATACACAAAGACATAGACACAATAGCACCATGAGACACATACAGAAGTATAATATTAACATATTACAGTACAACGTAGATGGCCTCACAAACAAAATCATGCAGCTTAGGGAATTCGTACACAAACAAAACATTCACATAGCACTTATACAAGAAACAAAACTAAAACGCACACACAAAACACCCACCATCCCTGACTTCACGGCGATCCGTCAAGATCGTACTGGGGGTAACGGGGGTGGACTCATCACTTACATACGTAAGAGCATTAGCTACACTGATGCTACCCAAAACATTACAAACACAATCCAAGCATATAACACGATATAAATACAGGCAGTTAACATTAAAACACGCGCAAAACACAACACCACAGTAATCAACATTTACATCCCACCAGATAGTTCACCTCAGGTGCCAGCCAATTACAATCCACAGTTACACAATCTGGCCTCTCTCACTAATGTCATCTTAGGAGGAGACTTCAACGCTAAAGACACTAGTTGGTATCTGCACAACCAAAACAACACCAGAGGCGCCAACATAGTCACACAACTAAACAGCCTCATTCTTAACAATACAGAAGAACATACACACATACCACATCAAGCAGGATACTCAAACTCCTCCCCAGACATAACGTTCTGTTCCTCCTCACTAGCAGCACATACACAATGGAGAACAGAAAAACAACTGTCATCAGACCACATGCCCATCATCATTACAACACATTCTACACTCTGCCCCAACAGCCTTAGGCACACTTACAGAAATTACAAGAAAGCTGATTGGGAACAGTTCAAAATACAGACTGAGGAACAATTCACCACATTAAACAGCACACCCATCATAAACATCATTACAACACTCAAGACATTGAGTGCCCCAAGGGCAACATTAGGAAATACAACCCAAATTACACTAGAGAAATAGCCCACCTCATAAGGCAACGTAACAACCTCAAATATAACAAACAAACACCACACACAGATGCCATAAAACTGCAGATACAACAGCTCAACACAGAAATAAACAACAAACCCAAAGAAAAAGAAACAGAAGCATTCAGGGAATTCATAACAACACTAAACCACTCCACAGATACATCCAGGCTATACAAGACTATAAACAGCATTACCCACTCTAACAGCGGCATTCACACCTCACACGCGGCTATCTGTCGCAGCCAAAATAATATCCCAACATACACACAACAAGCTAACATTCTAGTTAATCACTACGCAAAGATAAGTCACTTAAACAGAGACAACAACCAGAAACATGCAGACAGACAAACAGCCAAACACAAGAAAACTTACAGACTCGACACGACCATTACACCCTTCAATACAGACCAGACCACCATGATCATCAAAAACATTAAGAATTCGAAGGCTACTGGACCAGACATATCTAACATACACCTTAAACACTTGGGCCCACAAGGAATACTAGCTCTCACAAATATCAGCACATATTCATACCAACACTGTATTATTCCTGACATATGGAAACAAGGTAAAATTATTACACTACTCAAACCAAACAAAAATCCAACAGAACCAGCTTCCTATAGACCCATTACTTTACTATGCACACCTTCCAAAGTAACAGAAAGACTACTCTTACAAATCACCAACCCACACATTCCACTATCGCCTACTCAACATGGATTCAGACCTCACCACTCAACCACGACATTACTCACTAACCTCACGCAGCACATCATGGATGGCATCAACTCCAGACGACCAGCTCAACGTACACTATTAGCAACAATAGACATTAGTAAAGCATTTGATGCTATCCCACGCTTCCCTCTCATAAACAAAATACTCAACACAAACATGTACAATAACACCAAAAGGTGGCTGAACAACTATCTTTCAGGAAGATACTCACATGTCACATTTAATGGCAAGTCATCCAAAAACAAGCTTTTTCCGAACGGGGACCCTCAAGGCTCTGTTCTCTCACCAACACTCTTCAACTTATACATGCATAACATTCCAACACCCATAGATTACAAGCTTACCTTATCATCATATGCAGATGACATCACTCTAACATCCACCCACAACAACATCGACACCGCTACAAATAATCTACAAACATACATAAACAGGAATAAAAACCCACTCTAATAGAGTATACAAGACTGGCCCACACACAATAGACTCAAAGTAGCGCCCACAAAATCAACCATCACCTTGCTTACAAGCAACACAAAAGAACACCAGGTAATTCCACAGCTTACACTAAACAACATCAACATTCCACACAGTCACAGGACCAAAATACTTGGGGTCACATACAACACATCATTATCTTTTGCAAACCACATTCAGGACATTAAAAATAAATGTACGTCAAGACTTAACACGCTTAGGGTACTAACAGGCACAAACTTTGGACACCAGCAGGAAACAACATCACTCATATACAAACAATATATTCGCTTAGTTATGGACTATGCTAGCCCATGCTGGGCACCCATTATCTCAAACACATATAAACACCTTACAGACAATACAAAACAACTCACTTCGTATCATTACAGGATGCACTCAAACAACACCAATAGAACACCTGCACACAGAAACAAAAATACTGAAAGTTAGGGAACATTTAGACATGAGGGGAACACAATTCATGGCAGCAGCGATAACTAACCCACAACACCCTTGCCACTACATATACAATCATGCACCAACACCCCTTCAGATAAAAACCTAATTAAAAACGTTTGAAAGTAAAGTTCAGGGTTCTGTTAAAAATGTCCCGGGAACCGACCAGATTAGTCGCGTTCTATTAGAAAATACATTCGAAAATATTCAAACTACTGCACGCACCCTATCAGAAATATTAGCATTACCATGGATACAAACTGGAACTCAAAACTCGGAAAAATTTAATAAAGAAGTAAAAGAGGACTGATAAATATAGGAGGAAAAATATTCAAGGGTTTATTCGGTTTAGCAACCGAAGAAGATATTAAAAGAATTGAACTCAAATTAAATCTCTTCAGGCGGAATCAGCAATACGATGGACACATGTTAGAACAAACTATTAGGTCACTACACAAAAACAATCGTTTCCTCCACGCCCTTTCGGACAGATTCACATACCTTGAATCCCTGTTAGCTCAATACAAAGAACACAAAAGATATCTAGAATTAATAGAAATAATTAACCTACAAGTAACCCTAATCGATAAGTATTTACAACAAATAATTACGATTCATTCCAAGGTTTTGCGTGCAACCCAGCTAGCCCATGGAAAAATCACTCTTCCCACACTAATACCATGTGAAACACTTCAGTCCTTGGTTCACACCGCCCAGACATAATTAAAATTATCACCCATATTTCCAATCAACCTTACTAATTACCCCCAATTTCTAGAATACACCTGGACTGTACATGGACCACGCCCCTTCACATACCTCATAATTGTACCATTTTTCGATGTACTCACTTATGACGTATATAAATTTCACCCTTTCCCAACACCCTACCAAAAGGATTCTAATGTCTATCGATTGTATCTCCCCACCGTACCACCTCACCTTTTCCTCACCAAAGATCTGTCAGCCTATTCTATGATGTCAGATAGCGACGTCCGGCATTACCGATTCCCGCAAACAAATAAACAACTCGTTTGCCCTCCACTCAAACCAGTCATTCTTCCAACTACTAGGTCTTACTTTATCGACTTAATTCGTGACCGTCATGCCCCGGTATGTTCATTTACAAAATTTAATTCCTCTAGAACCGTCCAACTTCGAATTGGACCAGACATCTGGGTTTCTTTCGCGAACAGGACTGCCGCTACTCTCGAGTGTCCTTCGAATTATTCCCTCATCACAATCCCTATGGTTATTCGGCTACCAATTGGTTGCTCCTTGCGTTCAAAAACTTCCAAATATACAACCCTTACAAGGTTACCATTAATAACTCATACCCCTTCCCGTCGCAAATTAAATTTAAACCCGTCATAGAGATCTTAAAACTCTCCATGAAACGTGTAACCATCCTACCCGAGCAACATGCCCCTGAATGGAATGATCAATTAAGTAGGTTTAAAATTTCGGATGATAACCAAAATAACCTCTTACAAATACTACAACCTGTAACAATTTTTTCAACATCTGCCATTAGTATCATTATTGTATGTGCTATTATCCTCGGTATATTTGTGATAAAAAGAGCGTTCTAGGAACAAAGGAAAACAAGAAACACCGAACCACGTGAAACTATTTATGCACGACCAAGAATGCGTACCCAGACCACGTGAACTAGACTTAGCCACCCCGACTTATGTTGTGTATATAAATCTATATTATAAAACCAATGGTTATCACCTAGTTAGCATTAGTTATGATGTTATATTATCATAGTAACATTAGTCTAGAGAGGAGAGCCCTGTAAAAATGAACAATGAATAACTCCTATATAATCTTTATATTCAATTATTAATTTTTTCATAAGGACCAAACTCGCATAACGCAAGTTATCTGTTATTCAATTCATACGTCCATGTCCTTTCTTCACTTCACCTTTATCTTGTTATTTTTTTTAATTGTTCCCTCGCAAGATACTCGTCATGCTGACACACGTGTTCGAATTTCGCTGACCAACACAGAAGGCAGGCATCTAATTATGGAATCTCCTCTCTTGTTTAATTCTAATTCAAAGCATGATTATGTTATATAGCGTTATGCGTGTTATATATATATATATATATATATATATATATATACATATATATATATATATATATATATATATATATATATATATATATTATATATAGAAACGACGTAAGTATAGAGGAGTGTTCTGCACACGATTTGCGAGGGTGCCCTCTCAAGGCATTGGTTTCTGCCCTATGTAGGAGAATTGCGACTTCTGACTTTCGTGGCTCCGTGGTGTAGTGGTTAGCACGTCTGACCGGCAATTGGAAGATCCTGGGTTCGATTCCCGGGCGGGTGCCTTATTTTCATTTGTTCGTTATTTCTCTTCCTCGTGTGCAGAACACTCTTCTTACTTCCTTACGTTTTCTATACATTAATATACTGCGTGGTCATTGAGTTAAATGTGTATAATATATATATATATATATATATATATATGCCAGTGGCGACTCGTGGTATAAATGTATGGGGGTGCGATTTCATAAAATTTATAATTTTTAGAATTGTAGTACATAAACAATCACATGGTGCTTCCGTACGGTACTTATATGTCAAAAGAAGCCATAAATTTGTATTAAAAAATATTTAATTAAATATAAAATAATTGTTGAATAAATTTGACTATAATAATGTACCACTGTACGACAACACGGACTCACAATAGGCTAGTGCGAATCCACTGCGCTCACAAGAGTACTGTACTTGTATTAACATATGCGGCTATGCCAGACGTACAATTCTAGTTAATTACAAATAAGTAATAATTTCAATAAAATACATATAAATGGCTTATATCATTATTACTGAAGTAACTATTAGTAAAAATAAAGTTATTATAAAAAAAATTCGCGATTGTACTTATATTTTCATTACAACAGTAAAATATAATTTATATTTACTTGAGCGAAAAATCTATCGCTCCATTCGGCTGCAATATTATTTTGTATTCAAACAGCGGTACGCTATTTGAAGCTATGCTATAAGTTTAGAATATTATGTACTGTATGAAGGCTTACTCAAAATGCCTCATGAATCATGATATGCCACATGAATTTTTAAAATATATTTCAAGAATATTTATTTTAATATCTTAAAATTAATATATTTTTTATCTGTTAAATTAATATTTATCGTTTCAAGCAAGGGGGAGCGACCGCTCCATCGCTCCTATACGCCAGTCGCCACTGATATATGCCCATGTACTTTGTGTTAAATCTCAAAATAAGAGTTATCGTAATGTATGATAAATATGAAACACTGTAAACTATAGTTAACTGTGGACAATTGTAATTAACTATAGTGATTTAATATGATGTAATTAATGTACTTTAATGAAACTGTAGTTAGCGAGTTAACGATAATAAATGAATGCGAATTAATTGGTAATTATAATCATAGTTATAGTAAACCAAAATTACAATGTACTCAATGTCCGACCCGACATTATGTCGTCATTAGGAATGTATACGCGGAGATATTGTTATTATTTTTTTTATTATTATTTTTTCGTTGGGATAAATTTTTGATGTGCTTTCGACTTTGCCAAATAATTGGTGACTTGTTCTTTTTAAAATTTCTTAATGATTTTCTTAGATTTAGCTTAATAATGAATACTGATTAAAATTTGCAGTGTTCATGTTTTGTATACATTCTCTCTTCGTTATAAAAGATGAAGTCATGTCTTGCCTAAGCATTTAATTGTAAATCTTAAACCTTTAATTTTTACTCATATGCATATCTTAGTATAAAGATGCATAGTTCAATTTCCGTTTCTAGTTAACTCGGCGGATCAGGAAAACAGCAAATTTGAAAATACGCGGTTTAAGATAAAAATATGGCTTCCTCTTCCTATATCCTGTTTATCTGTGTTAACCATTGTCACAAAAAATTACTTTACTTTTAACTATTGTGCAAAAATAATACAGCTTCTTCAACATTTAATAATGATGATGTTAGTAGAATCGGGGTATATAAACCCCAATAATTTCTTCAATGTTCATTGAGAAGAGACTCAAAGGCTGAGGACTCCCTGTACAGTCTAGGGTGCCACACTCAATAGGGGCAGTTTTTAGAATTTGGAAATTTCGAATGGCCCTTAGTCATATTGTTTGGTTGGATGAGAAAACCCTAAATATGAAGTTTGAGCCCGATCGAAGTACATTTAGAGGTTCCGCATCGACCGTTTCTGTTGTACCGTGTGTTCGAAATAATGGATTTATCTGGGAAACCTGTAACCATGGCACTATTACATATATACAGGGTTGAAAAAAACCATGGTTTTAAAAAAAAAAAAAAAACCAATGGTTTTAAAAAAAAAAAAAACAACTCAGATAACTCAATTAGGTACTGGTACTCAGAAATTAGAATTGCTGACTGTCTCATTTTTTAATTGGAAGATGTTAGATGTAAGAAGTGCTAACTTCACAAAAATGAAAATAAACCTAATAACAACATTTATATTTGTAGCTACATGCGTTTATAATGTAATTGATACAGGTAACTTCAATCCTTTTATGTGCAATGCCACTATTAAATAGGCCTGCTAGTGCAAGGTAGCTATATTATATACTACCGTACATACTAGGCTACCCTGAACTGATGGTTTTTAGGTCTTATCAATATAAATATAAGTTTTAGTTTTAGAGCTATTAGTTTATGAATTAAATAATTTGTGTTGTAAAAATTGAAATTATAAAAAAAAAAAAAAAACAGAAAAACATTTTTTTTTAAATGGTTTAAACCATGGTTTAAACCAATGGTTTAAACCATTTGGGTTAAACCAGCCAACCCTGCATATATATTGCTATAATTTATGCATTTCATAAATTTAAATATTTATAATTAATATTTGCTTCTCATTGTATATATTTTCACTACTTTTCAGCATTGAGATCTGGCAACAGCGCAACGCCGGGTTAGTGTGGTGAGTCACACTGTCACAGTCTTCAGTCAATCAGTCTCCTTCACGCATTCAACGCGTGATCATCTCGTGATGGCTACCGCAAGCTCACTGAGATCCAAGACCGAGATATGGCTAATCGGACACGCCAACCCAAGCCCCCTAACGGGAAACAGGTTACCTTCAAATGGTGAAGTGCTTCGCCGGTTTATACAGTTTCATAAGGTGCAAAAACAACTTCTAGCCGAGGCGGCGCGTAATGTGATCGTCGAGGTGTATACTTTCTGGGCTATGGCCAGAATCCCGACCATGACCTCCAAAAGCGCCGCGCGAAAACTGCTTAGACTTTACGACAATTGGCAGGCACTGCAGCGCAGCCGGAAGCGGTCCGGCGCCACAGGTGAGGCAGCCAGGGCGGCCTTCACCGAGGGACTCGATGACATTTTTGACGTGGCTCTCGACAACGCCCTCTCCGTCATCACCATCCAGGAGGATCGCGACTTCCTTCTTGCTCAACGCGAAAAGGGTCGCCGTGGTGTCATGTCCGGGGTGGACAAAATCCTCACTGGAATTGAGCAACGTGCATCCGCGCGTGAAGCTGCCAAAGAAAGGCAACGCCAAAAGCAATCAGAGCAATCACTGGCAACAGCAACCCTTACATCATCAAACTCGTCGTCGTCGCCTAATTGCTCGACAGAAGAGGAAACCAATCCACCTACAAAGCGCCGTCGCAAAAAGAACATTATGACTCAAGACCTAGCGTCGGCACTGGACCGGACCAAAACAAGCAACCGTGGAGCCGTTCAACTCATGAAAGCAGCTGCTTCCAGTCTGGATATTCAAGACACAGATGAACTGGCTCTCAGTCACGAGACGATTCGGCGTTGGCGATTGCGTCATCGAGGGGAAATCGCCAAAGAAGTGAAGATGACGTTCGATCCCAGTGTCCCGCTCATCGTTCACTGGGACGGGAAGATGGTCTCCGACTTCAGCGGCAAGAAGGTCGATCGCCTCGCCATAGTCGTGTCCGGCGACGGCGTCGACAAACTTCTCTCCGTGCCGAAGCTGCCTGCTGGAACTGGTCGCGCCCAAGCAGATGCTGTGCTGAACTCGTTGGATGACTGGGGAATCGCTGATCGTGTCGTCGGGCTCTCCTTTGACACGACAGCTGCCAACACGGGCGTCGTTTCGGGCGCTTGCGTCTTCATCGAGCAGGGCCTTCACCGCCAGCTGCTGAACCTGGCCTGTCGGCACCACATGCTAGAATTGGTGGCAGAGAAAGCCTTCATCGAGTGCATGGGCCCCTCCTCTGGTCCTGACATTAAACTGTTCTCGCGACTGAAGGAGCGCTGGCAATCCGTCTGCACCGACCAATTCAGCGCCATCTCCAAGGAAGACCTTACTAAGCCGCTGCTCAAGGCGCGAGACGATCTGATCGCGCGTTTCAAGGGTCACATCACCAAGGGCCAGCCGCGGGACGACTACCGAGAGCTCCTGGAGCTGGCGATCATAGCGCTTGGAGGCGTCCCCCAGCGAGGTGTGCGCTTCATGCGACCGGGCGCACTCCACCGCGCCCGGTGGATGGCCAAAGTGATATACGCCATCAAGCTCCACCTCTTCCGGCAGCAGCTCCCCATTAAGGCTCGCGAGGCCCGGGGCATCCTGCGCTTCGTAAACTTTGCGCTGCTGGTTTACATTCCGGCCTGGTTTACGGCGCCCCTTCCCGCCGCTGCCCCTCGAACTGACCTGGCGATGCTCAAGGCGCTGGTTGACTACGACAAGGTGGACAAGGACGTGTCCAAGGCTACCTCCCCTGTGTTTCGACGACATCTCTGGTACCTGAGTGAACACCTGGCCGCCCTCGCTCTCTTCGATGACGACACTCCGCTGGAGGAGAAGAGTCGAATTGCGACGGCCATCAAGGATGTCGAGGGCACCGAGGAGCCACCCAAGCGCATTGCCCTGGACGTCTGCCCGGAGGAGCTCGAGCGAAAGACAGTCGCAGACTTTTGCACGACATCCAGCACGCTTCTTTTCGAGCGGCTCGCGATCAATACTTCTTTCCTAGAGTTGGAGCCGGCTACCTGGTCGAACAATGCGTCCTACCTGGCGGGGAAACGCCGTGTCTCTACGTTGAGCGTTGTCAATGTCCGGGCGGAGCGAGGGGTCGCGCTGATGCAGAACTACAATCTCGCACTCACCAAGGACGAGGAGCAACGGCAGTACTTGATGCAAGTCGTTGAGAAGCACCGCAAAGAGCACCCGAGCGCCCGCAGCGGAAATCCTTAACGGGTTTGGGAGTACTTTATGGTATATTTGAATTTGCTTCATTTTTATAGGGTGTTACTCCTATTAATCCTGTATAACAATGTATAATCGTATATACTTTATTTCTTAGTTATTATTTTGATTTATATGGCCAGTAGGCTCAGTATATTACTATGATTAATACGGAATAAAATGTTTTTTATTTTAATAATATTAAGTTGTTTTGTTGCAATAAAATTGAAATTGATTTAATGATTTTGTATTATTAATAACATTACACACAGAGAATAGTATCCTGCTACCCAGGCATGGTGGGACAAGTTTATTCCAATTAATTATGAAATAATGTTGAACAATATTGTTAAGGTGTTTGCACTGTTTGCTAGTTGCGTATTGTGTTGTTATAAGCTGGTTGCCGGTTGGTGTGGTTTCGATTACAAAGCATAAACGTATTAAGGTGAAACTTTGAAAAAAAACTTTTGAACCGCGACAAAAATATTAATATAAAAAAAAATATTGGAGATGGAATAAACTTAATGCTATGGGAATATAGCTGTAACTGTCCTCTACGCCATGGTATATGATAGCATTTATATTGACATTGTACATGTTACTTTACCCCTTGGAGGTGGAGCAATTTCTTGGAGAAACTCATTACTTCTGACACGTGGTACGCCAGAGATGGTCAATGCGGAACCCCTAAATATCCTTCAATTTGGCTAAAATTTTATATTCAGGGGTTTTTCACCCAACCTAACAATCCCACAAAGGTCCGTCCTAAAAATCAAAAAATGATTTTTATGTGGCACCCTACAGTGTACACTTTAGCAGTAAATTACAGTAAGAAATACTCTTTATCTTCTCCTTCGAGCCTTGTTCTCTTCAGAGAACTTAGTCATTAAAATTTCCCGATAAGTTATAAGAAGAATCCGGGAATTTTCAGAGAATTTAGTAAGCCTCCCAGAATCCTCCAAGCCACTATAGAAGAACTCGGAGAGTAGTATAGAAGAAACGACTGCAAGTAACAAATCCGTTGCTGCCACCTAACTAGAACCCCCGTCGACTTCGAACCAACCCAGGCCATAGACGGAGGGTTTAATATATATATATATATATATATATATATATTATATATATATATATATGTAATATATAAATAATATATATATATATATATATATATATATATATATATATATATATATATATATATATATATTACATATATAAAATATATATATATATATATATATTATATATATATATATATATAGTATATATAAAATATATATATATATATAATATATATATATAAATAATATATATATAATATATTATATATAAAATATATATATATATATATATAATATATATAATATATATATATATTATATATATATAAATATATATATATATGAAAATTATTTCACGAAAGTAACACGTGAAAAATATTTATGATTAAAACCACGAAGGAAAGGAAACACAGAATGGTGCTCAAGCGCTTTCGTCTAATGACATCCTCAGGAACACTGAAGTACATAAAGGGTTACAGCCTATATATAGGTTACAGAAAAAAAAAACTATACATACACATACATACATACATATACATATATATTAGGGTGTTTCATAAATTAAAAGTTTGGAAAAATTTTAATCCACATGGATCCCCTTGTTCCATTTGCTGAGGAGACTGATAAACCGAAGTATTAATTCAATAGTTTAAAGTTTACGGGTCCCCAGTTTGATGCTCTGGCAGATCATAAACGGAAAAAATTAAACAAAAATCTGTCAATGAATTTTTATTCTACAAACGAGTACCATTTCACTACACATTTTCACAAAGATACAAAAAACATAACCACTTCTTGCGAATCATTTGTCCATGAAATCCTTCTTGGTTTTATTCGGGTATTTCGCCCTATGCTGCATCACAGTTTTGAGCAATACTGCTTCTGCTCTTCGTTCTTCGTCAGAGAACAGTTGAACTCTTTGGTGAGCGCGATGGCTCTTTCGGCCCGATCGTTGACGACAGAGATTTTGTTAACAGTTGCCGCTGCTTGCTTGAAGCCCTCTACTTCAGTCTCTGACGAAGTTGAAATCACTAAAGCCCCCGTATCTTCTGCAGCTCCTTGTTCCTTCCTGGCCTTCTCCTGTTGTTCCTTAATCTTGTCCAGCCTCTTCCTTTTCCTAATCTCCTTATAGTGAAGCTTCATGTCAACAGGGCCCATGCTGCAGGAATTTGGATCTTCACGCTGCATGTCGAGAAAGTGGATGTCCTCCTGATTCTTCATCATTTCCTTAGCCTGTGAATGAGCAATGTCCATGATCTCCTTCGCTATTGCCTCCTTGAACATCGCCTCCTTCACTCGGAAGGACTCTGCTTTATGTGACTTGTGCTTCACAAGCCGGTCGTATTCCTTGAGAAGGGATTCCATCTTCCTCAAGCCGAATCTCGACGCATCATGGGGATTCTCGCTCTCTCCCAAAATATGAGACAGGCATCCAGGCACAGGTTCAGGCATTTAGTACGTCCAAATTTTTGCTCCTTTTGGTGGTAAAAGTACTTTTTGAGTACTTGCAACTGAGTTGGAAGGCCACTTGATGTGATGTTCGCATCCGTCTGGCCAATAAGAAACACTTCTGTTTTCGCTCTGGTAGACACCTGGAAAAGAAAACAAACTAAATAATTCCACAGAAATAATTTCACATCGTAATTAATTTCATTAATTAAATAAAGAAAAGCAGTAACTGGGACTCGAACCAGTGTCATAGCCGTTTGGCGGCATCGCTCAAGTCGGCGTACACAGCACGCTATCCACTACACCATCTAGGGAGTGGATAGCGTGCTGTGTACGCCGACTTGAGCGATGCCGCCAAACGGCTATGACACTGGTTCGAGTCCCAGTTACTGCTTTTCTTTATTTATAAAACTGATACGTGTACACTACGTTCTCTTTGACAATTCATTTATTAAATAAATTTCAATACCGCAGTAAAATTACATTAATTAGTATCATAAATAATTACCAGCTTAGTTGTCCAATATGCAACAGACTAATTAATTTCATGTAATATTAATAATAAATATCACTACCACAGTAAAATGACAGAAATTAAATAATAATAAATTTCAATACCACAGTAAAATGAGATAATTAGTAGCATATATAATTACCTCCATAGTTGTCCAATAGGCTATACAACACGAACCGCTCAAGTGACGAAGAAAACCGTCTTCACTGCAGGCAGGCGAGAAATGAACTGACAAAAAGTCGTCAAAGTTGGGGACCTCTAAATGCAGCGCGATCTGGTTCAAACTTGCACAAACGTGTTTTCTTGTTCTTTAGAATACGGAGAAACGTGTGGATTAAAACTCCAAGCTCATTTTTATTTTACCCTATAGGTATGAAACACCCTAATATATATATATGTATATATACATATATACACATATATACATATATACATATATATATACAATAAACGGAGAGAGAAAAATAAAAAAAATATAAAATTATTAAACATTAAAGGATTGTGGGAGGAGCATACAAATTTGTAAGGAAAAACTACCGATTTTTAGCACAAGATTAGCACAAGATCAAATTAATTGTTTCCAACCAATGTTATAGAAAAAAAAATACAAATTTATACTGGAAATCTGCCCGGGTTTTAGCACTTTGCCCTTCTTTAGGTTCGATGTATATAAAAATAAATTTAAAAAAATACAAGTTATTTGAGTAGCATACAAGTTTACCAAAGATTTAACGTTCTACCCTTCTTATCTAAATCTGTTTTGAAGGAATTCAAAACAACAGGATCGAGTTGAAAAAGACGTTTGCTTATGTTGAAGTTATTTGTGAGTTGGATAATGGCAGACTCAAGAATATTTCTATTAACAATGTTGCTAGAGTGAAATAAAACTGAAGCATTATTCCAATCAATACTGTGGGATAACTCTGACAAATGGATAAAAAGGGCACTGGACGACTGTCCTGTTCTAACGGAATATTGATGCTGTTTTATACGTGTGTGCAAATCCTTTCCCGTCTGACCTATGTAAAAGGAATCACATTGTTTACAACAAATTTTATTGATAATGCCTGAATTATTGGTAGGGCTATTTTTTACTATGATATTTTTCACAATATTGTTATATGAAAATACTGCATTAATATCCAAAAGTTTAAGTACATTAGCAATGCCTAAAAAGCTCGGGAAAAATGGAAGTACTAAAATATTTTTTGACAAAGTATGAGTGTTATTATTCACACGATAGAAAGTTCGTTTTGCCTTGCTGAGACAAGATTCCATAAACGCAGATGGATAACACAGATCACTTCCAATACCGTTGATTTTTTCCAATTCGGCATCGATGCATTCCGGACTGGCGATCCTAAGGGCGCGAAGAAACATTGAAGAAAAAATGGCCTTCTTAGTGGGGGTGTCATGTCCCGAGTAAAAATGTACGTAGGACAAATTGTTTGTTTTTTTCAGATAGATACTAAACTTAAAACCTGGGCTTTCCCTATGTACACGCACATCCAAAAATGGGATTGAGTTGTCTTGTTCCACTTCTAAAGTAAACTTAATGGAGGGGACTTGATCATTTAACTGAAGGAGGAAGTTATCCAGGTCACGATTCATGGGCCAGATACACAAAATATCGTCGACGTACCGCAACCAAGGGATGCCAACCCCCAGGATTCTCGGAATGTAAGTAATTTCGAAAAACTCCATATAAATATTGGAGAGGAGGGGCGACAAGGGGTTGCCCATGGCCATCCCAAAAACTTGTTGATAATACTCGTTATTGAAAGTGAATTTACAGTCTTTGATGCAAAGCTTAATAAGTTCCAAAACAATGTGTGAAGGTAGTGGCAGGTCATACTTATGTAATTCTCGGGAGAGAAAGTCAAGCATATCGTCAATCGGCACTTTTGTAAACAATGAACAAACGTCAAAACTGATCAATCTATCGTTGGTTTCAGTACGTGCATTATTCAATTTTTCAGTAAGATCCATAGAATTTTTTACATGTGAATCGGAGATAGTTCCGTGAATGAGGGACAGGAGTTTGACAAGCCATTTGGAGAGTTTATAAGTAATAGAGCCCACCGAGCTATAAATTTGTATTTTTTTTTTCTATAACATTGGTTGGAAACAATTAATTTGATCTTGTGCTAATCTTGTGCTAAAAATCGGTAGTTTTTCCTTACAAATTTGTATGCTCCTCCCACAATCCTTTAATGTTTAATAATTTTTTATTTTTTTTATTTTTCTCTCTCCGTTTATTGTATATGTATATATGTGTATATGTATATATGTGTATATATGTATATATACATGTATATATGTATATGTATGTTTGTGTATGTATAGTTTTTTTTTTCTGTAACCTATATATAGGCTGTAACCCTTTATGTACTTCAGTGTTCCTGAGGATGTCATTAGACGAAAGCGCTTGAGCACCATTCTGTGTTTCCTTTCCTTCGTGGTTTTATTCATCATAAATATTTTTCACGTGTTACTTTCGTGAAATAATTTTCATATAATGAACACCACGCGTTCCTTCGGCTTGCTGTTCCCTCTCTTGTCTCCGTTTGTGTCCGTGTTTTCTTCTACATTAATGAAGGGGCATGCAATTCGTATCCGACGAAAGTTTCTTACTAATTGTTTAGCGGAGCAAGTTCTTTCCAAATCCCTCCTTCCGATTCGCCTCAGACAAAGTGACGACCATCCGTTCAACAACTTCAGCAGATTAATTTTAAAGAAACATATTGAAGTTACCAGACAAAATGAGTGGTCCGCCTTCAAAAATTTAAGCATTGCCAAACGTAATTTTGTGATCGTTATTCCCCAACCGTGGATCCAACCTTTGTTTGATGAAATTTACAACGTGTTGCGTCGGAGAACTTCTTCACTTCGTAACATTTTGGATCGAAAAATTAAAAGTCTCATTCGAAATAGTCAGTGGAGTAAAAGAGCAAGCTCAAAGTGTGTTTTGAACCTTTCTTCGAAAAACATTAGTGATGATGCAAAAAGTGCCCTTGGATATGGTATGTCCTTTTTTATTGTTAAAAAACCTTCGGCTTTACAAATTTGTTACAGTCTCGCTTGTTTTGAAAAACAGTGTAATCTCCCTCAGTATTTGTTTAACATAGTTAAAGGCCTTGTTTATAGTGCGGCAAATAGTAGTTACGAAGATAACTTTCCTAAACTTTTCCGCAATAGCCTCTCACAATTAAAAAAAGATGGGGAGCTCCATATTACTAAAGTAGACAAGGCTAACACCATAGTTATTATGGACAAAGTGGACTACATCAGAAAGATGAACGAGCTTCTCCAGGACCCCGCCACATACAGCAAACTTAGGAAGAACCCGCAGGATAACGTCATCAAATCATTTAATAGTGGCTTGAAACGCATTCTCAAAGATCACAAGGACTTAATTCCGCTTTTCATGTCCACGTCACCTTCTCTGCCCTACCTTTACGGTCTTATTAAAACCCACAAACCTGGCAACCCTATGCGCCCTATAATTATCTCGGTGGGCTCTATTACTTATAGACTCTCCAAATGGCTTGTGAAAGTCCTGTCCCCCATTCTCGGAACTATCTCTGATTCACATGTAAAAAATTCTATGGATCTTACTGAAAAATTGAATAATGCACGTACTGAAACCAAATATAGATTGATCAGTTTTGACGTTTGTTCATTGTTTACAAAAGTGCCGATTGACGATATGCTTGACTTTCTCTCCCGAGAATTACATAAGTATGACCTGCCACTACCTTCACACATTGTTTTGGAACTTATTAAGCTTTGCATCAAAGACTGTAAATTCACTTTCAATAACGAGTATTATCAACAAGTTTTTGGGATGGCCATGGGCAACCCCTTGTCGCCCCTCCTCTCCAATATTTATATGGAGTTTTTCGAAATTACTTACATTCCGAGAATCCTGGGGGTTGGCATCCCTTGGTTGCGGTACGTCGACGATATTTTGTGTATCTGGCCCATGAATCGTGACCTGGATAACTTCCTCCTTCAGTTAAATGATCAAGTCCCCTCCATTAAGTTTACTTTAGAAGTGGAACAAGACAACTCAATCCCATTTTTGGATGTGCGTGTACATAGGGAAAGCCCAGGTTTTAAGTTTAGTATCTATCTGAAAAAAACAAACAATTTGTCCTACGTACATTTTTACTCGGGACATGACCCCACTAAGAAGGCCATTTTTTCTTCAATGTTTCTCCGCGCCCTTAGGATCGCCAGTCCGGAATACATCGATGCCGAATTGGAAAAAATCAACGGTATTGGAAGTGATCTGTGTTATCCATCTGCGTTTATGGAATCTTGTCTCAACAAGGCAAAACGAACTTTCTATCGTGTGAATAATAACACTCGTACTTTGTCAAAAAATATTTTAGTACTTCCATTTTTCCCGAGCTTTTTAGGCATTGCTAATGTACTTAAACTTTTGGATATTAATGTAGTATTTTCATATAACAATATTGTGAAAAATATCATAGTAAAAATAGCCCTACCAATAATTCAGGCATTATCTATAAAATTGGTTGTAAACAATGTGATTCCTTTTACATAGGTCAGACGGGAAAGGATTTGCACACACGTATAAAACAGCATCAATATTCCGTTAGAACAGGACAGTCGTCCAGTGCCCTTTTTATCCATTTGTCAGAGTTTCCCACAGTATTGATTGGAATAATGCTTTCTTTTATTTCACTCTAGCAACATTGTTAATAGAAATATTCTTGAGTCTGCCATTATCCAACTCACAAATAACTTCAACATAAGCAAACGTCTTTTTCAACTCGATCCTGTTGTTTTGAATTCCTTCAAAAGAGATTTAGATACGAAGGGTAGAACGCTAAATCTTTGGTAAACTTGTATGCTACTCAAATAACTTGTATTTTTTTTAAATTTATTTTTATATACATCGAACCTAAAGAAGGGCAAAGTGCTAAAACCCGGGCAGATTTCCAGTATAAATTTGTATTTTTTTTTTCTATAACATTGGTTGGAAACAATTAATTTGATCTGCTAATCTTGTGCTAAAAATCGGTAGTTTTTCCTTACAAATTTGTATGCTCCTCCCACAATCCTTTAATGTTTAATAATTTTTTATTTTTTTTATTTTTCTCTTTCCGTTTATTGTATATATATATATATATATATATATATATATATATATATGTGTGTGTATATATATATGTATGTAAAAATGAACAATGAACAATTCCTATACCATCATTATATGGATTCATTATCTTCATGCAGTACTTATGCTCGTATGGTTTTTATGTTTGAATGTTCATTTTTACATAAGAAACCAAAATCGCCTAAGCGAGTTTTGGATAGAATTTCGATTGGTATTTCTTTATTCATTACTGTATTTCTCTAATTCATCTCTTCTAATAATGACTTATACACTATGACGTCATAAAATAACTTAATTCTCTTTACGTTTCCCATACCTTGTACACTGAATCATGTGCTTAGTATTTGGACATCTTCCGTATTCAATGTATGGTAAATTCTTTAATAATAATGTTGTGGTGTTATGTAGTATAAATATTATTATTCAACCATATTCATCTATACGTCATTAATTTCTCTTGATCATTATCCTATATAAATTTTATTAAATATTCATTTTTACTCGTGTCAATCTATGAAACGCAAAACTTCATGCATTCGTTCGGAAACGCATAAATACGTTCTCGTATTATTTTTTTCATTTTTATTTTTAATTATATCACCTCCCGAGATGAATTCGAAAAACGCTGAGGTTAAGTTATCAAATTCCGCGAACTATGCATAAGTGAACGCTTCAAAGATAAAAATATCTCCTTTCGCTCTGATTTCAAATTTATAACATGTTATAACATATTATAACATATTATGTTGTATATAAATCCATACCGTATGTGCCCATGTACTTTGTATTATATTTCTAACATCTTAATTGTCTATTAATAAGAAACACTGTAAAAAAACAAAACAAAGTTATAGTAACTTTAATTGTAATTAACTGTAATACTTTAATTTAATATAACGTAATATACTTTAATGAAACTGTAATTAATAACAACTTGTAATGTACTTCATTGAACTGTAATTAAATGTAATGATTTAATATATACGGTAATGTAAGAATGTACTATAATGGAAGTGTAATTAAACAATAAGTGAATATGAATTAATTGGTAATTGTAATCATAATTGTAATAGACCAAAACGAAAATGTGCTCAGTGGTGTACTTAAATTGTACCTATGTACTATTACGAAATGAAATCGTCTTCACAAATGAAGACTCGGCAAAAATATACGATTAGTTTTTATTTTTATTTTTTTAAATTTTTATTTGGAATCTTTCAAACATCTGATCATGTGTTTAAAAGGGGGGAAACTTAACCTTCAACTGTCTTCCCCCAACAATTAGGTTTATATTATACATGTATTTGTAAAATGAACGGCACTTCATTATTGCACTTCATTACGGCACTTCATTACGACTCCTTTGTTAGCAGCCTCGCTGCGAGGAGGGGGCAGAGGCCCCTTGCCTCCTTAACTTTTTAGATTCCGGCCTGAGCCATGGTCGAAAGAGGTCGAAAGAGGTCGAACCTCTACCCCTGTAAATTCAGAGCACTACCTGTACATTTTTAGAAGTAAACTACCGTAAGAGAAACTTTTTATTTTCCCCTTCGAGCCGTGCTCTCTTCAGAAGAACTTAGTCAGTTAAGTCGATAAGTTATAAAAGAAAAGTCGATAATTTTAGTATCAGAGTATTATAGCAAGAGAAGAATTAATAACTGGCGACCCTATAGTCAGGATAAACATTTGTCGACCCCATAAAGCGAGAGAAAGAGACAACCCAAGCACCATAGAAGATATTGGGTCAAACAGTCTGGCGACCGAAAAGAATTAGAATGTTATAGAAGAAATATCCGTTGCTGCCTCCTAACTAGAACCCCCGTCGATCCGAACCACCCCAGGGCCATAGACGGAGGGGTCAACATGTATATATACATATATATATGTATATGTATGTATGTGTATGTATAGTTTTTTTTTCTGTAACCTATATATAGGCTGTAACCCTTTATGTACTTCAGTGTTCCTGAGGATGTCATTAGACGAAAGCGCTTGAGCACCATTCTGTTTCCTTTCCTTCGTGGTTTTATTCATCATATATATTATATATATATATATATATATATATATATATATATATATAATATATATATATATATATATATATAATATATATATATATATATATATATATATATATATATATAAAATATATATATATATAAAAAATATATATATGATATATATATATATAATATATACAGGGTGTCCCAAAAGTCTCCATACATAGGGAAAATTAGCACTTTTAGCAAAATGTAACTTTATTTACAAAACATTCTCTACATTATTGCCATTTCTTTGTAAACACACACGGATGCGTCTTTCCCACTCATGGTGAACTCGTGTTAACACATTTGGTGTTATGGACGTAATTGCACTTCGAATGCGTTCCTTTAGGGCTTAGGCGATCCATGTTCTGTATCTTTTCCTGGTACATTACGTCCATAACACCAAATGTGTTAACACGAGTTCACCATGAGTGGGAGAGACGCATCCGTGTGTGTTTACAAAGAAATGGCAATCATGTAGAGAATGTTTTGTAAATAAAGTTACATTTTGCTAAAAAGTGCTAATTTTCCCTATGTATGGAGACTTTTGGGACACCCTGTATAATATATATAATATATATATATATATATAATATATATATATATATATATATAAATAAATATATATTATTTATATATATATATATATATATATATATATATATATATGTAAAAATGAACAATGAATAATCAATATTCATTTTTACATGAGAACCAAAATCGCTTAACCCGAGTTTGGATAGAATTTTTATTTGTTGCTTTCTATTTTTGTTTCAGTGTCACATCCATGCGACCTACCATTTCTATGGTTTGGTCGTGTCCATGTTTCCATTTTTATTTGTTATAGAATTTGTTACACATTGCATATAACAGGATTGAAACCCGTAGTTGTACTTCTTAGTCCTCAATACCCACTCTTTGTCTCTAATTCGTTTCATTTAAATCCTCCCACTAATGACTTATACACTATGACGTCATAAAATAACTTAAATTTCCTTCACGGTTTCCATACCTTGAACAATGAATCACGGGTTTAGTATTTGGACATCGTCCGTATTCAATGTATGGTAAATTCTTTAATATAAAAAACTTCATTCTCTATACGTCATTATTTATTTGTGGTGTTATGCAGTATAAATATTATCATTAAACCATATTCGCCCATACGTCCATATCTTATCTTGACCATTATCCTACATCAATTCTATTAAATATTCAGTTTTACTCGTGTCAGTCTATGAAATGCAAAACTTTATGCATTTGTATCTCTTCGTTCGAGAACGCGCAAATACATTCTCGTGTATTATTATTTTTTTTTAAAATTATTTCGCCTCCCGCAATGAACTCGAAAATGCTTAGGTAAGTGATCAACTTCCGCTAACTACGGCAGAAGCGAACGCTTCTAACATAGAAATCTCCTCTCGCTCTGATTCAAATTTATAACATATTATAACATAATATAACATATTATGTTGTATATTATGTTATATACCGTATGTGCCCATGTACTTTGTGGTGTACTAATAACCATATGTAAATATAAAAACACTGTAAGAATTGTAAGTGACTAATGTACTTAATAATGTAATTGATGTAATGTACTTTAATAAAATTGTAATTACTGTAACTGTAATAATTTAATATAATATAATGTACTTTAATAACGATAATTAACGATAATAACCGAATGTGAATTAATTGGTAATTGTATTCGTAATTGTAATGAACCAAATTACAACGTACTCAATGATGTACTTAGATTATACTTATGCACTACTACGAAATTATATCGCCTTCAGAATTGTATACTCGGCGAAAATACGATTAGTTTTTATTTATTTTTTTTTTAAATTTTTATTTGGAATCTTTTATCTGATCATGTGTTTAAAAGGGGGGAAAACTTAACCTTCAAACTGCATTCCCCCAAAATTTAGACTATGTATAAAGCATGTAATTGTAAAAGTCACTTCATTACTTCACTCTTCTTTGGTCACTACTACGAGACTCCTTTGCTAGCACCCTCGCTGCGAGGAGGGGACAGAGGCCCCTTGCCTCCTTAATTTTTAGATTCCGGCCTGAGCCATGGTCGAAAGAGGTCGAACCTCTACCCCTGTAAATTCAGAGCACTACCTGTACATTTTTAGAAGTAAATTACAGTGAGAGAAACTTTTTATTTTTCCCCTTCGAGTTTGGCTTTCTTCAGAGAACTTAGTAAAATAAAGTAGAGAAAATAGTTCCCGATAAGTTATAAAAAGAAAATCGGCGAACCTTCAGAGAAAGTATCAGAGCATTATAGAAAGAGAAAAAAGAAATGAGAGAAAAATTAGAATGTTATAGAAGAAAACTATCGCGAGAAATATCCGTTGCTGCCTCCCAACCAGAACCCCTGTCGATTCGAACCACCCCAGGGCCATAGACGGAGGGGTTATAACATATATATATATATAAATAAATATTATATATATAATATATATATATATGAGTTTGTGTATATATTATATGAGTTTGTGTATATATATATATATATATATATATATATATATATATATATATACTGTATATATATATATAAGGGGTTCCGAAAAACCTTAGCCCCCCATTTGCAGCTTACATGTTTACTTATATCGAAATAGTTTTTAGTGATTATAAAAATATATAAAATTCTTTATTTATTGCAGGTATTAAAATTACTCTAGCTGATAAAGTGATAATATAATGGCTTCTCAATTAATTGGTGATTCGGAGAGGCAACGTGTGATAGATCGCATACGAGCAATAACATTTCGGGAAGCTCGTGATGCTGGAGCCACCTTTATAACACGTTCATGGGTTGCCAAAAAGTTGCGAAGAAGTGAGGACTTCGTCAAAAGAAATTGGAATAAAACTTTGGATGAATGTGAAATGGATACAACCAAATCTGGGCGCCCAAATTTGCCACTCTCTCAGGAAACAAAGGATATCATTGAAAGCGGTACGAGTAAGCGGAAAAACAGCTGTGCTAAACTTTCTAGAGAGAGCGAAGTGTTGAGAGGAAAGATCGTTAGTGGTGAGATCATTCGACTGTACCGTCATAGGCAAGGTTTAAAGCCTTGGCATGAACTTCCAAAGCCAAGAAAAACTCAACTTAACATCGATGACAGAATGTGGTTTGCCCATTATCTTGAAGATTGGGATGTGGATGATTTTATGCATTTAGCTGTCTCCGATGAATTTTTTGTTTACGTAACACGTCGGCCTAACTACCAAAATGATCGAGTGTGGGCCACACCAGATGAAATCGATGACAATGAACATTATCGCGAATTATTAAAAAGTCCAGACTGTGTTGGTGTGTTTGTTTTGTTCACTGCAAAGAAGCTCATGTGGTGCTGAAGCCAAATGGTCAGAGTTGGGATGGACAGTATTTTCGTGATATTATTCTATCCCAGCATGTCATTCCTTTTCTAAGAAACCCAAA
This sequence comes from Bathynomus jamesi, assembly GCA_023014485.1. Lineage (NCBI taxonomy): Eukaryota > Metazoa > Arthropoda > Malacostraca > Isopoda > Cirolanidae > Bathynomus > Bathynomus jamesi. Next base: position 1,146,975 of record JAJOZX010000534.1, read on the forward strand.
CAATGTTATGGATGTCGATCAGGTCACACTTCTGCACGAAAAGGCCCCCTGCTTTAAGGCATTAGCCACTCAACAGTTGTTGCGGAACCATGAGATCGATTTCTTTGGAAATGAAGAATGGCCAGGAAATTCTCCTGACCTGAACGTCTGTGAACACATTGGATCAGTTATAAAGGACAAGGTTGAATGTCTCTTGTTTCAAGAACCTGCAGCAAATCGATTTTCGAAGGATACAATGACGCAACACATTGAAACTGTTTTAGCAAATTTGCGTAACGATCAAGATCTATTCACGTCACTTTTGGCAAGCTACCCAAAGCGAATTCAGGCTGTCTTGGAAGCCAATGGCGGGAACACCAAGTTTTAATTGTTTCTCATTAAATGCAGGATTAAATTCTTTTTTGTAAGGTATGTTTAGTTTTACTATAACTCTAATGGTTTAGGCCATGGGCGGGGGCTAAGGTTTATTGGAGCCCCGTATATAATATATATATATATTATATATATATATATATATAAAATATATATATAAATATATATATATAATATATAAATATATATATATATATATATATAATATATATAATATATAAATATATATATATATATATATATATATATATATATATATATATATATTATATATATAATAAATATAGAAGTAAAAATTGTGGGAGGAGCATACAAATTTGTAAGGAAAAACTATCAATTTTAGCACTTTGCCCTTCTTGTCTAAATCCGTTCTGAACGAATTCAAAACAACAGGATCAAGTGGATTGTTTACAACCAATTTTATAGATAATGCCTGAATTATATATATGTCAAAAAATAAAAAATAAAAATAAATTCAAAAATAAAAATTGTAAGAGGAGCATACAAATTTATAAGAAAAAACTACCAATTTTTAACACTTTGCCCTTCTTGTCTAAATCCTTTCTGAACGAATTCAAAACAACAGGATGAAGTGGAAAAAGACCCTGGTTCATGTTAAAATTATTTGTAAGTTGAATAATAGCAGACTCAAGAATATTTCTATTAACAATGTTGCTAGAGTGAAACAAACTAGAGCATTATTCCAATCAATACAGTGGGATAACTCTGACAAATGGACAAAAAGAACACTGGACGACTGTCCCGTTCTAACGGAATATTGATGCTGATTTACACGCGTGTGCAAATCCTTTCCCGTCTGACCAATGCAAAAGGAATCACATTGTTTACAACCAGTTTTATAGATAATGCCTGAATTATTAGCAGGACTATTTTTAACTATAATATTTTTCACAATATTGTTATATGAAAACAATATTATTGTTCATTATATTATTATTCACGCGATAGAAGGTTCGTTTTGCCTTGTTAAGACAAGATTCCATAAACGCAGGTGGGTAGCACAGATCACTTCCAATATCGTTGATTTTTTATAATTCGGCATCCATGTATTCCTGACTGGTGATCCTAAGAGTGCGGAGAAACAGTGAAGAAAAAAATGGCCTTCTTAGTGGGGGTGTCATGTCCAGAGTAAAAGTGTACGTAGGATAAATTGTTTGTTGTTTCCGATCGATACTAAACTTAAAACCTGGGCTTTCCCTATGTACACGCAAATCCAAAAACGGGATTGAGTTGTCTTGTTCCACTTCTAAAGTAAACTTAATGGAGGGGACTTGATCATTTAACTGAAGGAGGAAGTCATCCAGGTCACGCTTCATAGGCCAGATACACAAACTATCGTCGACGTACGGAAACCATGGGATGCCAACCCCCAGGATTCCCGGAATGTAAGTAATTTAAAAAAACTCTATATAAATATTGGGGAGGAGGGGCGACAAGGGATTACCCATGGCCATCCCAAAAAATTGTTGATAATACTCGCTATTGAAAGTGAATTTACACTCTTTGATGCAAAGTTTAATGAGTTCCGAAACGATGTGTGCAGGTAGTAGCAGATCATACTTATGTAATTCTCGGGAGAGAAAGTCAAGCATATCGTCAATCGGCACTTTTGTAAACAATGAACAAACGTCAAAACTGATCAATCTATCGTTGGTTTCAGTGCGTACATTATTCAATTTTTCAGTAAGAGCCATGGAATTTTTTACATGTGAATCAGAGATAGTTCCGAGAATAGGGGACAAGACTTTGAGAAGCCATTTGGAGAGTTTATAAGTAATAGAACCCACAGAGCTAATAATAAGGCGCATAGGGTTGCCAGGTTTGTGGGTTTTAATAAGACCGTAAAGGTAGGGAAGAGAAAGTGAAGTGAACATGAAAAGCGGAATTAAGTCCTTATGATCTTTAAGAATGCGTTTCAAGCAGACAAGGCTGACACCATAGTTATTATGGACAAAGTGGACTAAATTAGAAAGATAAACGAGCTTCTCCAGGACCCCGCCACATACAGAAAACTTAGGAACAACTCGCAGGATGACGTCATTAAATCATTCAATAGTGGCTTGAACATATTTTTCCAAGATTTCCAGCATCTATTTTTCCAAGGTTGTTGGCATTTCTTCGGTTGTTTTATCCTCTGAAACTGTTTTCTCTTCTATTTGGGCCATGTGTGATCTGATTTTTTCCTAATTTATAGTCTTGGAGTATAGGCCATATTAGTTGATATCTCGATTATGTTGTGGACTCAGGGCCGGCGCTAGGAAGTGCGGGGCCCAATTAGAAAATTGTTAGCGCCTAGCGGGGCCCTCTACCCGTTGTCGTTTCAAAGTTGGAGTGACAAGAAATTTCGCTAGAGCACCTCTTTGTTTTTCATTTTCAGCTGCCTTAGCCTTGGCCAGTGCTCGTTTCTGATTGCCGCTCAAATACTTTCGCCCTTTGTCTCTATCTCTGCTTGTGCTTGCCATGATGACGATGATGTAAGGGCTTTTTCAATTACTTTTCTTTTAAAAAAGCTAAACGGCGACGATAAACTGAAATTACAAAACAAAAAACAAAATCATTCACAATAAAGACTCCCTGGCACTGAAAAATAATAAAGATGTGCATGTATGCATCTAATGATTAAAGCAAAAGATTTCATGATTTTTAAAAGCCTGGGAGTAAGAAGAAAAGGGCAGGGGGCAAAAGAACAAGCTCTAGTAAATAGAAATGTAAATGCTCTCTATGATAATGAGGCAAAAACTAGTTAATTTAATATGTAGGATCTACTTACCACCACGTTTCTCTGTTACATGCAGGCTTAAGACACTTCAAGTTTGCAGTTTGGACATATAAACAATTTGGACATATTTAACAAACAACACAACTTTACATTCCAAGCTTTATGTTATATAATCTCATTAACAGCGCTCTTTCAGTGTTGAGGGTTTGAATATCGTCCACAAATTACCTTTTTTTTAAAAAAGCTAAACGGCGACGATAAACTGAAATTACAAAACAAATAAACAAACGATTAGCAATAAAACATTGAAACATAGATATACGAGGACGGACTGAATAGTTTCACTGCCTTCACAGTAACAAGAAACTTCGTGCACACTGGACACTCATTAATTCATCATAGCGTCCCCCACTCAAGCGCGTGCGCGGGGTCCCCTCGAGGCGCGGGGCCCAATTTGAACAAATCGGTCTAATCGGCTTAAAACCGGCCCTGGTTGTGGTCTGAGATAATAGTTGGGGTTATTTTTATATCATCAATGAAGTTGGTGTTATTCGTGAATACCAGATCCAGGCAGTTATTTTTTCTGGTGTTTTCTGTTATCTCTTGTGTTAACATAAATTCGTTTGGTAGAATCATCAACAGTTTTGCTTGTTCTTGGTCTTCTATTGTACCACCCTTGTTCTAGTGTATATACTGTATATACAGTATATATATCAGTGACGTGCGGTGGGTGTGTCCACAAGGTAAGCGGTAGGTGCAAATATACGAGGGTCACTCAATATATTTTGCCCCACCTTTTTTTTTTCTTTCCAAGTTTCCTTGTAAGTTCCAGAAATTTTGTACACAAGTAGTTACATACTTTTTTACAAGTTTTATTTTTCTACATAGTCGCCATCCTTTTCTACGGCTTTCCTCTACCCCGAAACAAGGGTCTTTGTTCCTTTTTGGTAAAAGTCCGCTGGGTTCCGCTGGAGCCACCTCTTAACCTCCTCAACAACCTCATTGTCACTCTAAAACTTTCTTCCACGAATAGCATCCTTCATTGGCTTAAACAAATGGAAGTCTGAAGGTGGCAGATTCGGGCTGTATGGAGGGTGGGGTAAAAGAGTCAAGCGCATTTTTGTGATGGCCTCTGTTATTTGCAAACAGTTGTGTGGTCTTGCGTTATCGTGCAAAAGAAGGACGTCTTCCAGTTTTCTCTCCGGTCGAACTCGCTTTATACGTCTCTGGAGTCTCTGTAGGGTAGCAATTATGCCTCTGATTTGATTGTTTGTCCTTTCTTCATAATGTCCACCAGAATCACCCCTTTCATGTCCAAGAAGATGGTGGCCATAACCTTTCATGAAAGGAAGTCATCCCCTTCTGTCTCGTATCGAACCAACGATTCAGAAGCAATTTCTTTTCTTTGCGGCTTTGTGATCTTCAGTCAGTTCGCGAGGAACAAACCGTGAACACACTTTTGAGTATCCCAGTTGCTGAATTATCGTATTCACACTTCTTTCACTAATTCCTAGCTCAAGTGGTAGATCCTTGTATGTGACGCGCCGATTTGATCGAATGATGCTGTTAGCACGTTGCACAGTGTGAGATGTCACAGCCGATGCCGATGCGTGGCTCATCATCAAGGCTGGCTCTCCCTCTCTCCGATGATCTCACACGTTTAGACCAGCGTCCAACTGTGCTTCGATCAACAGCAACATACTTCTCCGTAAACGTTTTGTAGACGTTTGTGAATATTTCCAACTGTTTCCTTCTCTGCGGTTAAGAACTCGATAAAGCTCTCTGTTTACGATGCACATCACTGTCAGACGCCATGTTCAAAACTGCGTTAACCATTGATTTTATACAAGCAGTTTTATACAAGGAGGGGAGGTTCAAACTGGAAAAATCCGGTGATGTGAAGCGCAGAAAGTTCAATCTTACGGCCCAAAAGACATTTCAGCCCCATGGCCTATTATTTAGCTAAGAGAAAAGGGTGGGGCAAAATATATTGAGTGCCCCTAGTATATATAAAAGATTCTGAGTTCATTCCCATATATATATAAATTAATTCACGAAAGTAACACGTGAATAATATTTATGATGAAAATAACCACGAAGGAAAAAGGAAACAGAATGGTGCTCAAGCGCTTTCGTCTAATGACATCCTCAGGAGCACTGAAATAAATAACAAGTTCGAGACTATATATAGGTCACAGAAAAATAAAAATTGTAGGAGAAACATACAAATTTATAAGGAAAAGCTACCAGAGTTTTAGCACTGTGCCCGTCTTTTCTAAATCCGTTCTGAAAGAGTTCAAAACAACAGGATGAAGCTTAAAAAGGCCCTGGCTAATATTGATTATTTGTAAGTTGAATAATGGCAGACTCAAGAATATTTCTGCTAACAATGTTGCCAAAGGAAAGAGGGATTTGTTCGAGAAGCAAAAGCGAACAATATTCCGAAAAAGAAAGAGAATAGCTGCAAAGTTAATTAATTGCAGAGAAAATCATACCAGGGAAGTAATACAGGAAAAACTGGAGAGTATCGCTATGGAAATACAAGCCCTAATTAATAGTCTAGGATCTGGCCCAGAGTTCGTATAAATTTCTGGGTGCAAAGGTTTTGACGACTGATCTAGACTAATTTTTGGGCGGAGAATGCGAATCTTTGTATGCCATCGCACTAAATTGGTGCGAAAGTGGTCAAAATAGCAAAAAATTTGTAAAAATGGCAAAATTTTATCAGTTTTTCGTATTTTTGTCATATTCTTGAGTTGAAATTTTTTTTAAGGGCAATTGTTTGTTTGAGAATCTGTGTTTGTAACACTGCTGCCTGAACCAAGAAAACTGACAAAAATGTAAAAAAATAACAGCAAAAATAGTAAAAAATTAAGTAAATATTGTCAAAAAATCTCAAAAATGAAATTTTTGGCTATTTTGGTGCATAAACTAGCTCTAACCAATCTTATCGAACTAAATAGTCAAGAAATTAGATATTAATAGCTCTGCAAGAATTTATTAAAACAAAATGCACAAATGTCTAAATTTCGGGTATAAATCGATAAAAATGGTTGTAAAATACTTGAAAAAATAGCCAAAATATAAAAAATAGTACTAATTTTATATTCTTAGGCTTGCTTGTTTGAACTTCTTATAGAATCGATCTATTTGATTTCTTTAGAGTAACTAAGTCATATTTATTGTGTTTCAGGTTTAGTATTGGTAGTAGCTACAAATTGAGGATCCCTGTATTCATTATGTGATTCAACAGATGATAGATCATGGTAAGTAATAATCGAATTGAATATTTAAAACATAAATATAAAGACCAATGTGTTACAAATGAATTTTTATGTATAGAATAGAACCAGTTTATTATAATTGCAATTGCAAGAAGTCTTAGTATATTTTATTTTTTCAGGATGTATGTCAACTTGTGCCAGAAAAGAAGCATAGCTCAAACCTTGGTAAATGTATCTTGTGCCAGAAGAACAAAAGCCCAAGTGGAGAGAAATATTTGAGCAGCGGAGAACATGGAATAAAAAATTTGCTTCAGTTGGCTTCTGCGTACCCAAATGATGACAGAAGCAAGCGTTTGAAAGCTCTTACTGAGAGTCAGACTCCTTATATCCAGTATCACAGCACTTCGTGCTATGCAACATATAAAAAGTTCGTTGAACGTAGCCAGAAGTCTAAAAATGCTGAATCTGAACCCTCCGATTCCTCCTTAGGGGAAGCATTAACTCCTCCAGAAAATAGTTCAAGCAAAAGGATTAAAACAGCATATCAAGGATATGAAAGTGTGTGTATTTTGTGGTTCAGCTCGAGTCAAATTGAAAGGTGGAAACATTGACCATGATTTGTTTCGGATATGTACTCCAGGTCGTGCCCAAAAGTTATTGAGTTATGCTCACTTGTTCCAAGACGATGTTTTTACCAGAGTAGCGATGTTGAACGAATACAAAGATGTATTCGCTGCAGATGTATTCTATCATAATAATTGTATAAAGAAGCATTTTGCAGCCTATGATCGCAGAATAGAGACGATTTTGGAAAACAGACAGCAAGAAAATGAAGTTATGGGTTCTACTGACATGGTTCAAGAAGCGTTTAATGATGTAGTCTCAAAAATAGACTTCACAAGCTGTGGATACAGTGTCACCTACTTGAGACAAGAGATCAATAAAAAGCTGAACCAGGATGAATCTATCAGTAACTATTTGGTTAAGAGCCTGCTTATAGACAAATTTAAGGACACCATTTATTTTACATATCCTAGCAACAAACGAAAATCCCAGATGGTTTATTCTGTCCAGATTGAGAGTGCAAGAATTGTTGAAACTTTGCGGAAATCATCTGTCGAAAACGTTGCTAAGGACCTAAGGAAAGAGTTAAAAACTTACAGTTTTGGTTTACGCTCTAGCTATTGTGATCCAAACGATCTTGATCTAGCCTTAAAACGCTTCCAAAATGAACGTCCTCCAATATGGATGGAATTTCTTCAGCATTTGTTTTCCACCCGGAATGTATCAGATAGCAACAATCAGTTGATGCTGAAGTGTGACACTATCTTCCAGATGTTGTTTTACATCCTTCATAATGGTTTGGAGCCCACCCCATTGCATGTCGGATTTGCTCAAACTATACATAACCTGTCACAGTCTAAAGATCTTATTGAAATTGCAAACAAACGGAGCATTTGTGTAGGATATCAAGAAGTTCGCAAAATAAATTTTGCACTAGCAAAACGTACAATATCTTTATGTGGTTCACATAGAGTTCCAGTTCCTCCAGTATTTGATCAAAACCATCCAATTCAAGCAGCAATGGATAATTTTGACACCTTGGAAAATACCTTGTCTGGAATTGGTTCGACACACGATACGGTGCTAGTTTTATTCCAAAATGCTCCATTAAGCTCTGCACCAACACAACAGCATACTAATAAGATCAGTGAAGCTCCAGAGTCAACCCTCCGGCTTGGCAAGTTACAAAGCGTTCTTCCTTGCCAAGAAATTATCTCGATTGGACCAAGACATGAACGAGGTACAATAAGTCAAGATTTCCAAGTCTCTGAATACAAGGCAAACGATCATTTACTAGAGACTGTTAATCTCGACCATTTCCTGTGGTTTGTGATGCGATACAAACATAGAACAACCACAATACAGGGCTCTTCAACTAACTCAAATACTGATAATGATGACTTTGTTCCAAGCTTTGTTGCTGTCAAAAGCCCTTTTGTAGGAGATAGCTTGAAGCCTACAACTATTGCGTTCACTCCCATACTGCCATACAAAGCAACTGAATTTGATACCATTTTTACAACAATGATTAACTTTCAGGACGTGCTTAAGCAGCAGAATAAGCCATACGGTGCACTGTGGTGTGATGAAGGAGTTTATGCTATTGCGAAGGAAATTCAGCTCCTGAAAAAGATCTGTTCAGTAATTTGTTTATCGGATTGGGTGGATTCCATTTTGAGAAGATTGTACTTGCTTGTATTGGATCTTATCTTCATATATCGGGAATTGAATCTGTTTTGGTTGAAAGCGAATGTTTCGGTCCAGACACAGTAAAATCCGTTATGAATGGCAATCATTATGTGAGAGCCAAGCAAGGATTATCTTTCGTGCACGAAGCAATAACAAGCATTATGTTCGATGGGTTTTTGAGTGTCGATGAACACCGTAACTTATATCAAGATGCTGCAACTAAAATTTCAATTATGGTTGCAGAACAAGAGCAATGGGACGACTTTAAGTCTTCGATATATACTCTGTCTCAATCCTTTCAACAATATATAAAGCAGAGGTCTGATAGTAATGAAAACTTTCATTACTGGTATCATTTTACCAATAGATTGTATCCAATCATCAGAGATTTAACCTACTCAATGCGGGCAGGTGATTGGTCACTATTTCTTTCTTCCATACAGAGATCAATCCCACTTTTCTTCGCCTACAATAGAACCAACTACGCCAGATGGGCACCAATCTTCTTTGAGGATTGTTTAAACCTTGAGGTACATTTTCCTGATCTCCACAAATCATTCCTTAGTGGTGGTTTTGTAGTGAGGAGAACGACACGACAATGTAGTGGAGTTCCAATGGACCAGGCACTTGAGCAACATTATAATAAGCCTGCAAAAGTGTCCGGAGGATTAATTGGCTTTACTCGGAGAAAGGAAGCAGTGGCACTGTGGAATATTATTAAACATGAGAAGGACTTATATTCTTCACAAATGAGAGGTTCCGGCCAGTTTGAAAATCGTGACGAGTATGATATTCATCATGAATACTCCAAGAGCCATGCCTTATCGAGCTCCAGTAATGTCCAAGCTATTCAACAGTACATTTACAAAGTTGGAAACACATTGAGCAAAACATTAGATGGCAAACCATTCAGAAACATTGCTACCGGTGAAGAGGATAAAGAGTCTTATACATATCACATTACTTGCCTGGATAGAGGAGATGTTGCTTACAAGAATTTCAAAACCGAACGGCTTGAGAAAAAAACAGAAACTTTGTTTGCAGCAATTAAGAGGCAAAAACCCGCAACAGCGAGGAACACTTCCAGAAAACGAAAGGAATATGACATAAAAAAAGAAACCATTGCAGCACTGAACTACATTGCATTTGCTCAGCTCAGGGAATTTCCATTGAATCAATTACTTTTCCATGAAATTACACCTCTTCCATTTTTTCTTGTAGACAGTGATGGTTTTTTGAAGAAATCTAAGAAATCGGAATTGGGATCGGAACTTGAAAAGAAACTGGGTGAAGACCTCCCATTGTTGTTAGAAGGGAATGATGCAATGATCATAGATTTTATGGCTCAAGTAAGGAAATTCCCGGTGAAAAAAGCAATGTTGAAAACATTTGGTGAATTTGCACAATCACTTTTAAATATGTTTTTGAGTATGGGATCCAAGTCAACCACAATTCATATCTTATTTGAAAATTACAAGGCTTCAAGCATCAAGACTGGAGAACGGATGAGACGATCAATTGCGCATTCGAAAATACAAATTTCCATAACATCACCTGAGCAGAGGCTTCCAATTGACTTCAACAAGTATTGGAGTTCCACAGATAACAAGGCAAACTTCCAAAAATTTTTGTCGGCTTTTTCATGGAAAACTACCATGGAGATAAAGTAATTGTACTGGGAGGTGGTACTCTTGAAAAACCTGAAGTTTGTGTCCAATTCCAAAATGGGAAGGTCTGCGAAATTCCTGAGCTTTGTTCTTCACAAGAAGAAGCAGATGACAAAGTGATGTTACATGTAAACTATGTGGTGGATAAAGCAATGCCTGGTGGTGGAGCTACAGTTTCAGTAGCTACCAGTGATACTGATATCTTTGTGTGCCTCATCTACCATTTAACAAAATGGATTGAGCATGGCCTGAAGGAATTATGGTTTGTTAAAGGCTCTGGAACAAGTCGCAAAATCATTCCTCTGCATGGCTTGCATCAAAAGCTTGAAAACGATTTGATCCAAGTTTTACCTGCCTTGCATGCTTTAACTGGCTGTGACAGTGTCAGTAAAGTAGGCACAAAATCTAGTGCACTGAAGCAGTCAAACTACTTTGATGAAATTAAGGACTTTGGCAAGGAACCACTTACAGAGGAAATAATCGAAGGTGCCGAAAACTTTCTGGTTCATTGCATCAAACCCAAGTCAAAATCCATATCATTTGATCAACTAAGATCTGAGCAATACTAAAAAACTGGGGACAAAATCGATTTTACTCAGCTTCCTTGCTCTTCAAAAAGTATTAGACTGCATATTAAACGGGCATATCTTCAGCGCAAACTTTGGCTTGACTCTCCATCTGAAAATTTAAATCCACTTAAATCCACGTAAAGTCTGATGAGGGACTTTTGGAACCTCAACTAACCGATTACCCAGATAAACCTCAGGATTTGATTGAACCTTGCAGCTGCAAAACCTGTACCAAGAGGTCAAAATGCCCTTGCACTGCGTCATCCATACCATGCTGCTCATTCTGCAAGTACAATCAAAGAACATGCCAAAATCCTAACGCCTGAATTTCAACAGGTAACTGAATAAAATTACAGATGAACAAATCTGTACATTGTACTTCTGTTTCATTTTCATGGTGTCGGAAGATGATACCACAAAAGCCATAGTGCTTTTATTTGTAAATAATGTTTCAATAAAAGTTTCAAATAAACAAAAAAAAGAACAAAAAAAAAAAAAAACAATGGGGCCTCATCATTAAATGAGGTCGTTCCCACTAAGTTAGCTATAACTTAGCCCATTGCCGTGGTGCTGCACTGGGAAGATGCACCTGAGTGACGGTAACACTCTTTCTCAATCACATAAGCGGCCTTGACAGTTTTTGTCATTTTTGCCAAACTCTTTGCCACTTTTGCAAGATTTTCAGTCAACTTCATCATCAGAAATAATACATGATCTTATCTCACAGCCTTTTACAACATGCAAACCTAAGAGTTTTATAAAATTAGCACTATTTTTTATATTTTGTCTATTTTTTCAAATATTCTACAACCATTTTTAATCATTGTAACGCAAAATTTAGACATTTGTACATGTTTTTGTGTTAGGAAATTTTAGTAGAGCTATTAATATCTAATTTCTTGACTATTTAGTTCGATAAGATTGGTTAGAGCAAGTTTATGCACTAAAATAGCCAAAAATTTCATTTTTGCGATTTTTTGACAATATTTACTTAATTTTTTACTATTTTTGCTGTTATTTTTTGACATTTTTGTCAGTTTTCTTGGTTCAGGCAGCAGTATGTTACAAACATAGATTCTCAAACAAACAATTGCCCTTAAAAAAATTTTCAACTCAAGAATATGACAAAAATACGAAAAACTGATACAATTTTGCCATTTTTGCCAATTTTTTGCCATTTTGACCACTTTCGCACCAATTTGATGCGATGGCATAGAAAAATTCGGATTCTACGCCCCAAAAATAGTCTAGATCAGTCGTCGAAACATCTACACCCAGAAATTTATACGAACTCTAGGCCAGATCCTGTACTATAAGGGTCATACAGAGAGGGAACAGGAAAGTGCCGTAGAAGTAATAAAGGAAAACCGAAAATACTTCTATAGCTCTCGACACTATCCTTAAGGAAAGGAAATAATGAACTAATTGACAATTTAAAAAAAATACCTGAAACATTAAGAGCTCAGTAATAATCAGTTTTCAGTACCCCAAAAAGTGACGAAACGGTACCTGACAGATGTGTATTCTTTGAAGCGAGCTTACGAGGAGGTTGTATAACAGATTTTGATTTTACTCCAGAAGTTATAGCGCGAGCTTTCGGTCAAATGAAATGACATTCAGATGCAGGCCCGGACAAATGGAACGCCTTATTGATTAAAAACTGTAAATATGAACTAGCTACACCCCTCTACTGGATATGGAGAAGATCCCTGGACAGGGGAAATACCGAGCATCTTGAAAAGAGCAAACATTGCTCCTATATATAAAGGGATGGGGGGGGGGGTACGTCCCAAGCAAAGAACTATAGACCGGTGTCACTGACCTCACATCTCACCAAAATATTTGAAAGAATAGTTAGAGACAAAATCTATGACTTCTTGGAGACACTAAAAAGATTCAATGAGAACCAGCACGGATTCCGATCAGGAAGATCATGCTTATCACAACTAATACAGCACTATAACAATATCATAGATGCACTTGGGAGGAATGAAAACTACGATGTCACCTTTACGGATTTTGCTAAAGTGTTCGACATATGTGATCATGGTATAATAGCAAATAAAATGAAACATATGGGAATGACAAGCAAAGTGGGAAAATGGATTTACAATTTCCTCAGAACGTCAGCAGGTCGTAAAAATCTAACGTATGTAATCAGAATCGGAAGTACATAGCTCAATACCACAAGGAACAGTATTGGCCTAGGGGCTGTTCAAAACTTACGTAACGCTCGGTGGTGTGCGTACAAACGCTACATGATGTTTCAAGTGGGTGGGTCGGTGTTTCTAGTGGCATTACTGTACGTAACGCTATTAACCAATGACTTTTGGGAACCCTCTGTGCCTGTAGCCAATGGATAAACGTTTTTTTTAATTCGCTTTAAAGTGCTGACAACCCAAAGGGTCATAATAGCACTAACAATACACTTGTTTTAATTTAGAAAATTTATTGATAGAATAAGTTGTTACAACAGCATCACCAATTTATGAAATGTGTTCCAAATATTGAGTGAGTGTAAATTTTTAACAGAAAATCAGTTAATAAAAATAGGTAGGGTAAAGCTTCCTCCCACGAATAGAAAATATCATAAAAATGAAGAATAAACGCCAATGATACAAGCATATTGCTGCATTTAAATGTCATCTTCCCACGGCTGATGTTGAGATATCAGAAGAAAGTAATAGTGTACCCATGACGACAGATAAATTAGGTGGAATTTCTAAATCGTCCGTGTCGACATCGTCTTCATCAAACCATTCAAATTCTTAATTTTCCATAATAATAAAAATAATAGTAAATATAACGTGCAAACTATCACGAGATGACGAAATCTGCGTGCCGTGTGACATATACAGCCGTCACTATTGGTCGGGGGTTGGGTGGGTGGGGTAAGTGTTACATAACATCTTAGAATATAGAAATGGCCAGAAAACAACATGAAATGTAAAACCCAAAAGTTTCAGCTCTTCAGATATGGAAAAAATGAGGAACTTAAACAGACAGCATATTATGTCTCAGATAGACAGGAAAGTCAGAGAAGGAAGGAAGCAATAGATTTGGGGATTATAATGACTGACGATACGAAATTTGAGACACAAAATCAGATAGTGTTTTGTGACAGTGAGTTTGGTTAGCCGAAATCGTTTGCAAAATCAAAGCAGAAATGTTAGTTTTAAGGTTTTGTTGTGTAGATCTCCAAAGCAAGGTGGTTTGGGTTATGAATATTCATGAGTGAATAAATAAAAATGTTTCAGATTGTTTCACGTTCGTTCTATGTTATTTTTGTATTCTCACGAGAAGGGTATAAACCAAAACAGCCTTGTAGCCGAGATTTACGGCCGAGGTCAGACCGAGGCCCTAAACCCCAAGGGAAGAGGAAACAAGCTGGGGGGTTTCAAATGTAAAATGGTTTGTTTCGCTTCGCTTCGGGGTGCGACTTTTGTGAGACAGACTCGAATCCACTTGTTAAATTGGACCATGACGTTGGTCATAAAATTGGGAAATCAAGTGGCTTCGAAGAAATAACTCTATTTAAATTAATTTCTAGGAAAAGGAGGAGTTTTGTCTTTGGACGGGAAGGTCAATACCCACTCAAGGGACAATGATTCTGGGAACACCCAGTAAGGGAGGAGAAAAAGCTCTTTCTTTCCTTATGTATGGATGAGATCTTTCGTAGGGACGACCTTATGTATTAAAATTGTTTTGATAGGTCATTTAGAATAGAGTAAGGCGGAACCCTTGAAATGTTATGTATTTTAGAATTTTATGTCAGTTGTATGTTCCCGTCCTCAACAGTAAAGTGGCTTGTAAGAATAATTCCTTAAAACTTGTGGTGTGATTGAAAAAATTTCTAAGTTGAATTAGAACTGTCTCACGACTGTACTTAAAATTTGAATTGCCTTCGTTTACGCGAACTTGTGTATAAGAACTTATTGTTAGCGACCGAAACAGAGAACTTAGTTAGATCTTAATTAATGTTAGCCAACAGACCAAGAATTTTGTGAATTTTCAATTAATTTAATTTGGTTCAAATTAAATGTTAAACTGTAAGTTTATGACCTATTGTGCATGACCCATCAATTATTTTGTGAAGGAATCTAATTTATTTGGCGGACTTTTTTTGTTTTGTTCTGGAAATAAATCTGCGGGATCTCGCGCAGAACTGTCGAAAGTATCTTTCCAAAATTTTTGTAAGTAAACCAATTTTCCAACCTTTTCTTAGATTACGAAATTTGGAGTTAGTGCTGTTGTTTTTGTTACACGCAAATAAAAAAAAAACCTCTATGTAAAGGATTTTTTTTTTGGACAAATATTTGTAAACATTTTCTGTAACTGAACAATTTGATTTTTTTTCTTTTTAACAAAATTTGTAAGCTTACATCAGTTTATTTCTTTGAATGTACATACTAATTGAAGTGAAATTGAATAAACTTTATAAGAGGGAGTGTGTCGTTTCTATGCTACCTTGCAATAGGCCTCCCTTGTAAGCTGAGGGTAAATTAACATTGAAAGTTTAACATTCAAAGTGGGCTTCAAGCAAGCCAAGGGAAAATACGCGTATAAAATTAAAGGGCCATCCGAGTGGATAGGCAGAGTTATCCTGCAATAAACGAACACGCACGTAAGAAATAAGTGCAATTGAAAAAGGGTGCGCACTACATAAATTAAAGGGTTGCGCACGACATAAATGGTGTCAGTGAAGTGAAATCGGAAAAGGGTGTGCGCCACATAAATGAGAGGGTTGCGCACGACAAGTGATAAACAAAGCAAAAACAGTTGTGGGACAAGACCTCAGAAACGTCACAAGAGTCAAAGTTGAAATCTTCCAAAGAATACCAGATGCCTGGCTCAGGACAGTACCAGATGAGTTGTGAGTACCTGGCTATGCGCGATGGAGAGCGCAAGAGAACAATTCGTTTCTCCACCAAGCTTGGCCTAGAGGCGGGGTCACCAGCTTGACTTTCGTGTGAAGAGAGACCGACGCACAGAAATGCTACGAGGTTCCGAGGTACATATAAAGTTAAAACCGACTAAGAAAATTTCTTTTGAAATCAATTAATATTCGAATCCTCGTCAAGATAAAAGGTACAGTTATGAGTGCAACCCCTTTCAAGATAAATTTCTTTACGTATATTGTACAAGGTACCTTCCGGTACACCTCATCCTCTTTTCTTATACTATTGTTTGGATTGTAAATATGATTCTAAACAAGATAACTTCAACAAGATAAAATGTGTTCCTAGTGCTTTATCTCTATCTCTATTTCTATCTTTATCTTTATCTTTAGTTATTCCAAAACGAAATGAAAACTAGAATTTTTGTATTAATATATTTTCGATATATATTTGCTGGTTTGAAATTCATTAATTTTTTTTTTCATTTATAATAAAGAACGAAACAAAATTTTTTACCATTTTTAATCATACTTTAATTGTAGTTTCAAGGTTTTTGTACAAAAAGAATTAAAGTTTTCTAAATACGGGCCTACTAAAAGTACTTTTTTTTTAATTTCTTTATTCAAACTTCTCCATTCGAGAGAATGAGCATATTTAAGAGCGCATATATATATATATGCACTAGAATCACAAAATAACACGTGACCTTATTAATAAGCAAACAACCAC
This sequence comes from Bathynomus jamesi, assembly GCA_023014485.1. Lineage (NCBI taxonomy): Eukaryota > Metazoa > Arthropoda > Malacostraca > Isopoda > Cirolanidae > Bathynomus > Bathynomus jamesi. The sequence continues at coordinate 1,163,427 of JAJOZX010000534.1, forward strand.
AAGGAAAAGGAAACACAAAGTCCGAGCGCTTTCGTGATATATTCACATTATCAAGGAAGAACAGAAAATAGACGGAGATTACAAAGTATTTCATCTATACAGTATATATTTTTTATTCAGTTATTTAGCTGCCTACAGATTATGTTATCAATTTGGGGGAAAAAAAATCTTTAGAGGGCTTTAAGGCCTTTAATTTGAGGTGCCAATTGTGAATTTTTTGCTTGTCTATTTAACTCAAATACTTTGTAATCTCCGTCTATTTTCTGTTCTTCCTTGATAATGTGAATATATCACGAAAGCGCTCGGACTTTGTGTTTCCTTTTCCTTGTGGTTGTTTGCTTATATATATATATATATATATATATATATTATATATATATACTGTATATATATGTATATATATATATATATATAATATATACACAGTATATATGATAAACTTTATTGGTAGGATATAAATCCCATAAAACAATAAAATATTCTTGAAGGTAATAAACGATAAGATAAATCAATATATATATATATATATATATATATATATATATATATATACACACACTGTATATACATATATACCTTTCTTTTAACCTTTCATATGTTCCGTGCGATGATTCCTCATTTCACGAGGGTCAAGCCTCTCGAGTTGGCCTAGTGAAATAGAGTCAGGCGTCTAATTTTCTTTTGAAGATGTCCACCGCAACACCACTCGTGTTCCTTAGTTCCTTGGGCAGCTGGTTAAACAGTCTTGGTCCTCTCACAACAAAACTGTGAGGGCCACTCATTATATTTTGCCCCACCTTTTTTTTTTCTTTTCGAGTTTCCTTGTAAGTTCCAGAAATTTTGTACACAAGTAGTTACATAACTTTTTCACAAGTTTTTATTTTCCCACATAGTCTCCATCCTTTCTTACGGCTTTCCTTCACCTCGAAACAAGGGCCGTTATTCCTTGCTGGTAAAAGTCCGCTCGGTTCCGCTTGAGCCACCTCTTAACCTCCTCAACAACCTCATCGTCACTCTGAAACTTTCTTCCAGGAATAACATCCTTCACTGGCCCAAAAAAATGGAAGTCTGAAGGTGCCAGATCTGGCCTGTATGAAGGGTGGGGTAAAACAGTCAAGCGTATTTTTGTGATGGCCTCTGTTGTTTGCAAACTGTTGTGTGGTCTTGCGTTATCGTGCAAAAGAAGGACGTCTTCCAGTTTTCTCTCTGGTCGAACTCGCTTTATACGTCTCTGGTGTCTCTGTAGGGTAGCAATATATGCCTCTAAGTTCATCGTCTGTCCTTTCTTCATAATATCCACCAGAATCACCCATTTCATGCCCCAGAAGATGGTGGCCATAACCTTTCGTGCAGAGGGAGCCATTTTGAACTTTTTCTTGCGTGGGGAGTCTGCGTGATGCCAGTCCATGGATTGGCGTTTTGCGTTTTGTTTCAGGTTCAAAGTGGTATACCGAAGTCTCATCCCCAGCCACAATTCGTGAAAGGAAGTCATCCCCTTCTGTCTCGTATCGAACCAACGACTCAGAAGCAATTTCTTTTCTTTGGGCTTTGTGATCTTCAGTCAGTTCGCGAGGAACAAACCGTGAACACACTTTTGAGGATCTCAGTTGCTGAATTATCGTATTTACACTTTCTTCACTAATTCCTAGCTCCAGTGATAGCTCTTTGTATGTGACGCGCCGATTTGATCGAATGATGCTGCTAGCACGTTGCACAGTGTGAGATGTCACAGCCGATGCCAGGCGACCGCCTCGTGACTCATCATCGAGGCTGGTTCTCCCTCTCTCCGATAATCTCACACGTTTAGACCAACGTCCAACTCTGCTTCGATCAACAACAGCATCTCCGTAAACGTTTTGTAGACGTTTGTGAATATTTCCAACTGTTTCGTTCTCTGAGGTTAAGAACTCGATAACACTCTCTGTTTACGACGCACATCACTGTCAGACGTCATTTTCGAAACTGCGTTAACTATCGGTTTTATACAAGGACGTTTAAAAACTGTTTTAAACAAGGGCGTTTAAAAGCGGTTTTACACAAGGGCGTTTAAGAGCGGTTTTATACAAGGGCGTTTAAAAGCGGTTTTATACAAGGAGGGGAGGTTCAAACTGGAAAAATCAAGTTATGTGAAGCGCAGAAAGTTGAAACTTACGGCCCTAAAAACATTTCAGCCCCATGGCCTATTATTCAGCTAAGAAAAAAGGGTGGGGCAAAATATATTCAGTGCCCCTAGTATTTTCCTTTAGGGTTAAGGATGTTCCCTGTCTAACCTTTAATTTGGGAGCGTACATTCCACTGTTGTTTTGGGTGTTATAGGGTTCAGAGTAAGATTAGGGGCTCGTTTCTCCATTATTTTCCAAGTGTAAATAATGGTGTATCTCTCTCTTATACTGGATATATATATATATATATATATATATATATATATATATATATATATATATATATATATATATATATATATATATATATATATATATCTATATATATATATTAGTGGTGGACCGGATGTCAGTTTTTCAACATCTGCGGATGCGGCTCTTTAATTTCAATATCCGCGGATGCGGATATTTAGTTAATACAGGGTGTACATAAAGTCAGGATCTATTTTTGTGAAATAATTATTTTTTTCTATTTTTCTTTTCAGAAGCCCTTAGAATGAATACAGAAGAGCGTGTGGCAATAGTAATTTGGCGAATCGAGGGAAAGAAGTACAGGGTGTACATAAAGTCAGGATCTATTTTTGTGAAGCACTTGGAAATTATATGGAATTCAATCATAAAATGATAAAGTGGTAACATTTTTAAATAATTAAGAGTAGGATTCGACGTGACGCCCATCAGTATCCCTGCACAGCTCAAATCGTTCCGCAGCATTTCTAAACACATTCTGGAGCATTTGCGGGGTTATGTTATCTGCAGCAGTTCGTATACGTGTACGTAAGTTTTCAAGACTCGTAATCTTCGTCTGATAGACGTGCGATTTGATAAAGCCCCATGCAAAGAAATCTAAAGGGGTTAAATCTGGTGATCTCGCTGGCCAAGGTCTGTTGCTTCCACGTCCGATCCAGCGATTTGGAAAACGTCCATTTAGATAATCCTGAACAATTTTGGCATAGTGACAAGGAGCACCATCATGTTGATAGACGACGGTACTAACAATCCTATCCCCGTCGTCTATCAACATGATGGGGCTCCTTGTCACTATGCTAAAATTGTTCAGGATTATCTAAATGGACGTTTTCCAAATCGCTGGATCGGACGCGGAAGCAACAGACCTTGGCCAGCGAGATCACCAGATTTAACCCCTTTAGATTTCTTTGCATGGGGCTTTATCAAATCGCACGTCTATCAGACGAAGATTACGAGTCTTGAAAACTTACGTACACGTATACGAACTGCTGCAGATAACATAACCCCGCAAATGCTCCAGAATGTGTTTAGAAATGCTGCGGAAGGATTTGAGCTGTGCAGGGATACTGATGGGCGTCACGTCGAATCCTACTCTTAATTATTTAATAAATGTTACCACTTTATCATTTTATGATTGAATTCCATATAATTTCCAAGTGCTTCACAAAAATAGATCCTGACTTTATGTACACCCTGTACAATGACATCAGACAGAAGTTTAGAAGGAGATTTCATAAGCCGGGGCCAATAGACAAGAAAATACGAAAATTGGTGAACAAATTTAAACGAACGGGATCTGTAAATGATGAAGCAAGATCAGGACGACCGTGTATGTCAGATCTTACCGTGAATGCAGTACGCGGAATTATCACTGAGGAGCCACGTACGTCCGTTCGTGCTGCATCACACAGACTCGGCCTCCTGACGTCATCTGTGCACAAAATTCTGAAAGTTAATTTGCAGAAGAAAAGCTATCATTTGCAGGTTTTACATGACTTACATGAGGAAGATTTCCTCTCGTAGAACAAATCTGGAGTGATAATTTAATGGACAACATTCTCTTTAGTGATGAAGCCACTTTCCATACGTGTGGAAAAGTAAATCGCCATAACTGTCGAATTTGGGCAGATGAAAGACCGAATGATTTCGTCCAAAATTGGGAAAGAGACTCGCCTAAAGTTAATGTCTGGATGGGTTTAACAAAATCTAGGGTTTATGGTCCTTTTTTCTTTGCTGAAGCTACAGTTACGAGGCTTATTTATCTGGACATGTTGCAGCAATTCCTTGAACCTCAGCTGATTGGGGATAGGATTGTTAGTACCGTCGTCTATCAACATGATGGTGCTCCTTGTCACTTTGCCAAAATTGTTCTGGATTATCTAAATGGACGTTTTCCAAATCGCTGGATCGGACGCGGAAGCAACAGACCTTGGCCAACGAGATCACCAGATTTAACCCCTTTAGATTTCTTTGCATGGGGCTTTATCAAATCGCACGTCTATCAGACGAAGATTACGAATCTTGAAAACTTACGTACACGTATACGAACTGCTGAACAGCTGCAGATAACATAACCCCGCAAATGCTCCAGAATATGTTTAGAAATGTTGCGGAACGATTTGAGCTGTGCAGGGATACTGATGGGCGTCACGTCGAATCCTACTCTTAATTATTTAATGAGTGTTACCACTTTATCATTTTATGATTGAATTCCATATAATTTCCAAGTGCTTCACAAAAATAGATCCTGACTTTATGTACACCCTGTATATGAATATAATATGAAATTATGAATATATGACATAATTTTTCAAATTTCGTGATATTACTATTATGGCAGGCAATGCATAAGAATTAAAATTAATATTAATGTTTTCATTATGATAAAAATAATAACTTTCTCAAGAGTTTCAGCCACAGAAAATTCAATGAAACAAGTTTCATTCAATTTTCGGTGCTACTATAGCGTGACTCCTACCTCGATTCGGCGGTCTACCTTTTAATTATAGCTTCTTACCTTGTTTACTAATTGCTTGTTTACATTCCGATGTCCATCGCCCTTGACGATTGGTTAGGTTTAGTCATGATATTTTCGTTAGTTTTAACGAAAATATCGTGACTAAACCTAACCAATCGTAGGTAGACCACATACTATAGTAGCACCGAAACTATTTTTTAAATAAATAAAATTGAATAATAAATAGCATTTTATATTTATTATATTTTCATTTATACCTTGGATAGGAATCACACCCTACAGTACTGTAGTTTCGAACCAAAACGGGTAGGAATCACCCTATAGTATCGAAGTCACCGGTAGGAATCACGCTGTAGTAGCACCAGGTATTTATATTTTGAGGTTTATAATTATATTTGGTTGTTCATTAATAATTAATACTTTACATGAAATGTGCATGACTGGCCCTTATAAGCTACTTTATAAGTTAATTTAATTGTAAATTGCATAATTTATCAGAGGTAATATCCGCATAACATCCGCAGTCAGAAGTGCGGATGCGGAAGCGGATGTTAAAATTTATGCGGATATCCTGTCCACTACTAATATATATATATATATTATATATATATATATATATATATATATATATGGGATGAATTTCACAATTAAACAATTAAACACGTGAAATGATTGAAAGATGCAAACCCACAAGGAAAAAAGAAAAATTATTTCAAGGCCTTTCGTGTATTCAGAACTACCCTTCTTCAGGTAATGAAGGGAGAGTGCGAGATGACGAAAATATATACGGGGTGTCAGGAAATGATTACCCCCCCTGTAGAGCAAAAACTAGAAGAGATAGATAAAAACAGGCGAGACCACTTGAAAGAGCGTTAAAATCTGAATAAAAACCATTATATTCTATTCCTGTGATTTTAATTCTTACCATTTTTTCCCCCACAGAAACCATGGCATCATCTATTTTGAACGATTCAGAGAAAAAGCGAGTTCTTGACCGCATTCGAGCTGTCACATTTCGTGAAGCAAAGGAAGCTGGTGCAACTTTCATAACTCGACACTGGGTGGCTGAGAGATTAAAAAGATCAGAAGACTTTGTCAAAAGGAAATGGAATAAGAATCCTGAAGATTGTGAAACAGAATTTCGAGGAGGAAGACCGGAGAAATTATCTCAAGAATCGAAAGACATTGTGCTTGCTGCATCACGGCGCCGAAAGAAGAGCTGCTCTGAGGTAGCGAAAGAGATACTTCTCCGTCGTGGTAAGATAGTCAATCGGCAACTTGTGCATCAATTTCGAGTTCGCCAAGGCTTGAGTGCTTGGCATGAAATAGCTAAGCCACGGAAGAGTGATCTTAATATTGAAGATCGGCTATGGTTTTGTGATTAACTTGAGGAATGGACGGAAGACGATTTCCTTCACCTGGTTGTCAGCGATGAATTCTTCGTTTATGTCTCCAGAAAACCAAATTTTCAGAATGATCGGGTTTGGGCAGCAACTCCTGACGAAGTCCCAGACGACCAGAAGTATCGAGAAATAGTAAATCCAGCATGTGTGGGTGTTTTCATTATGTTCTCTATTCGGAAGCTCATCTGTGTTATCAAACCAAGAGGAATCAGTTGGGATGGGCCTTATTTTCGAAATGTAATTTTAGCCCAACATGTAATTCCGTTTTTGGAAGACCCAGAGTGTGTTTTGGATGTTGAACAGGCAACCTTTCTTCACGACAAAGCCCCCTGTATGAAAGCACTTGCGACTCAACAACTGCTTAAGGACAATAACATTGATTTTTTCGGAAATAATGAATGGCCTGGCAATTCTCCCGATCTTAATGTCTGTGAACATGTCGGATCCATCATGAAGGATCGGGTGGAGTCCTTAATGCTGGAACAACCCATTCAGAATCGGTATTCAACAGAAATTATGACTGCAAAGATCAACGAAGTCCTTGAAGAAATGAGTCATGATACCGATCTCTTTGAGACACTTCTGGGATCATACCCCCGTCGATTAATGGCCGTCACAGCTGCAAATGGGGGCAACACCCGATATTAAAACAAGTATTTTTTATTCAAAATTAAACGTTCTTTCGCGTGGTTTTGTCTGTTTTTTTCTATTCTTTTCAGTTTCTTCTGTACAGGGGGGGGGGGGGAATCATTTCCTGACACCCTTTACATATGTACAACTGGACAAAAATAAAAGATTAGCACGTGATTAACAAGAGTTGATTAAAGGGAAAAGGTATTTTAACAGGATATTGTCAATTTTATACATTCCCGCACTGTTACTGAAATTATTTTTACAAATTCTAGAATATTCCTTTCAATTATATCTGTGTTTTTAACAAGCGCTTTAGAACTATCCCACGTGATACTATGGTTACATCTGTACATGTGGTTAAACAATGCCCTAGAATTATTTACTCTTCTACACGTTAGATATCAGAGTAAACAACATAAATATGCGTATAGAAGAGCAAATAATTCTTGTGCATTGTTTAATTTAACCATATGTACAGATGTAACCACAGTATCAAGTGGGATAGTTCTAAAGCGCTTGTTAAAAACAGATATAATTGAAAAGATATTCTAGAATGTGTATTTATCCATTTCAAAAATAATTTCAATAACTGCAGGAATGAATAAAATTGACAATATACTATTAAAATACTTTTCCCCTAAAATGAACTCTTGTTAATCATGTGCAAATCTTTTTATTTTTCTGTCCCGTTGTACATATGTATATATTTTCGTCATCTCCCTCTCTCCCTTCATTCCCTGACGAGGTGTACTTCTGCATACACGAAAGATCTTGGAATCATTTTTCTTTTTCCCCTGTGGGTTTGCATCATATATATAGGCATATATATATATATATATATATATATATATATATATATATATATATATATATATATATATATATATATATATGTGTGTGTGTGTGTGTATATATATATACACACACACACATATATATATATATATAATATATATATATATATATATATATATATATGTGTGTGTGTGTGTATATATATACACACACACACATATATATATATATATATATATATGTGTGTGTGTGTGTGTGTGTGTGTGTGTGTGTGTGTGTATGTATGTATATATATATATATATATATATATATATATATATGATGAATAAAACCACGAAGGAAAGGAAACACAGATGGTGCTCAAGCGCTTTCGTCTAATGACATCCTCAGGAATACTGAAGTACATAAAGAATTAATTCTTTATGTACTTCAGTGTTCCTGAGGATGTCATTAGGCGAAAGCGCTTGAGCACCATCTGTGTTTCCTTTCCTTCGTGGTTTTATTCATCATAAATATTTTTCACGTGTTACTTTCGTGAAATAATTTTCATATATATATATATATATATATATATATATATATATATATATATATATGTGTGTATATATATATATATATATATATCTCAGGGGTGACGCCAGACTTTTCACATAGGTCAGGCACAAGCATTATGGGCTTGATATGACTTCGATAGAATTCATATTAATGAATATGTAAATTTTGTTTTTTAAACAATTTTGCTTTTGTTTTCAGAAATTACTTAAAGCCTACTAAATCAATAAATTGTTTAATAATTATAACTTACTTGTATTTTATTATGTCCTTAGAGAATGTCCTCATCATATTTAATCTACCATGAGTCATTTATACATAAACCCCAACCTCCTCGGTTTCAATGCAAATTCTTCGATGACCTTGTCATGTAGAATCTTTTGCCTCTCCAGGGAAACCACAATTTCTTTCTCTATTGCAATTCTTGCTAAACATACTAGTCTTTCCTGACCAGTTCTGTTCCTTAGATACGTCTTAATTCGAATTAATGTTGAAAAATTTCTCTCCGTGGATGCACTGCTCACTGATATAGTTAAAATCAATCTACACAGTTTTGCAGATTCGCTTAAAGCTTTTTCTAAATCTAAGTCAATGCATAATTTTAGCAGTTCTTTGACGTTTTTGCAGGCAGTAAAATCAGGATCTTTGTAAATGTACTTCAATGTAAATGGGTATCTAAGGTCGAGTAAAAAAAGAAAAAAACTCACACACACATACAAAAAGCACAAAAGAAAAAAATTCAAATACATTGAAACGAATACGACACGGTCCCTGAGGAAACTGACAATGAGGAAAGCCGTGCGCAATTCATAGTTGCCACATATCTTTATTTTCACTCAAACAGCTTTCTGAGGATGAAATTTGGCATCCAGCGTAATGTTAGGCACTTAGAAATATGCCTGACTTGTAAACTGAAAAACTAGCTTTTCTCTTCTTTGAAAAAATAGATTGACAAAATTATATACTTATCTGATTGTTTTGACAGATGCTACACTAATGTTGATTTTAAATTACATTAAATTTCATAAAAGTTTCATTTTTTCATAAGTGTGATGCAAGACATCGGAAATGATGCCTGACCTGGCTTTGTGGCTTAATGCGCTCGGTCGCTGAGGCGTCATAAAACAAGTCTGACTTTGCCCAAAGAAGCGGCGCATGGAGATAAGGAAAAATTGCGGCATTCTAAAAATGATATTGCTTTAATAAAGTGACCATAATAAATAGATCTTTGAAATACACAAATTTAAATTTTACAGGATGACCAGGAAATTAAATTTATTTTTCTTTTAAAGTTAGGTCAGGCTGAGCCTGGCCAGCCTGACCCCCGCAGTCGCCTCTGATATATATATATATATATATATATATATATATTAGTGATGGACCGGATATCCGCATCCGCACTTCTGACTGCGGATGTTATGCGGATATTACCTCTAATAAATTATGCAATTTACAATTAAATTAGCTTATAAAGTAGCTTATAAGGCCCAGTCATGCACATTTCATGTAAAGTATTAATTATTATTAATGAACAAACAAATATATAAACCTCAAAATATAAATACCTGGTAACACAGAAAATTGACTGAAACTCGTTTCATTGAATTTTCTGTGGCTGAAACTCTTGAGAAAGTTATTATTTTTATCATTATGAAAATATTAATATTAATTTTAATTCTTATGCATTACCTGCCGTAATAGTAATATCACGAAATTTGAAAAATTGTCATATATTCATAATTCTATATTATATTGATAGATTAACTAAATATCCGCATCCGCGGACATTGAAATTAAAGATCCGCATCCGCAGATGTTGAAAAACTGACATCCGGTCCACCACTAATATATATATATATATATATGCCGAGGATTTACATCGGTTTGGAGCGTTTTGCACAAAACAGTCAGAATTTGTAAAGTCTGCGACTTTCAGGTTTGTTAAATAACATCGTTTGGAATCGTCATTTACTATGGCATGGAAGTGGATATGGACATGGTCATCAAGAGATTTGCCCAGTTGCATCCCAGAAGATTGATACTGGTAGATATACTTAGCAATTAAAGTAGGTTTGACTCTCAACCTCTGTAATATACTTACTTTCATAGTATGATATTTGTGAAAAAATGTAAATATTTGGAATCGGTTTGTATTAAATGAGGTAATATTATTATATACAACTGTACCTTATTATTGCACTGTATACGTATATACAAATATAATATGTAAGTTTCGTCCCATATATGCCAAAAATACCCCAAAAATGCTTAAAACTGGGAGTTTCCCGGCGCTGCGCCCCCTGAGTCCCCGTCAGGGACGCTGCCCCTGAACCATTCTGGGCGGCGCCTAGGCAGCCCCAGACCCCCTGCCAGCAAACCGGTAACTTTCAGGTTTTGGATCCGCTCCTGCATATATATATATATATATATATATATATATATATATATATATATATATATATATATACTGTAAACGGGACCAAGAGACCTATATCTAGAATTGAATTCACCCGAACAATGTCATGAATAGTTTTGATGATGAATCACTTTATAGCAAAGTACCCCATGAATGTAAGTAAATGTCGGACCTTCTATTGATATGCTGTAACTAGCAATTTTACTGTGAAATATCTTCTTCATACCAAAATTTATGAACTCTCAAGAAAATTATTTTTGTAATAAAAAATAAGTAAATGAAATACTTGATAGAAATATCTCGGTTTTTAAACTCGGAGGGAGCCTCCAGTTGAAAGTAGGCCAAAATTTGACTAAATTGATATTTACTTGACATTCGTCATGTCAAGTACGTGAAAGAAGAGTAAAGTTATTTTCATTTCATGACATAAATAATTGTGAATTGTGCAGATAAAATATATTTTAGCTCAAGTAATAATCATACAGTAGAACTAATTTTCAGTAGTCTGAAAAATGTGTTCTGAAATAAGGCATATCTTTTTTTGTATGAATAATAAGAAACCTTGAAAAGAAATTTACAATAATAACGTACAATCCTAAGACGAAGTAAGTTTATTAATGAGTACGAGTAGCAGAGGATTGGCGAGCCGGCTGTCCTATTTCGCCATTGAAACCCTATGATGCAGTCAATTTCGGCGTTAAATTCACTACAGTGGACAGGGTGGTGGATGCGTAGAGGAGATGATACGGCCATGTGGAGAGGATGGGGGAGGACAGACTTCCGAGAAGCCTGATGTACGGAAGAACAGTGGGATCGAGGCCCCGGGGACGCCCAAAGACGACGTGGCTCAGGACGGTAGAAAGAGAGAATCCGGGTTTAACCTGGCGCCATAGAACAAATCTGGCCACAGACGGGGCGCAGTGGCGAGTTTACCGACGGGGTAGACGCATCGCACGGGACCCAACCTGGAGGCCTCCAGATAGGAACTAAGTCTAAGTCTAAAAATATATACTGTGTGTGTGTGTGTGTGTGTGTATAAATATATATATATATGTGTGTGTGTGTGTGTGTGTGTGTGTGTGTGTGTGTGTGTGTACAGGAGTGAGAGAGTGAGAGAGATAAGAGTGCAAAATATGGTTAAACACATAAACTAGATACTTCCCATGTATACAAATGTTTCAGAACAGATATTGATATTTGCAATTCTATAATCTGCTTCAAATACCGAGTGAATTGATTGAGTAGAAAGTTAAAATTGTAAATAATTTTAAGAAACGAATGGAAAAATTTAACAAAGAAATTAAGTTGTGGGAGTTTTAGTATGTATGCAAATAAATTTCTAAAATGGTTCGAACCTTTTAAAGAACTTTCTATCCTAAAACTGCAGTAGATAAGGCCACTTAAAATTTTGCCTTTATACGAAAAAAAGATATAAAGAAATTAGGGAATTAGAACTCGTCACTTTTGATACGTTTATTCCAACAGATTTGGTATAACAATACCATATATAAAACACTGAAAAATTCATAAACTGCCATTAAGGTTATATTTATCACTTCTACTGTTGGTTCCCTTAATAAAGAAACCCCCTTAATTTTAGCTAAAGTCTTAGAAATACGTTTGAGTAATATTAACACTATTTCGATAATTAATAATACGAAAAAGTTTTGGATGCTGTCGTCGATATGAAAACGACTACAAAGGCTAAGATGGTAATAAATGTTCAATTTCACAAATCTTTATACATCTTTACCTCACTATGATATAGTGGTAGTTTTAAGTTCACATTCTCACACATATTTTAGTAATGGGTTCTATATTAAATTTAAAAGTAAGACTTTACATATTAATGAATGTCCGTTTGAAAAGCTATTAAAATTTTGTTTAAATAATGCTCAGGTTATTTAAATCAGGTAAAATTTATAAATGAGTAAAAAGTATACATGAACGTGAACTTTATGACCTCCATATTTGTTTCATTTATATTTACATGAATATGAAAATAATTTTGTTAAACTCGTTCATGTCTTGATGTCCTTCTCATTTATTTAAATATACTTATATAAGGTGTAGATATGATTTAACCAAATTTAGTGAAATTTCAGTCACATTAATTGATATATATATATATATAATACACATACACTGTGTGTGTATATATATATATATATATATATATATATATATATATATAAGGAAGATCTCTCCTGAATCCCAGGATATGGAAACCACCTCAATAGCATGGGCGCAAAAAGGAGGAGTGCAATGTTGCAAGACCCCCTTGTTGTTGAGAGAGAGAGAGAGACCATCCTTCGCCTGGCTCCGCCAGACGCATAATAAAGCTCTTGGTCTTTGCACTTGGCTTAGAAGGTCCTAATCAGCCAGTTGGCTTAATTCACCAGTTGGCTTAGAAGGCTTAATCTGGCTTAGAAGGCGTAAATGGCTTGTTCAGGTGAACATTATTATTTTGAGTTGTAAGATTGCACTATTTATTTAATTAAAGCATATATTCTTGACAGTTGGCTTAAAATTCTTAAGCAGACAGTCGGTTTAGAAGGCTAAACCTGCCATTTGATATATATATATATATATATATACCTTATGAACCTTATGTTCTTTCGTGTGTTGGTCTCTCTTCACACGGAGGTCAAGCTGTGGCCCCGCCTCTAGGTCTGGCCTGGTGGAGGAGCGAGTTGCTTTCTTGCGCTCTCCACCGTACATAGCCAGGCACGCCAGGCTCATCTGGTACTGTCCTGAGCCAGGCATCCAGTCTTTTCTTGAAGACTTCAACTTTGACCCCCGTTACGTTTCTGAGGTCCTTAGGAAGCTGGTTGAAAAGTCTTGGCCCCCTGACAACCAAGCTATTTTCCTTCAGGGTTGAGGAGGTCCCTTGTCGTGCTTTTAATTTGGGAACACTACACATTCTGCCTTTCCTATTTTCCAGTGTTGTTTGAATGGTAATTGGGTTTAGTTTTAGGTTTGGTACCAGTTTTCGATCATTTTCCATATGTAGATTATGATGTACCTCTCTCTTCTTCTTTCCAGTGAGTACAGATTTAGTTTACGTAGTCTTTCCCAGTAGTTGAGTTCTTTGCAGGCATCAATCTTGGCTGTGAAATGCCTTTGCGTTTCTTGTAGTTTATTAGTTTCTTCCTTTTTATATGGGGACGTCAAAACTGAGCAGTATTCAAGTTTTGGTATAATCAGTGTTTTTAGCAGGGGAATCATTACTGTCCTGTCCCTTCTCTTGAACGTTCTGAGAACCTGTCCGGCGACTCTTTTTGCTTTATTTATCGCTATCTGATTTTGTGTTTCGAATTTCGCATCATCTGTCATTATTATCCCGAGATCAATCGCTTTCATGCTTCTCTGAATTTCCTGTCTATCTGGAGCATAATATGCAGTCTGTTTAAGTTCTTCTTTTCTACCATATCTCAAGAGCTGAAATTTCTCGCCGTTGAATGACATGTTGTTGTCTTCTGACCATTTGTATATTTTGTTCCTGTCCCTCTGCAAGGCCTCCACGTCATGTACATCGCTGATTTTTCTGCTGATCTTTGTATCGTCTGCAAAGGATGTTACTATACTATTGCTGTTTACTCCGCTGTCTATGTCTGTTAGCATGATAATGAACAGAAGTGGGGCCAGTACTGTCCCTTGTGGTACTGAGCTGCGTACTTCCGATTCTGATGATGATATACCTTGAATTTTGACGACCTGCAGACGATCACTAAGGAAGTTGTAGATCCATTTTCCCACTTTGCCTGTTATTCCCATGTCTTTAATTTTATGTGCTATTATACCATGGTCACATTTATCGAAAGCTTTAGCAAAATCTGTGTATATAACATCGTAGTTGTCATTGCCTTCCAATGCATCTAGGATATTGTTGTAGTGCTCTGTTAGTTGTGATAGGCATGATCTACCTGATCGGAATCCATGCTGATTTTCGTTGAATCTTTCCCGTGTCTCCAGGAAATCATAAATTTTCACTCTAACTATTCTTTCAAATACTTTGGTGAGGTGGGACGTCAATGACACTGGTCTATAGTTCTTTGCTTGAGATCTGTCCCCTCCTTTATATATAGGGACAATGTTTGCTCTTTTCAAGATGCTCGGTATTTCCCCAGTGTCTAGGGATCTTCTCCATATCCAGTATAAAGTTGTAGCTATTTCATTTTTACAGTTTTTAATCAATAATGCGTTCCAATTGTCCGGACCTGCAGCTGAATGTAATTTCATTTGTTCTATAGCTCTCGCTACATCTTCTGGTGTAAACTCAAAGTCTGTTATATACTCTCCTTGCAATTCCTCTTCAAAGAATGCATTTAAGTCAGGTATCGCTTTGTCACTTTTTGGGGTACTGAAAACTGATTCATATTGAGCTCTCAATGTATCAGATATTTCTTTTGGATCGTCGGTTAGTTCATTATTTCCCGTCCTTAAGGGCCCAATAGCGGCGCGCGTTTTTGTTTTCCTTTTTGCATAGCTATAGAAGTATTTTTGATTTTCCTTTATTGCTTCTACCGCCTTTTCCTCTTCCCTCTCTGTATGGTCCTTAATCAGGGCTTGTATTTCCCTATCGATACCCTCCAGTTTTTCTTTTATTATTTTCCTGCCATTATCTCCGCAGTTTCCTAACTTCGCCTCCACTCTCTTTCTTTTGCGGAATAGTCTTCTCTTTTGCCTTTCTAGCCAGCTCCTCTTTCCTTTTGGCTGTGATTTCGGAGCATATTTTTCGAAAATTCTCAGCGTTTTTTCCTCCAAAGTTGTTAGCATTTCTTCAGTTGTTTTATTCTCGAAAATTGTTCTCCATTCTATTTGGGCCATGTGCGATCTGATTGCTTCCCAATTTATAGTCTTCGAGTTTAAGTTAAAGGCCCCGAATTTACTTCTTTCCACAATATGTGTATTGTCTTCTAATGCTGCCATCATATTTGTTGATATCTCGATATATATATATATATATATATATATATATATATATATATATTTATTTATTATTTAATATCGTTTATATATACACAACCAAAAGAATTAAATACAACACCATTACATCATTCTGTTTATTTAGATGAATTATTGGAAATAATTTCATTAAATATATAGAAAATAAATACACAAACAAATTAGTTCATTCTATGCACAGTTTAAACGAGGAATATATGTAATAAAAAGTAATACTCGGAAAAAAATACACAAGTTGAACGAAGAATATATATACGATCAAAAAATAATAATAGCATAAGAAATACACAAGTTGATCGAAGAATATATATATAATAAAAAAAAAAAAAAAAATGATAGTATAAGAAATACACAATTTTAAACGATGGAATATAATCATCAAAATAATAGTACAGGAGTAATCTATACACACACCTTTATATTAAATAATTAAATATATAGAAAATAAATATACTGCAAAACCCTCAAAATACATACACTTTATGTTCTACTGCGCTTAACTGAAACACTAAATTCGCATGTAATCGAGTCTATAGTTAAATCATTGTTGCTTTGCACTATGCAATAAATACGATTTAACATTATTTCAGCGCTCAAGTTATAGGGATGCCTATAATCGATGTGAAGGGCCTTCATTTCGTTCAATACTATTTTTTGTGCCCACTTTACATTCGATTGGCAAGTTATCTCTAAACACGGACAGAATACATTGAAAAGAACGTTTAAATAATCTTTTAAGTCGTAACGACAGCTGCTCATTATATAAAGAAATAGTTCTTCAGGGTGAACGGGGTGTATGTGAGCTCATCCCTGTACCGTTCAAGACCTTCGTACCAAAGTTCGGGATATTTCGAAGAGTATGATGCTTTTAAATAAGCATCCAGCTCTAGACCATTCTCGCCTTGTTCAGTCCTACATTCGATAAACCCGTCGAGCAGAGCGGTGTTTGCGTATTCAAGAACCGTATCAAAATAAAGCATATCCGTAACACGCGCGTATAATATAGGCTTCAGCTTGCGGAAACCGACGATTTCAAACATTCTGTCAAGGATGAAACGGTTTCGCGCAGGGACAAGAACGTTAGTAGGGACAAGAACGTTATTATCAGAAGCATTCTTCCACATCAGTCGTATATCAATGAATGCATGGCTGATCGTTATTTATACACAACGTACAGACAACGGCATATGAGGGGGTATCACTAATCTGTTCTCTTCTTGTGCCTAAATCTGCAGGTATTTTATAACGATCCTCACCCCACTTCTCAACTATCACGAAGACTCTATTCATCTCCTCAACACTTAAATAAACAACATTACGTTTACCAGAGTTTGCTTGTCTACAAGTCGTTTCAAGTGCATAGTTAATGGCACCGGTTTTACGTCTGAACACACGCAATGACTAAGTCACGGACACGTCGTATACGGCATTGAGAATGCTGCTCAAAGGAAGCTCCAACGTATTCTATAGTGAGAGTGTACGTCCAGTCGGTTCAAGCTCTGAGATGACTATGAGCCACAGGTGGGCGGATCGGCTCGACGGGAGGTATGAAGGAGTGAGTCACATCATATGCTGATGAATCGTGTACGGCGTTGTTCCAACGTCAAAGATTCATGTGAATACTTGTTTCCCATTATACTGGGTAGATGTTTTGAGAAATTTTCCAAAACATGAAGTAATAACGGTTTTAATGTTTTATAACTCCCACTCCCCAGAACGCGCACCAGACATTTTCGTTCATTTCCACGAACTAAACACATTTTATTCACTCCGGTACACTATTTGAGAGAAACAAATGCACATGTTTCCTTTTTGCTCAGCAGACAATACTCGTCTCTAAATTCTATTAAAAACTCACGCAGGCATTTAGCCACAACCTCACTACAAACCTCGTCATGATATATATTAATGTAGTGGTAAAAATACTTCAGATTCTCCATTATGACAAGATTTACATTCTCAGCCGCAGCGTACGCGTAATCGGTATGATGCAGCATGATAATAATATCGCTTCTCACACCACTCATCAACAAGACTCACAATCCATTACCCGAGTTTCTCTTCTGCACGTGTTGTTTCTTTCACTTCACGCTGTATGTACGCTTTTATACAGTCTAGCCCTATAACGTAGTCCATTACATCGTTTGTGCCGCGAAATCCGGCAATGCTCTCGCCAGAATATCTATAAAGTATCTGAACATCTTGTTCCTCAAGTTTAGCACTGTTTAATGTAGCCTTAAAAGTCTCAAAGGAAAGAGGGCTAGGCCGTCTTTCAGTATTCACCACATCTTCCGCCTTTACCGAATACCACTTCATAAACGTCGAACACGCAGTATCAAAGGTAGCCATCACTAATTTTCGTCTACGTGAGAATTCTTCAAATATACGTCTGAGATCCAGGTCTTGCAGCGGCCAACTGAGCACGCAGGGTTAAAGATATGCCCAGGTAGTAGCAGGAGTCACGTGACCCTTTGATTAATCTTACAGTGGGCGGAGCTTCGGACTTTTTCCTACACACACACACACACACACACACACACACACACACACACACACACACACAAGAGAAAATGAAACCCTAATTGAAACATGATTTATTTAATAAACATATCAAATATACGTAATAAATAAACATGCCGTTAACAAGAGACATATATCTATAACAATCAAGGATTATGGTATCCGAAGGGTAACGTTTCCTATTGGTGTTACAGCATACCTTCTTACCCCTAAGTTCCTTCACGCCACCCAGCTTCTGCGGCCGAAAACTGTTGGTCCCTACAGTCAGTTGGGGTGGTTGGTCACACTTATCTTTTAAGCACACTAGCTCCTTCAACGAGTCAAAGTTAACGACCTGTCGGTTCGCCAGGTTCGCGTGATGCCCTTCGCCTTCACGATATAGTTCAGCCCTTTCCCCAACCTCACCAGTACCCCTTAATTTTTGGACCTGTTAATACAAAGGAGTCAGCGTCAGGGCCGTAGCCAGAACAAATCAGTAGGAGGGGCGGAGAAATTGACAGGGGGGACAATGAAAAAATTTAATGTCATTTTTCGTGAATATCGAAATATACTGCAGAAAATTACATTCAAAACTATAACAAGTAAAACACCGTATGCTAAATAAAAAAATGATCAAACCGATACATATAGATAGGCATATTGGGTTATAGAATACAATATTTAGTCTAAATTTAGTGTAAATAAAAGTCTTTGTAAGTTTTTAATTTTAGAATAACTGTATGCGGCGAGTTTTTTAGCGAAATTCTTTAGGAATTCAAACATGTCTATTTGCTTCGTTCTCTTATTTTCAAAGGCAAGTAAAACAAGTTGGCTTTGGCGTTTTTGTAGCATGGAACGCCGTTGCGGTTGGTTTTCCAAGGGGGGGCATATTATTTTCCAGGCGGGGCTTTGACCACCCTGCCCCCCCTTGGCTACGGGCCTGGTCAGCGTATGTACCATCACCATACTCATCCTTGATCTCATCAGTCAACTCTCCGAAGAATTCCCCAATAGGCGGCATGTATTCACCCTCCCTCTCTGTGAATATTACACTATCTGTGTCAGCGTACAGCACCCTCCGCCCAAGTGAGTGCAGTAGTCCCCAAAGTTTAATGCATGCGTATGCCGTTGTGAAGCTGGCTACAGGTATGTTTGTAACACGTGAGGTATCTGTGGCCACTTCGGTGATGTTGTACTTTATTATGTATGTGTTACCAACATTCACGATCTCCATGACCTCTTTATCGGGGGCATTGGCATAATCCCACACCTCTTTATAACTTTGGGCCAAATGAACGTTCCCCTTACCTGAATTCTGTGCAAACTTGCCCCAAAGCCTATTTAGGCACAACTTTGCACTAAAGAGCTTGCCTGGATTCTTTACAATTTGGGAACGGTCAAGTTGTATCCCTTCACGATTACGGTAGCGCTGAATATACGCCGATTTTTTAACGTCGCTCTCAACCCTTCGCGGGTAGCCTGATACTTCTACTTTATCCTACAAAAAAGTATTTATATACGGCGTGAAAAGGTTGGGTAGCTTCTGAAACCTCCACACCTCAAATATCTTCAATATTCTGTAACCATGGCGGACGGCTAGGGAGAGCTCAGGACTTGTATATACTCTGATCTTCCGCTGGTTGGTTGTGTAATTACAGAACCCATTGTTCTCCTCTGCGCACTTCATGCACAGGGGAAACATGAGCTTGTGATCTATAACAACGGGTAAGATCGGCACCCATAAATCGCGATAGGGGTGCACATCTACGAAAGAAAGACCGAAATAGTATTTCTTCAAATTTGTTGAGAGCACCTCGATGGTGGGCAGGTCAGGTTCCACCAGTTTTTCAGGTGCACCTTCGAGGTACGGATTGTTTTTCACCACGTAGGAATATAAAGAAAAGAAGTCGTAGTAATGGAGTTTCACGCCCTCCGTAGGCGGAAAGTATAGCTTGAATGGGTTTGTACGCCCTCCGAAATGTTAGCATTGCATTTGAGAGGCTCTAACACCATTGAACACTTGATGGTGTTTATTTCTTCGCGGTACTGTCCATCTGTTTCCATCCGTGCATCATACTCATGCTCCCACAAGACCTTGTGAGTGAACTGGGAGCCTATAAGCTGATCGCGGATGAGGGTCCATGGAAGACTGTCGGCAGGAGATCTACCGTAGATATTTCCTACGATTCCACACTCAGGACGTGGGCATCCATGTCACCAGCAACCGTTAAAGGAGTACACAGTCTTCTTTAGGCATGAAATTGTTCTTGAACATAGTGAAGCACAATTAGGCAATTGTGGTTGCGACTTGCAGCGGATTGCAGTTGAAACGGTCTATGTACATCCTTCTTAAGACCTGGAAACATACGCTAAGCACGAGCATATCATTCACGCAATAACGCTCACATTCATCAGCTATACTGTAAGGATTAGCTTCATTAAAACTGTTGTAGTAGCAGTCAAAATCTTCACGCTCACTATCACTCATGTTGGTGTAGTTAAAGTATTGTTTGGGGGGAGGTAGTCCTACGTAATTTAAAGTGTCGCTAGTGAGGAAAGTGTAAGGGAAATACCCTTTTGAAACTTCAACGGCTACACCCATCACCTTGGGTAGCTTGGCTAGTTTACAAGGTGTGATTAATAAAGTATCTTTAAACTGAACATTACCTCTTATTTGCATTTGTATATGTTTGTCTCCCCTTTTGAAGGGGTCGCCTGTTAATATCTCCGATGACTCATGTTCAAGCAGTTCCTTATAGAGGAAATGTGTGTCAAATTTTGCCCGTTATGGGCAAGAATATACTGTTCACAGTAATCTTTTTGAACTTGTCCGCTAACTTGACAATATAGGACACAAAGAGTTTCACAGGGCTGTCGTGTGCATTCGTCTTAAAAACGTTTGTCCGTTTACCACATTTGTGATACTCATCACACTCAACCTCCATGCATTCATCGCAGATAGCCTGGCTTACAAGTAGATGTGGGATAACCTCTTTGGTTTCAAGGTTTGTGTAAGTTTCTACATCGTAGTACACGGTTACACAGGGTTTATTTTTAGGCTTAGCATCTTTCATATAACATACATGCTTTACTCCGTCCGCTTTATATTTTTCATGACATGTAGAACAGTGAATTTCATCACATTTATGCTTGAAATTCCCTCAATTATCGATCATATGAAACATGCCACATTCACAGATTCTCATTTTCCTGCACGTGCCAATTGTCTTATGTAGCTCAAATCAATTATTATTGAAAAATGTACGTCTGCACACATTACATTCCCTTTTCTCAGCTTCACCTACACGGCTCACATTTGGGACTTTTACTCTGCTGACAAACTAAGTGGCATTCCTTACAATGTTCCACTGTATCATCCTCAAACTCGAGACATCCCTTACACAAATCATGATGCCGTCCATATTTCCGACTTTTAGCATAACTAGCGTAAAGAGCCCTTATATTACGGAAGGGGAGATACGTTGTTCTTGACAATCCTAAAATAAGTAGAGGTCTCGTACGATCTCGCACACAGCTTTTAAAAACATACACAGTCCTACGATGATCATCCATTCCAAATACAACTATACGAACATTCACTTCCTGCTCTACCATTCTCAGCTCTTCAGGACCCATATTACACTCAAACTCAAGCTTGCAATCTGAAGCCAGTTTACGGGCACGCTGCAGAACCGTAGACAACCAAATTTTTTGCGTCCATGTATTTAGCACAGCAAACATATGGGCTAAGACTATTGCTGTAAAGCCGCAACCACGATCGACGTTTATTTGCTTTTGTTAAATAATCGGAGAATTGAAGTTAAGAGTATAAGGTGTGGCACTATGACCCGCAACACGGAATACTCTGTCAGTATCTACCGTGAAGTTGTTCATATTGAAGGCTGTACTACTTTGAGAGGCCTGCATTATACGCACCAAGATATATTCTATGTCTACATCAGCCAAGCGTCTGAATGGTATTACTACACAAAAATCATCCACATCCCCATCAACTGAACCGAACCCGAAAGATAACCTCATCCTGCCTTCAAGTTCGTCGCTGTTTTGAAGAGCAAACTCCACAATACGTTCAACTACACGTCGCAGACCGTCTTCAACACCGTTGCTATACAGGGTTCCAGGGTCAACCCTGACTATATACCGATTTCTAGTCAGGGCCGGAATGGGGTTAGCGGTGCGCACCAGTTCGAATGTTATACCTTCCTCTACAGCGCGAAAAGCTGCTGATGTGGAGGATGTACCCGGAATTGAACAGGAATAAAGGGGTACAACTTTAATTGAGGAGGGAGCTAGCGTGGATGTTTTGTCGTAAGATGTAGAGGGTTTGGGACTATTACTGGGGGTCTAGCAACCGGTGCACGCCTGGCACATTTTATACCTGACGTAGAAGGCTCTTCATCATCGTACCTCCGCTTTGAACTGCCACGTGATGGAGTTACAGATGTCGTTGGTGATGGTTCGTCAGCGAGGGTGGTGTCTGTAACCACAACTACACTGTCATTGGGGGGGGTCTGTAATATCGAAGGTGGGGACATGATGCTGTACCTTGTCGTAATTCACGGTTCTGTAGAAAAAGAAGAAAAACAAGATTGTAGAATATGAGGAACATCACTTAAATTTTTATTATATTTTGTAAATGTTCCACTTAGGGGTGTGACGTGTCAGAGATGGAATCTGTAGAAAAATTCAGGTTCACGAGCCCGTCCTCGTGTATTATATCTGGCCCTACAGGATGTGGTAAAACTATGTTTATGCTTAAAATCATTAAAGATAAGGGGGAGATGTTCTGAAATTTTTTGCATAAAGTAATATGGTGCTATTCGACGTACCAGTCAGTGTTCAACGAGTACCAAGATGATATTTTGTTCCACAACGGCGTATATGACGTTAATTCGTTAAAGGGAAATGAGCATACAGTTATTGTGATTGATGATCTCATGTTGGAAATGGATAAAACGTTTGCCGAGACATTTATAGTGTTCTCACACCATCTTAACATAAGCGTATTCTTCACCAATCAGAATCTATTTTCAAAAATAGATACATGCGCTATATGTCGTTAAATACACAATATCTAGTCTTCTAGTCTTATTCGCGCAACGTAGAGATATATCACAAATTAATGTATTAGCCAATCAAATGTTCCCGAATCAGCGTATGGAGTTTTTGGAAGTTTATGAAGAAGCTACAAGACAACGTTACGGATATTTGCTTTGTGACCTTCACCCGCGAAACATGTTTAGGGTGCTTCTAAGAATGAATATATTCCCAAACGAGCCTGAAACGGCGTATATTCCAGATTCACAAATAGACTAAAGAAATACCATGAATTAATAAAAATCTATCATCGATTGCCCCGGGCACTGCAACATATGTTTGTTAAAAATATCGACTAGGACTTTTTAAAGTGCATCTGTGAAATCTGCCTTAATGTTATAAAATGTAATGTACCAATGAAATCCCCTCAGGACGCCCGCCTACGTCGTTACAAGAACATAATACGTACTCTCGCTCGTAAAAGTCAAACTGTGGGAAAGAAAAAATGAGTTATTGGACAAAGAGGGGCATCATTCCTACCCATCTCATTTTCAATTTTGGAACTTTTACTGACTAGATTAATATAATGAAGAAAGTGGTAGTGATTCCGCACGAGGTGTATGCTTAACTGCAAAGTTCAATGAGTCCAGACACGGTTCTAGAACCCCGTAAAAGCAGGCTTAAAAGAATGGAAACCGAATTGATAGACCTATTAAAAAGTGAAAAGTCACCTGATGAGAAAACGAACTTATACCAGGAGGTTCTGCAGAAATTTCTTCATGAGTACGAAGATTATAAGAACCCGACAGAGATCCCAGTGGTTATTAGGCACAGCGTGGGCAACGATGAGCATGGCAACATAAGACCTGGCCCCGACGTTAGAGATGATCAACCAAAGAATAACGGAACGCAACACATCGAGCATGTATTAAAAGTCAGTCTCCCACATACATTGAGGAATAAATGCTTAAGTCTTTATAATCTATTGAGTGAGGACCCCATCATACAGTGGACCGATACAGGCGAGGTTATTGTTGAAGTAACAAGGGTACAGTGATCGAGTATCTTCGACATTGTCCATGATCTGGTGAGAAAGTGGGACAGGCCCTCACCATCAGGATGGAAACATATTAAAGCAAGACTACAACAAGTAAATGTCCCCAAGACATTGATAGGAAATCTGAACAGGTTAAAAGACTTGGAGCAAGTCTCGCATGTGCCACAACTGAGTACGCCATCACCCCTAACGGTAGCATCTCTGAAGAGGAGAAAGAAGAGACCAAACAACAACAGCCTGTAAAATATGCAAATGGCTAACATAGTATTAAGAAAACGCTATTATGACATTTCTAGCACGGCCTCCTACGGCGGTGTTGATAGATTGTACAGAGGTGTTTACAATGATGGAGTAGGGAAAAAAGATGTTGAGAGGTTTCTGCGGGAGCAGGATGCTTATAAACTTCATAAGCCGGTGAGGAAAAGGTTTAAAACAGCGAAGATAACAGCGGCTTTGGTTGACTCTATTTGGCAAGCAGATTTAACAGACATGCAAAGATATTCACTATATAATGATGGCTATCCCTACATCCTATTCATAATAGATGTATTCTCTACATATCTGTGGCTAATTCCCCTGAAAAATAAATCGCCTGGAACAGTTGCTAAAGCTACCAAAACGTTGATATTGAAAGAAAACAGGATTCCAGGCTATTTTTGTACGGATTTTTGTATGGGAAAAGAATTTATAGGTCGAGGTTTTCAGAACATGTTGATAGAGTTTAATATCAGTTACTATACTAGCAATTCTATACAGAAGGCCTCTTTAGCTGAAAGAGTTCAACGTATCAAAAAGGAGCGCATGCACCCCTATTTTACACATAAAAACAGATATAGATATATAAACATTCTGGAAGCATTGGCCTTATCATACAATCGTTCACACCATCGCGCGATTGGGACAACATCTAACGAGGTTTTAGAAAGAGGTACACACACAGAGGGTGACGTGAGAATAGAAGTTCGTAGAGCACCGCCACACTCTACACGTTTCAAAATCAGTAATTATGTAAGGCTATCGCGTTCGGGAAATAAAATCTCGAAGGGATTTGAACAAGGGTGGACACGTAAGATGTTTAAAGTTAGGGCTATGAAACCTAAAGGCGAGATAATGTTGTATTACGTTGAAGATTTGAATGGGTAAAAAATCGCTGGAGGCTTTTACCGCGAGGAGTTGCAGAAAGTGACATTTAATTTTAGAAAAAATGTGTTTAAAATTTTTAAAAAGTTAGGCAGCAAAAGTTCAGGAAAGAGAAAAATGTACCTGATAAAATGGCTAGGGTACCCAGAAAGCGTCAACACCTATCTAAAATCTGCTGCAATAATGAAGCTTAAATAGTATGCAACATGGCGCCTAACCACTTCTATATCACACTCCAATCCTCTTCTTCTCTGTCTGTACATCCTAACAACACCCTGGCCAACTTTGTATCAGAATTTCATGGGCCCATTGAATTGGAACGTGATTCGTATGAGGTGGGGATATGCAAATTTCAGCTATCCACCAGCTTCTTAAGTATTGATTATAAAGAACCCGTTTTTACAGTTCTTAGAGATCGTGGTGAGTGTGAAAAGGCCGAGGTAATTAGGGATGAAACCATGCGCGCCACCCGGAGTGTGGAGGCACTGTATTACAGTACAGTAGTAACACTAGTCCCTGGTCGTTATAGTGCGGCCGAGGATGTTGTGAGAGACTTAAACGGAAGTTTAAAAAGCTCAAATCTTACGGCTGATTTAGTACGAAATCGTAAACAAAGAAACCCCTTCACAATTTAGGCCGGGTCGAAAAATTAAATTTGTGAATTTCCACATGCCTGTGTCCAAAAAATTTGTAGATGTACTATAAATGCTCAACAATGATTAAAAAAACTAAATTGATCAAGTTTTACATGTTCCGCAAGTCCTCTGAAGATTGCAAGTAAAACGTAAAACATTACAAAAAACTTTAAAACTTTTAAAACTTAATTTAAATACATAAACTTTATTAATTATTTGGCAATTATGATTTTTTATTAAGATTTTCCTGTATTTTTTGTATTCTTGTTGCTATTAAGTTTTTTCTTGACTGTGTTTCGTCCAGAATATACATAATTTATATATAAAATTTTTCTTTTCAGAATTGATTATTTGGATAGTTAAATACGCGTTGTTACACTAATAGAGTGACTTTCCCAAATTATCCGAAATGGCTGAGGCCGTAAAAGTAAAAGCAACTTGAAAAATTCATGAGTCCAGCTGTTTTCCTTTTTGGGAAAGCTGAGCTCAGTGGAAATCAACTTCCCCTATATGAAGACGTTTTAAAAGAATATTTACAAACAAGATATCTCTTACTTATAGCTAGTGAGGGGAAAAAAGAGCCAAATGCTAATGATGTGGCAAGAATAGTTGCATCAAAGGTAAAAGACATCTGGAAAAGTGCATCAATTCCAACAATATCAGAACAGCAAATATTAGCCAGAGTAAAGGATTGTCATGAAAAATCTAAAAATATGATGAAGACTGGTAGAAAAAGGAAAGATTTTGAATCTAAACTGACCGCATTCAAATCCAAATATCAAAAGCTTTTTGATATTGCTGCCTGCAAATGCCATGATCTGTTTTCTTGCACTTGTGAAAAAGAGCTAAAAGTTCCTGCCATGGAACATTCTTTCCTAATTGACCAAAGAGGTGCACGAAAAATGGCAATAGGCAGTATTGATTTACAGACAACGAAGAAACTGAAAATAAGATCTGAGCGTAAAGAACAAGAAAGAGCAAGATTTTCTAAAATCATTGAATATGGAGATATCAATAACTCATCCACTTCCAGGGAAGAGCCAATGGACTGGGATAACTTTCATACAATTCCTGATTCTGACACATCAACAGATACAGATAGAGAGCGTGATGATGATGATCACATTGAGGAAGGTATAAAGAAATCAGGTGAAGCACATAAGCTCACTCGCAAATTGCCTTCATTAGCAAAAACTTGTGACCGATTCGGAATATCAGACAGAGCTGGTGCAGCCGTTGCCTCTGCTGTTCTGGAAGATTTTGGTCTCATTACCTCTGAAGATTATCACAATGTTGTGGATAAGAATAAGGTGAGACGGCAGAGAAAGAAGATCAGAGAGGAGTTGAGTAAATCTAGTGAAGAAAGTATAGAAACATTGTATTTTGATGGAAGAAAGGACTTAACTAAAACAAATATCTGTAAGGATGGGAGGTACTACAGTACAACAATTACTGAGGAACACATCACGATTATAGCTGAACCAGAATCAAAATATCTTGGGCACTTCACTCCTGTGACTGGAAATTCAACTAACATTTCTAAGGGAGTGATAAAGTTTCTTAACAGTATCAATATTAAGGTAGACAATCTGAAGGTCATTGGATGTGATGGAACCAATGTAAACACTGGCATACATAATGGAGTTATCAGGCAACTAGAGGTACACTACAATACTCCTTTTCTTTGGTTCGTGTGTTTGTTGCATACCAATGAGCTACCTCTCCGCCATTTGTTTAATTATTTGGATGGTAAAACCAAAGGACCAAAAGCCTTTGCTGGAAATGTTGGCAAAAGTCTTACTGCGTGCGAAAAGATGCCAGTTGTCAAGTTTGAAGCAATCAAATCAAGTAATATGCCTTCTATTTCAGGTGATCTCGATCTAAGCCAAGATCAAAAGTATCTCATGGAAATTTGTAATGCAGTCGTAGAAAGCCAATGTTCCCAAAACCTTGAAAACCGCAACCCAGGTTCTTTGAACCATGCCAGATGGCTTACGACAGCCAACAGGATAGTTAGACTTTATGTTGCGACCAAAAAGCAGTCAGATAACTTGAAAACTCTGACCGAATTCTTTGTTCGCGTTTATGCCCCAACGTGGTTAAATATAAAGCGAAATCCTTACTATTACCAGGGACCAAGGCACCTCTGGTTTATGATATCTAGTTCAAGATGCCTATCTCATGAGCTTAAGGCAGTCATTGATCCTGTTATTGAAAGAGGGGCATATTTTGCTCACCCAGAAACTTTATTGGTTTCGATGTTATTTGATGAAAGGCAAGTGATGAGAGAGTTAGCTTTCTGGCGCATTCTCTTAGCCAGGGAAAGTGTGTCCCCGGGCACTAGAGAATTTAGACGGCCTAAAATTAATTTCTTGGCAAGAGACTACACAGATTTAATTCAATTTGGAGACTACCCAAGACGTGAATAACCTCTGGCAAAAAGCTTGACAAACACCCAGTAAGAGCTTATCGTAAGGGGTGATGAAACTAACCCTCTATTGAAAAAGTACCCATGTCATTCACAAGCTGTGGAAAGACATGTCATACTTATAACAGAAGCATCAGCTTCTGTTTGTGGCCAGGAAAATAGAGATGGTTTTATAAAGGCAAGAATTGCTTCAAGATCAAATATGCTTACATTTGAGTCAAAATTCGAACACAAATGTCAATAAACTACATGTAAAAACTAATGGAAGGGAGGTTGGGCTGGGCATGGTGTGGAATTCGACCTACAGCCAACTCCTCGTGGTGAATTCTGAGTGAGTTGCCTTGTAAACTATCATGGCAAGTGAGCAAAGAGCTGAGGTTTACTATACGGAGTATCGGAAAAAATCATCAAAACTTTGTGACTTGGGGAACCTCAAAGTATTTATATAAAAGCTTGAAACTTTATCATGATAATTCCTATGTAGGTACACAAACTTTCGTAATACAGGGTAAATTAAACTTCCAAAAAATTTTTTTTCAAGCAAAAACGACCCGGCCTACTACACATGCTCTGACCGTAAAATTACAGGATAATAGAAATATTAAAGACAAAGGACTTCAAAATTATAACCTAGGGCCGATATAGAGCAGCGCTCCAAAGAGATGCCTTTCATGAGGCACAACATGACTTGTCCAGCTTAATGTATCAGTTGAAATTGGAGAAATTGGGTGATGGCTATCCATCCCCAGACATGTGCTATATTTACAGCAATATCGTGGAACATCAATTTGCTGGGGATACCCAGGCGCGCCTGCTTCGCATTGCTCACATACCCATCATAGAGGGAAGAGCTTGAGCATTACATATGAGAAGCCCCATTATGTGAATGTAGCAACTAATCTAATAACCACTATCTCAATATATATAAGAACGACTGAGGGAAAAAATTTCCCATTCGTGATGGGAGCTTAACAGTGAAGCTGCACTTTCGTCGCACTGAGTTATAATGACCCGATGGGTGAGATATCAGTGTGGGAGTGGGCTTGCATCCATTTATTCAACCATACTACGCACGGCTGTCCCATTGCTGAAGAGGGGCGCCAGATACCTCTGGAGGAAAGCGTTATAATCAGGTTTTAACACGGTAGAAGACATAATGGTGGGGGCTAAACCTAAAGAAGCTCTTGAAAAACACGGGACGAAATCATCAAAGATGCAAAGAGAAAAATGCTTGGTGGTGGGAAGAAGGCTGTCCGGAAGAAGGGGGTTACCAACACGTGGCGTTAATAAACGTAAAAGGATATCAAAAAAGAAGTGTGCTAAGCGAATGAAAACTATGGTTGATCATTTTTTTTAACTGATATAAGCTAAGGACATTGCTCTCACGAATCATAGGCTGTTTACTACTTGTCGAGAGGGGTGGCACTATTTCTGACTAGTCATGGCACGCTTTATCCATCCGTGTAGTTCACAATGTTGTAAATCGCAGCTGTCCCGCTTTGATATGCCCCAAACACAAGTTTCTATTGAGCACAGTGACTTTATTACAATTAACCCATTAAACACAATTAGTTCACCGAGTGCCCCTATAGAATTCGTGATACCCAGCTCAGACCCTTACTTTGTTGAGCCAACTGCATGCACATGTACACTAAACTACGTATAGCCCATTCAGATGGAACGGACTACGATGATAAATATGTTATATTTCCCGAAACAAACTTTCTAGACTCCATATTCAGCCAGTTTGATGTATATTTAAATCAGGTCAACATCTCTGGTGGAACGGGTTATTATCACCTACGAGCCTATCTGAAAAATGTCCTCAACTTTTCGAAAGAAGCGAAGGATACCTTTTTAACTGCCGAGAGCTATTATCAGCCTAAAGACTAAAGTAGTATGAAGGACAAATTTACAAATTCTAAAAAGAAGATATACGAATGTTTTGGACGCCTGCATACAGACTTCACATTCTAGGAGAAACTGTTTATGAATGGGGTCGGTATGAAAATAAAGCTCACCCGCACGAATCCTGAGATCTGCATAAATCTACGAACTGATCAAGAAGAGGGCGCAAAACCCGTTGTGATTCACATTATGGAAACATATCTGCGCGTAGGGCAAGTAAAACTAAGTTCACAAAAATAAATAGAAATTGAAAAAAATTTACTACATACCACAATAAAATACTCAATTAACAGAGTACAGATCAAACTATACACAGTTCCCGCAGGGTTGGCCTCGAAGCAGATAGAAAACGTGGCCCTGGGAGTTCTACCTGAAAGGTTATTAATTGGAATGAAGGATCACGCTTCGGCGAATGGAAAATATAAAAAGAACGCCTTTAAATTCGAGAATTTCGGCCTTAAAAATATAACTCTATACGTCAATGGCGTTGCGTTGGGCGGGGCTATGGATACGGACTACTCATCAGATCAGACGCTGTGTTCCCGCTTTGCGCGAGAGCTTACTGTATAGTAATCTGGCCCATATTGTAGGTTCTTGTAATGAACGCTTGTAATGAACTCGGGATTGGGGTAACGCAGAAAGAATTCATCCATCAATTTAACCTTTACCCGTTTGACATCACACCTGACTTATCTGCTAGTGTAAATACACACTTAAGTCCACAACAAAGTAGGAACATCTCAGTCAGATTGGAATTCGCCAAGCCTATAGACGCACTATTAGTGTACTAGTATACTTCGAGTAACAAGCCATAATTTAGGTTGACAACTTCAGGAGCGTAGTCACTGACTTTTAAAATGAATGCGAATACACTTCAGAGAGTAACGAATAGTGACCGAATCACACGCTCCAAGTTTATCGGTGTGTTTGCGAAGAATGAAACATTGAAATTACTAACTACGAGAAAACGCGGGGAATTATTGACAACACGGACATTGTTGGTGGCGAAGGGATTCATTGGCTTGCAATATACTTTAAAAATAGGGAGAGACTGTACTTTTTTAACTCACTTGGGACTCGCCCCTGGAGTGACCCTGTTATTGTAAAATTTCTCGAACAGTTCATATCCCCGAAATTGCCTGAAATCCCCACCAATTACAAGGATATTTTAATAATTCCACATATCACGTGGAAGGAAATTTATAAATTTTAAAAAATTATTCGACCCGTGTCACATTGAGAGGAATGATGAATTGGTATGGATACAAATAAAAAAAAAGGTTCCCATTTGTGCGCAATCGATGTATTGTGTAAAGTTTTACTCGTATATATAAAATGTATAATTGCAACAATATTATGTAAAATATAAGATGTCCCCAATGATGCTAGTCTTGTGCTCTGCAGCTTATTTATTGGATGCTAAATCTCTAACTAATTTAAGCTGAATTGTACTAATTTATAAAACATGATTTCTATCATTTAATAAATTGATGAAAATACACTGTCTTGTTCTTAACCAACAGAAAAAAGCTTACATTAGTTCCCCGACGACCTGCTGCGCTGTAAAACCTCCAAATCACCGTCGGTTATTTGCGTTTCTTCAAAACTCTCACGAAAAGTGGCTATAACACGTGTCAGATCCTCGTCGGATCTTTAAGGAGAAAGAAAATTAACTTGATTAGTTCCTACATTTTTCTAATAATAGCCATACTGTGTGGAAGGATGACTAAGCACCGTCACAGAGTATGGAGTCCCCTGGCAAATATTAAACAATTAACGATTCATCCACATTGAATCTTTTTTAATTAAATTCCACTTGTTTTCATCAAAATATACACAGAGGAGCATATATATATATATATATATATATATATATATATTAGGGGGGTCGAAATTTTGTATTCTTATTCTACACACTACTCGGAGTTTCCTTTGGGCCCCTAAACAACATACTGTAATTACACCGCTATGCGCCCCCCCCCCTCCCCGTTGCATATGCCCCCCCTTTTTTAAAATTGAAATGAAATTGAAACCAATTTTTTAATTAAAAAACCTGATAAATGACAAAGATTAAAGTAAATAATGATATAAGTAAAGTTAAAGTAAGTTTTATATATATATATATATATATATATATATATATATATATATATATATATATATATATATATATAAAATATATATATATAAAATAAGAAATCTTTCTCCGTATATTACTTAAAGAAATTGAAGCATATTAAAACCAAAATATTCACCTTACAGTAAGAAATTTAAAATCGTAAATTACTGACACCACTGACCATTCCATTGGAACACAGGTAGCTTTTTTCTCGACTCCAGTACATTCAAAATAAATTTATGTCTGTTTTCGCAACCAATTCTATCTTGTGATGCTTCTGTTACCACATTTACAGCATGTTCTACTCCCTGGCTGTGACGGAAAAGGAATAAGCTGAAGTGGTTCATTTCGAACTTTAAGAAGATCATCATTTGTTAAATTCTGTAAAATAGGTGGAGGGGTGATGGTTTCGTTGTCCCAGTCGATCATGTTAGGATAATCGTCTGCTTCAAAGTTCAGTGTTTTTGGCAGCTCAAAATTTCTCTCATTGGTGCTCCTAGTTCTTGCTCGAATGATGTGCTGAAGAGCCAGCTCTCTGACCTCTCTTCTTGTGTCTGTTATCATTGAGAGTAAGATATTCTCTCGGTGGGCAAAATAGGCGTTATTTCCTAGGACACACGCCATAATCATCCGATGCTTTTTATCTAAGCCTTTAAGCAAGTGCATGATATACCAAAAATTAGATGCTCCCTCATTTGCCTTTGGATGAGACTTTATTCAAAACCAGCCTAGAGCGTAAACCAGCATTATAATTTTTACTAGGTCTTGGACGTTTTTGTCTGGATTCCGTGTAGAGACATATAAGCGCAGGATCCTGTTTGCTCGTGTTAGCCATCTTGCATGATGGAGGGCACCTGGGGATCTGGTGGATAACGCTTGTGAGATGCGTTCAGATTGTATGCTAATGCACATTTCATACATATATTTTTGGTCACTGCTGAAACTTTTAACAATATCGGCCGAAACTTCTTTAATGTTGCCATCTACAGCGGTTAATCAACTATATCCAGTTTGGTCAAATCCTCTCGGAGTTTATTTCCAAGAGAACCTTTGAAGGTGTTTGGTCCCGAAGTTTTTCCATCAATTGCTTCAAATACGTGCCTGAAGGGCAGTTCATTTGGATGCAAAAGGCAAATCAGCCATTGTACCGGCCTGTCCAGATATAATTCGATCAATTTTAGCACTCCGCCAATCCTGCCAGTGTTCACTGGGGTGCCATCGCATAGCAAAGCTTTGAGGGATTCTTTGCTATTAGAATCAACTATAAAAGTTATTATTTCATCTGCAATACAACAAGCAGTTCCATTGTCTGGAGCTATATGATCCATGTAAACATCACCAGGTTCTTTGACTATTACATAATGTTCTTCGTACTCCATTCCCTTCTTTGTCTTAGTTTGATTTTTTCTACCATCAAATCCGATGCCTTCAATCTGTGTTCTCTGATTTCACTTTGATTATGTTCTTTTTACCCACACGTATTCTTTCTCTTTCCACTTTTTTCCTATCCAACATATTGGTTTCGTCTAATATTCCCATATCTTTCAAAGCTGCATTTACTATAGCTGCAGTAGCTCTGTAACTTACACGGTATCTATCTGCTGTTATTGTTAAGTTATCATAAATAATTCTGTTCTGATGGTTTTCTCTCAGCTCAAAATCCGGAACAAAGTCAATATCGTCGCTGTCATCATCAATTTCCATGCTCTCGTCTTCCATAATATGTAAAGGGTCCAGTTTGCTGGTTGAGGCGACATTCATATCTCGACTTATCTTGGCTCTTCTTTCTAATCCTTTAACTCTATCGTGAGTCCTTTTTCTTGCGGAAGTCATTACTCTGTCGATTGGTCCTAGTTGGTTTTTTCTTTGTTTCTGCTCCACAAAAGACTCCCACTCAATCATTAGAACTCTAATATCACATCTGCAATCCGTTCGACTGATTTTTTAATCGTAACAAGTACAAGTGCAAATATCAAACATTTCATCGAATGTCTCCACCTTCTGCTGAAAACTGTTGTTTCTTTGTTTTAATGGTACTTTATTTAGCTTTGCTGCAGATTCTATCAATCGTTCAACTTTTATAGCTATTCCTTCAAATCCTATATGTGGAAAAGAAAACTTCTCCCAAATGGCTTCCACATCTTTAGTGACAATTCTGTAACATTCTTTTGCTGTTCTAGAACCTTTCAAAATCAGTTCTTCTCGTTTTCTTACCAATAAATAATGCCTAAATACGTCAGCCTTTGAAGGAGTCATTGAAGGTGGAAATTCTGCAGGGTGACCAAATGTTGAATTGTGCGTTTTGCTTCTTGTCGCCATGATTTCACTTATTTAGGCCTAGTAGCATTAATAACAAGACACTAATTGTTAAATTCTAGCAATTGAATCATTCAATCTGAATTTAATATAACTCATTCGGAATTAAATTATAACTCATTCAATCATAAACAATCTGAAAATAATAATCTGAAAATAACAACAAAAAAACGTGACAATAATTTATATAATTCATCTAATCTATCTAAATTAATCTATGTAATCTACTCAATCTATCTAAAACTCTATCTAAATAATCTATCCAAATTAATCTAATGTACTTAATAAGACTTAATATAATGCATGATTGTCACATTTGGGGTTTATATCTGTGGAGAGAGTAAAATTGGGGGATGCTATGAAAGGGGTAAGGGGGGTCGCATATACTCATTTTTTTTACAAGATGTTGAGATCATCATTTTCAACTACGTGCATACTGTGGAATTGGAGAAACTCGATTTTTGATATGTTTCGACCCCCCTAATATATATATATATATATATATATACACACACACACACATATATATATATATATATATATATATATATATATATATATACACACACACACACACATATATATTATATATATATACACACATATATATATATATATATATATACACACTCATAAATAACAACAGAAAGCCTAGCACAGTATCCCGTAGTAAACAAGTAAAGAAGGCTTTGCAGCGAGCTTAAACTAATTTTACAAAACTCTACCCAGGGAAACAAACGCGTAATAAAATTTCACTTTCAAAGGACACCTTCATCGCATAATAAAATTCACTGTCTAAATGGAATTCTCAGGAAGGAAGATTAGCTGGGCTACTAAGCCCCGCCAACCGTCACAGTGTCTCGAACCCCTGGGCAGATATTCTTTCACTTCAAAATGCGTTTATTATGGCTTTTTATAAAACTAGTTAACACTTACAAGGGTTAAGCACTGAATGATACGATATATATATATATATCCCGAGAATGTTAACGAGTTTAATCACAAGCTAATTTTTTATTTATTATGTAATTATTCTACTTACATGTCAATGGCATCTTCATCTGCTGTTTTTTCCCCGTCACAAATTTCTGCAACGTTTTGTGTGGAGAGAAGGTTTCCTCTATCGGCCGCTGCGAAAAGCTGGAACGTAGCCCCTGCAGAGAGGTCCCCGTCTTCAAAAATCTGAGGGGAGCAGTAAAGCTGATGTGTCTGATTGGAAGTGTCCATGATGAGAGAATGTGTAGTTACTCGTTGATAAAAATCACTGTTGTGGGATCCAACTGAAAATGTTCCCTTTTATATACGTGACCCCGATTGGCCCCACCCTCAGAACCCCCCAGTATTCGATTCACGAGTTTCCTGTGTGAGAGCGAGACTTTCCGCCAACCAGAGATCCTAGATTCGTTCTCATGCCCCGCCCATTGGTTTGTAATTGGAGGGGCCGCGAATTCTGGGGGCGTGTCTTTACCAAATATGACTTAGTCATTCCACAGAGAGAATCTGTTTTGCT
Organism: Bathynomus jamesi; assembly: GCA_023014485.1. Classification (NCBI taxonomy): domain Eukaryota; kingdom Metazoa; phylum Arthropoda; class Malacostraca; order Isopoda; family Cirolanidae; genus Bathynomus; species Bathynomus jamesi. The sequence goes on from JAJOZX010000534.1 coordinate 1,199,755, forward strand.
TTAAAAATTATATTAATGTTTTTGTTATAGTTTAAGGATATAATTGTGTCTTAAAGATAAATTTGTATTGAAACAAAATAGTTGCGTAAAAGAGGAAAAATGAATGTTACCGTGAAATAGAATCTATTTTTACTATAAAGTTATATTTATATTTTTTGTAATAAAATTTAAGGATATATTTGTGTCTTGAGATAAATTTATATTGAAACAAAATAATTGGGTAAAAGAGGAAAAATGAATAAGTTACCCCGAAATAGAATCTATTTGGGCGAAAGACGAGAAATGAAAGAGTTATCCCGAAATAAATACAATCCATTTTTAATATAAATTTATAGTAATATTTTTTTGTAATAAGGTTTAAAGATATATTGGTGCCTTAAAGACAAATTTGCATTGAAACACAATAAATAGGCGAAAGACGAGAAATGAATTAGTTACCCCGAAATACAAGCTATTTTTAATATAAAGTTATATTAATATTTTTTTTGTAATCAGGTTTAAAGATATAGTGGTGTCTTGAAGACAAATTTGTATTGAAACAATAAACGGATGAAAGATGAGAAATGAAATAGTTACCCTTAATTTAATTTCTATTTTGTTTTAAAAATCATATTAATGCTTTTTATGTTATAGTTTAAGGATAAATTTGTATATTAAGGTGAAATTTTGTTTTTATATTAAACTCAGTTTATCATATTCGATTTTTTGCTTAAAAGATCGCCCACCCAACGTCAAATTGGTCTCGCGGTGTTCCACCATGAGAAGCTTAATAGAAAAACTATTAGCGTTGCCCTTTTTTTGAGACCTTGTCGGTTTACCTCTTGGCCCCATAAACATTTATGTTTAATAGCTTTGTCTATTAATTGGGTCATATTTAGAGACCTCGTCGGTCTATCAGGAGCTGGTAAGTAAAAGCTGTGAGTAAGGTGTGTTTGGTTCGGTGATGGTAAGCTATACTTAGACGATTGGTGGTTGTGGTGCTGTGGTGGTGGTTGTGTATTCTTTTTGTGTGGTGGTTATTCAGCATGCTCGTATATATTTTGCTATTGGGGCTTTACATGCCTCTGTTTATATATATATATATATATATATATATACATATATACACATATATATATGTGTGTGTGTGTGTGTGTAATAATAGGGGATATATGGGCGTATATGTAGTGGGGGAGTGTGTGTGCGTTTTTAGATTAAATGGCTGCTCGAAGGTTATTAATATATACAAGCCATTTATGCCTTCTAAGCCAACTGCCAAGTGGCTGAAAGATACTTCAAAGCCCGGTGATGCTACCCTGAACTCCCATTATGCACCCGGATCTTCCAGGTGAAGGATGCTCTGGCTCCTCTCTCTCTTAGGTTAGGTATACCCCTTTGGGAGGTGAGACCGTCCCAACTTCTCCCCCAAAGAGGTTAGGTGTAATTTTTTTTTGGCACCCTTGGGTGGGAGGGGTTGACACCTTGCAATATTTGATCAACATTGCAATTGCTCTGCACTCTCTCCTTTTGCGTCCATTCTACTCACCTCCACTGAAACTACTCATTATCTGGATCTTTAAATTTTTTATAAAGATAAATAAACTATATACTAATTTTTATGATAAAAGAAGGGATTATAATTTTAACATCGTTGGTTTCCCTTCCCCTTAGTCAATGAATCGTATTTCAATCAATTAATTTTATATGAAAATATAAGTTCTTTTAAAAGACTTATTTATTATTATTATTATTATCATTATTATTATTATCGTTATTATTATTATAATTATTATTATTTTAATAACGAGTATACTAAATATGATCCGTCAAATTTTATCAACAGATATGTGGATTCTTATAAAATTCAACGTGGATAAAATTCTTGATGACGTTACTAGTCTCAATTCCATAGTTTTTCAGTCGTTCGATCAGCTTGCTAGAGCTACCTTACTTTATAGATGTTCCAAATAGTCTTTCTTTTCTCCTTTGTTTTTCATAGTGGCGTTTCATTCTTCGTGAAATTTTCAGTTGAAATCTCATTTGGGAAGATTGATTTTGGATTTTAAGAAGTAATTCGTTGAAACAGTATTCGGTTTTATATATTTTATGTTATTATAAATAAACTAGCGCATCACGGGTGTCTGCTCCGTCGATCTTGTATATAAGGAGGAGATTGTAGACACCAATCAACCAGGGAAGTACTCCTGGTGGGGGACGTTAGGCAGGAGACAGGGAGTGCTGGAACTCCCGTTTCTCCTGTCACTGTCATTTTGTCAACTTAACACTCACCACTCCCTACTGGGACGGCAAGGCGGTGGGATATTCGTGATGCGTTGTCCGATGATTTTTGGCTTTGCTTGCCTTCTCGGTGGTCTCCCAGGTTTTCGTGTTCTGCCGGACTGGTCCATTTTTTTTTTTTTTTAACTCTTACTTTTTCTACCCCATATAATGAAAGTTTTCCCTTTTACTTTCCAAAATAATTTTTCAGGCATTTTTTTTAATGCAGGAAGGAGGGGCTAAGGCTGAACGGCCTCAAAAATACCCACATCCCAGCATAGAAGGAAAAGGAGAAAGCCGAAATCAAGGTTCACAGTTTTCGAGATGTCTGAACACTGCTTTCTTTTGAAAAATTGAAGGTCATGGACAGGGAGAAAGATGGATTGAAGAAGACTGTTCCAGAGTTGACTGGATGAGTTGATGAAAGATTGAGAACAGTGATTAACTATTGCGTTAGATAGTTGGACAGAAAAGGATGTGAATGTGTTGAAAGTCTGGTACTGCAAGTTCTCCTGCGAGCTTATAGCAGGAAGGAAAAGTACCAGATGAAAGACAAAGGCGAAAGAGTTTGCCTAGGCAAGGTGTCAGCACATAAACACATTTCTTGAAAACAAGAGGAGAGACACCATCAGGACCCTAAACTTCCTGTAGTTGAGCCCAGATTGGGCAAAAAAACTATCTTTGAAAGAGATTCTAATTTTATATAATTTTAAATACATAATAAACATATTTTTATGGGCAACATTTGTTGCAGAATTTACAGTATATATATATATATATATATATATATATCATCTTCATATGTAACTCTATTGCATTTAATAATTAATGTAGTAATAATAATAATAATAATAATAATAATAATAATAATAATAATAACTGTACAACAAATTTTCGGTTCAGAAAAAAAACGGGAATAACATTCGGTCAATCTTAATATTTCGAGTGTGCTGATTCCAAATCTGAAAATAGTTTTTTTTTTATCACGTCGCGTTTTTTTTTAATGACTGCTTAAAATCTTCATACCAAAAAATAAGAATATATTGATAAACAGATAGGCTTTATCATATGGAACAGTTTAATTATTGCTATACTTCCACATATATGCACAAAATTAACATAAAACTCTCGTATTATACTGTTTTCAACTCATCATTTGTATTTATGCTGGCGTTTGTGTGATGCTTCTGGTTGGTCACGCTTTAAATTCCATCAGAAATCGGCCAGCATAGCAGGACTCCACTTCCCTTTGTATCGTCTCTCCATTGTGGCTATATCCTGATGGAATCTCTCCCCGTGTTCGCCGCTAACAGCAGATGCGTTTTCCGGAAAGAATGAGAGATGTGAATGCAAAAAATTAATTTTCAATGACATCTTACATCCGAGACGTTGGTATGAGTTGATAAGTTGATCCACAAGTGCAGCATAGTTGTCGTATTTAGTCTTTCCTAGTAGACCGCTGCTCACGTTTTTGAATGCACGCCAGGCTGCCAGCTCAACCTTCATCCATCACCGCTTCAAAGTGTTCGTCTAGCATGAGTTGGCGAATTTGAGGGCCGACGAATATGCCTTCTTTAATCTTGGCATCACTTATTTTTGGGAATTTTTCCTTTAGATATTTGAAGGCAGGCTTATCCTGTTTCAACGCCTTTGCAAATTGTTTCATCAGCACTAGTTTTATGTGAAATGGCGGCAAGATAACCTTTTCCTTTCGTTCTAGTGATTCGTGAATAACATTGTGAGATCCAGGTGAGGAATTGTCTCGCGGTGGCCATACTGAGCGTGTGTAGTGTTCAGACCTTGCTCGGCTATCCCACTTGCATAGGAAACATGTATTTCGTATAGCCAGTTTGCAATCCATTGAGAATAGCCACAACCTTCAAATCTGCGCAGATAAGCCATTCATGTTCATTGTATTTTATAGAGTCCAGAATAAAAGCAACATTGTCATACGTTTCTCTCAAGACGACTGAATGAGCGATCGTAACAGAAGGCATTGTGTTCCCATTGTGTAGCTGTACACCCTTAACACTGTACAGAGATGCATCAATGAACAATCTCCAATGATTCGGTTCATAGCACAAACCCAGAGCATCGAACAGACCATTTATATCAATGCAATAACAAAGATTGTTATTCATTGTGAAATATTCTTGCAAATCCAAGGAGCGCTTTCGGAATGCTGTAATTCGTACGTCTTCCGCCATCAGATTCCATTCTTGTAGACGTGAGGCCAGCAGTTCACTTTGTTGCTTTAGTAAGTATTAAATCACGGACCAAATCATTGAGTTCAGGCTGCGTGATAAGATGTTGTTCTTTCTTGGACTCGACTTGAGCTTCATAGCATTCGCCGTCTGATTCCGATTTGTCAGAGTTTGTGTTATCGGTCGGCATTTGAGCTGGAGGACGAGGGATGGGTATATCTGTAGAATGTTCCACAGGACGCATAACAGAACGAAGATTTCGGTAGACTATATCCTTTTTCCCTTTTCTGTTGCAACCTGTAATGTGAGACAATAGACATTGTTGACTACTTAAGATAGCATAATTGTGTAATACATTATGCAGAGCAGGATATGCTAAAATGTGCTAGAAACACCAAATTTGACGTATATTCAGAAAAATAAAAGATTCAAACCTGTGATGTTCGTTAAGCAGAAATAGCAATCAGTTGAATGGTGCAGCGGCTCTCTCCATACCATTGGGACACCGAATCCCAGACCAGGACGGTGCCTTTGAACCATGCAGATAACGAGCTTGTACATCTCACACAGCAGATATGAGGCGCCCAGTGCTTTTCCTGATCACCAACTTTGCATGCGAAGTATAATTCATAAAGCTTTTTCACATGAGAAGTCAACTTCCTTTTATACTGTTTTAACGTTAATGTCTCACAAATATAACAAAAACTGTCTGGAGAATTTTTGCACTCTCTAGGCATTGTAGCATAACCAATAAAAACCTGTAAAATAAGAAAATGATAGAGCAATTTGCAATTTCACACAATATAGACGTTGTCGGTGAAATATACATAATTTGATAACTGTTATTCAATAATACTCACTTACAGCACCGAATTATGATAAAATATGGCTGACAATTTTGTTTTAAATGATTAATGAAAGAAATTTTTCATAAAATCAAAGTGGAAACACAGAGCCGAACACCACCACCACAGCATATGCATGACTGAACAAAATGTAAAAGATGCGTTCAGAGAACCAGTGGTTCTCAAAATGATACAATGAAATAGGGTCATTTTCATAAAATCGGTGGGTGATACAAATAAATGAGTGTTATTTTCGCAATCTACGCATATAATTAGCCATAAAAATGACGATCTCATTTCCGTTTTTTTTTCACTGTTGTACAGTGTAATTAATAATATTGGAGCTTTATCATGCTCAAGTGTTAGTCGAGAATTATCCCTCTTTGTATTATTTAGTTTGTACTTGTATCTGTTTACTCGATTGATTTTATTTGCATCTTACAAATAAATATCCTTTCTCTTATTTATGCTGAATGTTTATGTTTCTACGCAAACAAATAAAACGGCAATATTATATATACATATATCGGGTGGCTCGGAAAAAACGTGTCGTGTTTGTGGTGCCGCTGTTCCGTTAATTCGATTAGTAGACACCTGAAAAATTTTCATTTAAATAAGAACATATAATAATATAATTAATATAATAATAATAAATTAAAAAGAACGTTATAGCTGTCTAAACTGAAAGTTCAAAACAATGGCTTTCAGCATTAAAACTTCAACTTTCAATGGAAACAAACATATACTAATAACGCTTTTACGAGATATGAACACCATTTTTATTAATCACTGTTATCACGCGTCGTTTCCATTGGCGAATTGCAGCCTGAATTTCATGTTGTGGTATTTGTTCCCAACATTCTTCAATACGATCGCGTGGTTCCGTCAAGTTGTCAAATGGTTCACGGCGATCCTCATACACTCATACATCCCAGACAAAATAATCCGTTAAGATCCTGAGAATTTGGTGGCCATTCGCTGGCTGCAACGAAATTTTTTCACTCAAACAACATTATTAATAGAAACATGCTTGAGTCTGCCATTAATCAACTTACAAACAATTTCAACCTTAGCCAGGGCCTTTTTTCGCTCGATCCCCTTATTTTAAATTCAACCAGAACAGATTTAGATAAGCAGGGCAAGGTGCTAAAACTTTGGCGGCTTTCCACGTGAATTGTATGGTCCTCCTAAAAAATATTTTCTGCACCAATCATGTTACGCAGGCCTGTGATGGTTTTGTTATCCAAAATATTTTATCACTTATACAGTATAGTAATTTTTGCACGCTAATTCCGAAAATAATATTAATTTTTCGCCATCACGTACAGATTTTTCACAAAATGTCATATTTCATATTACATATGTAAGTAATTTTCATTAAAATTGACTCAATTAAATTTTGTTTAAAAACTACTGCCTATAAATGCTTCCAGATCAGAATTGACGTCAAAGCGTCTTCTAGAACATTCGAGAAACGCACCGCTAGTATATAAGTGATTGATAAGCCACGAGATGTGTTAGTCTGTCTAGTGCATGCGAGGTTATGGTCCTTTATTATTCAAAGGTGCGCGGTGACTATATTTCTCTTTTGAAATTTGTTTATTTGTCGCTATGGCAACCAGAGAGTGTGTAAATAGCCCAAACATTTTCTGTTAGATATGTGGAAAATTCACTGTGAAAAAAAAAAGGCGAGATATTACAGACTTCGTCAAGAAAGCATACTATGCGTACTTCGGAATGAAACTTTGGGATCAAGACAAATCATGGGCTCTACATAAAGTTTGCAGTGATTGTGTTGAACAGCTTAGACTGTGGAGTAAAGGTAAAAAGGATTCTTTACCTTTTGGGATTCCACTGGTCTGGCGTGAGCCTAGAAATCACAGCAATAACTGCTATTTTTGTTCATGTAACGTGCGAGGCTACAATACTAAAAATAAAAAGGAAATTTCTTATCCAAACTTTCAGTCTGCTATAGGACCTGTTGCTCATGGACCTGGTATACCTGTATCTACTAAACCAATACTCTTGATATAACTTCATCTGATTCGGTGTCTGATGACGATGGAAACGAAGATATTGATTGTTTTCAAACCGAAACATCTGGTGATCCCCAATTGTTACACAAAATGAAATTAATGATCTGGTAAAAGATTTGTGTCTCCCGAAGGATTCTTCAGAGATTTTGGGATCCAGACTTCGTGCAAAGAATTTGCTTTCTCCCGGGACGTCATTTTACTGGTACAGAAATCGAGAAAAAGAATTCATTCAATATTTTTCTCAAGAAAATTCACTGGTATATTGCAACAATGATTCGGAACTAATACTTAAGCTAGGCGCTGCAGTCTATGACCCAAATGAGTGGAGACTTTTCATTGATTCCTCCAAAAGAAGTCTAAAAGGCGTCCTCCTTAACAACGGTAACTTGTATGCATCCGTTCCTGTGACTCATTCGGTTCACTAGAAGGAAACGTACGAAAATCTTGAGCTGCTTCTAGCTAAAGTTAAATACAAAGAACACGGTTGTCTACTTTGTGGAGACTTAAAAGTGAATTGTATGTTGTTAGGTCAACAACCAGGTTATACGAAGTTTCCATGTTTTTTGTGTGAGTGGAAAGTCCTTTTACCTCCGCTTCACATAAAACTGGCTTTGATGAAGCAATTTGTTAAGACCTTGGACGAAGATGGAGATTGTTTTAAGTATATGTGTGGTAAATTCTCAACTTTTTCGGAAGCAAAATTGAAAGAAGGAATTTTCGTTGGTCCCCAGATTAGAAAACTAACTTTGGATGAACACTTTGAAAGAACAATGAACACTCTTGAAAAAGAAGCCTGGATTGCTTTTAAGGATGTTATCAGCAAATTTTTGGGGAACAACAAGGACCCAAATTGCCTAAACATTGTGAACAACATGCAAAACAAGTTCAAAGAGTTGGGTTGTAATATGAGTTTAAAATTACATTTCTTACATTTACACTTGGATTACTTCCGTGAGAATCTCGGAGCACTCAGCGAAGAACAAGGAGAACGGTTTCACCAAGACATCAAAGAAATGGAGAAGAGATATCATGGAAGGTGGGACATTAGCATGATGATTGATTACTGCTGGATGTTGAAACGGGATACTCCAGAATTATTACATAAAAGAAAAGGAACAGCGCGTACATTCGAGACTAAAAGGCATAGATCTCACAAGAAAACTCAGGACAAATAAAGATGAATATGCAATTGACGTTAATAGACTACTTTCTTTTTAAAGTTGTTTGCATTTATAATTAGTATAACAAAGCGAAATAGGCACCTAATGTAAATTGAAATAAATAATATTTACTTATGTTGTTGTTTTTTTCCCTTCCAGTTCGTAGAAAATCCTTTCGTGAGAGAAAAAATGGACACTTTATTCGAAATCAGCGTAGTTGAATTATATAAAATCAGTTAATAGTAAGAAAACAACTCTTACAAAGTTCTCATTCGCAGGCCTGTGTTATTTTTGTTTTTCTTTGTGATCTGTATATATATATATATATATATATATATATATGGTCTCAATCTCGTGATTAATTTCATTGTTCCTGAAGATGTCACTTGACGAAAGCGCTTGAGCACTATTTCGTGTTTTACTTTCCTTCGTGGTTATTTTCATCATAAATATATATGCAATAAAATGATAATGGAACATACGAGTTTACGTGCGAAACCTGTTTCCTCGAGCATATAGTTTCTACATTGTAAATATAGAAATGTCCCTTCAGCATTCAAGTCAAAAAACCTAACTGGGCCATTTGTAATTTTACCATTTCAATTAATAAAAGGTTCCGAACAATGATGGAGAGGTTCCCTTCTTGATATAGTTTTTATATATATATATATATATATATATATATATATATATATATATATATATGGAGTGCCACATTCAGAAGAAATGTAGCCGGTAGCTCTCACCTCACACCTTATAAAGTGCTTTGAACGTATAATTAGAAGCGAAACTACCTACTACCTAAAAGAAAAGAACTTATACAACCCAAATCAACATGGTTTCATGGCTGGAAGATCATGCCTATCACAGCTATTAGACCACCAGGAGAAAATACTGAAAACACTCTGTCGAGGACAAAACGTAGATGTAATCTACAGTATACTGATTTTGCTAAAGCCTTCGATAAGTGTGACCATGGAATTATAGCACATAAACTTAAGAATACATGAATTACTGGAAAGGTAGGAAGATGGATATTTAATTTCTTGACGCAAAGAACACAAAGAGCGGTGGTAAATGGAGTCAAATCGGAAGTAGAGAGCTCTGTTCCACAAGGGAGAGTACTAGCTCCCTTGCTGTTCAGAATAATGATTGCAGATATTGATGCAGATATCAATGACGGTATGGTATCATGTTTCGCAGATGACACAAAGATATGCAAGGAAATATTGAACGAAGGTGACAGAAAGATTACAAAACGACATTGAAACATTATTCCAGTGGCCAGAAGACAACAATATGAAGTTCAACGAAGAAAAATTCCAACTTCTAAGATTTAGTAATAACAAGGAGCTACAGAAAAAAGGGTACAAAACTTTGCAAGCCAAACAGATAACGCCAAATCCACAAGTCAGTGATCTAGGAGTAATAATGTCGTCGGATGCAGAATTCAGAGAGCACTATAACATCAAAATTACAACGGCTAGAAAAATAATGGGAATCATCTGGAGCAGCTTCCGCAGCAGAAAAGCAAACATCATGCTCAAATTATGGAAGAGTCTAGTCCTACCAATAATTGAGTTTTGCTCAGTACTCACAAGCCCATACAGAAAACGAGACATTGCGAACATTGAAGCTATACAAAGGACTTTTACATCTAAGATGGAGGAAACGGAGGGTGAAGACTACTGGTCTCGACTACAATCATTGAAACTCTACTCTCTCGAAAGAAGGCGCGAGCGGAACACAGTAATATACATATGGAAAATATTTGAGGGCTCTGTCCCTAACCTTAGAAATGAAATAGAAACAAACTGGAATGAGAGAAGAGGCAGATTTTGTACGGTCCCAGCTGCGGTGGGACAAGGGGTCATGAAAACGAGGATGGAAAATACCCTCAGAATAAGAGGGCCAAAGCTTTTCAATGTTCTACCAAAAGAAGTGAGGAATATCCAACATACCCACCTGAATAACTTCAAGAACCAGCTGGTCAGATTCCTCTGCAAAGTCCCTGACCAGCCATGCGTGGTTGGCTACAAGGGCAGGAGAAGATCAGAGAGCAATTCCCTCCTTCACCAAATTTCGCAAATGAGACGGGATGCTGCAGAGGGGTCGACCGTAGGTCGATCCTGAATCGTCGTTTGAATTTACCTAAAGTAACCCAAAGTAATATATATATATATATATAATAAACAGGAACACTAGAGAAAAAATAAACATCCTTCAAGGTTTAATAGTACCAACGTTTCGGAATGCACTAATTCCATCTTCAGGGCTAAAACAATAAAATGCCAAATCACATACAAAATACAAATTGCTTAATAACAATTTAAAATAGTTAAAAATTATAAAAAGTAGCTAAGAAAATGTAAAACATTAAAACTAAAAGGTAAATAAATGTGAAGTTAAAAAGTTAGTTATGAAAAGTAGCGAGGAAAAATATAAAAGCATTAAAACTGAAAACTAAATAAAATAAAATAAACTAGTACCTTAACCAAAACATAGCACATCTACCGATGATTCGTTAGAATTTAGGTCTGGTTTTAGTTTATAAATAAACAAAGATTCCATAATTTTGAGCTTAAGGTCAGAGCTTCCGGCAGCAAGTACGGCGAAATTAGACTGTGAAATTGGGTGGTTATTGTTGTGCGAGTGATTACGTATGAGAGAATTAGGTGGTTTGCCAAGAGGTAAATTTGTACGGACCGATTTACCGAGATGTTCGTAAATACAGGATTTTAAATGTCTTTTAGTTTTACCTATATATGACCCCATACAGTGGTCACACTTGTATTGGTAAACTATGGATGACTTAAGAAGTGTAGGAATAACATCCTTGTATTTAAATAAATGGTAAATCGATTTAGACGGGGTGAATATAATTTTTATACATAGTTGTGGGTAGAATTCCTTTAGCAATTTTAAAAGTTTGTTTCTAATGTTAAAACTTGAGGTTCCCATATAAGGCAAAGTGAAATACAGGATATCTTTGGGGACTGTAATTAAGTCTCTAGTTGTAGGGTTTATTAGTCTATTTAAGGTTCTGCCTATTGTAGTCTCCTCCAGTCTAGAGGGGAAATTATTCTTGGTAAGGAGTTTTCGGATGAAATCTAGTTCATCGTGTAGTCTAAAGTAATCTGAACAGATATTAAAAGCTCTATTGGTCAGAGTCGAAATTAAATTTCTTTTGAAACCTAAAAGGATAAAGGAAGAAAAGTTCGTAGTAACATTGGTTAATGTCGGCTTTCGGTAAACGGAAGTTTCAAAAGAGGAATTAATTTTAATTATCTTAATGTCCAAAAAGGACAGAGCTATTACATTCAACTTCTGAAGTGAACTGAATATTAGTGTGCTTAGAATTAACGTAATTACGAAACAAAGGGATATGGTCTGGTGATTTGAAGAGAAAAGTGTCATCAATATCTTCTATAAAAAACCGGTTTGAAGTTGGAAGGACTCTCATTCAGCCATTTGACTTCATGATGACAAAGAAACGCGTTAGCTAAGGTGGGACCAAGAGGCAGACCCATTTGAACACCTTCAGTCTGTTTAAAATATTCACTGTTGAATATAAATATAAGGTCTTCCACGGAAAATTTTAATAGTTCTTTCATTTGACCTCTTTTAAAATCCTGCACAGTATCAGTATTATTAAAAAGATTGTCAAATACATATATCAATAGTTTCTGTCACAGGCACATTGGTAAATAAAGATTTTACATCGAAGCTAGCCATTGTGTAAGAATTATTATTTAATGAGGTAATTTCTCTAACGAAAGAAAAAGAATCCCGTACTGTATACAAATTATAAGTTATACGTGATATGTTTTGGTTAAGGTACTAGTTTATTTTATTTTATTTAGTTTTCAGTTTTAATGCTTTTATATTTTTCCTCGCTACTTTTCATAACTAACTTTTTAACTTCACATTTATTTACCTTTTAGTTTTAATGTTTTACATTTTCTTAGCTACTTTTTATAATTTTTAACTTTATTTTAAATTGTTATTAAGCAATTTGTGTTTTGTATGTGATTTGGCATTTTATTGTTTTAGCCCTGAAGATGGAATTAGTGCATTCCGAAACGTTGGTACTATTAAACCTTGAAGGATGTTTATTTTTTCTCTCGTGTTCCTGTTTATTATTAAACTGCGTTTTCCACGCCATCAATCAATCAATAGCCGATATAATCACCAAACGCTATGGAAGACCAGCATTGCACATGTATAGAAGACTTGAAAAACTTGACTACAAGGCTAGAAAACTTCAGTGTGATTTGCGGTTCCTTACTTGCTGCAGAAACCAGGGTTTGATTCCTGGTTTTTTGAGGTTCAAACTTAGTAACTTTCATTTACAAAAAAATGAAACCTATAGGAACTGTCAAAAACAATTACTAGATGCAGAAATTAAATTTAAGAAAAGGCTCAGTAATGAATGTAATCGGGATCTTAATCAGTCTACTTGTGATTTTAAGTCTCTGGTGTCTGGTATAGATTCAACACATCTTTTGAACGTCATTCAGACGGGCAATTTGAAATGTATTGCAAGGGTGAATTTTGTTCAGAACAGGAAACTCCAAAAATTAGGATATAATACGATTAATAATCTAGCAGCTAATGATCTCATCTTTAATTATTCTTCCAAAGTTCTCAGTGATATTCAAAAATCTGCCGGTTGTAAATGCCTGAAATTCTCTCTTACTCCAAAGAAGCTTAATTTTTACGATCATTTCCTCAACTTTGAGTTATTTTTTAAGGACCTTTTTAAACATTCATTCTTTGACCCACATAGTAAAGGTTTTAACTTTTTATCTAATAATTTAGTAATTTAGCTTTTACTTCATTTTATGCTTTTAACCCTTATGGCAATAGACCTAATATGGAGGTGGAAGAGTTTCAAAGTCTAAAAAATCTGTCTTTGGACAAGTAATTGGTGGTTACAAGACCAGACAAAGGCAATGGCGTTGTTCTTTTGGACAGGAATGTTTATGTCGATAAAATGTTAGATATTTTGAATGATGCAACTAGATTTACTAAAGTAACTGGTGACATTTTTGCTTTAATTTTAAAAAAGGAAGATAAAATTAATAGGTATCTTAGAAAACTTAAATCTAATAATATAATCTCAGGCACAGTTTTTTCTAAATTATTTGTTTCTGGATCCAGCCCAGGTATTATGTGTGGACTCCCTAAAATACACAAACCTAATTGCCCACTTAGGCCAATTTTATCGGCACTAGGAACTTTTAGTTATAACCTTTCAAAATTCTTTGTTCCCATACTATCACCTATAACTTATAATTTGTACACAGTACGGGATTCTTTTTCTTTCGTTAGAGAAATTACCTCATTAAATAATAATTCTTACACAATGGCTAGCTTCGATGTAAAATCTTTATTTACCAATGTGCCTGTTGCAGAAACTATTGATATATGTATTGACAATCTTTTTAATAATACTGATACTGTGCAGGATTTTAAAAGAGGTCAAATGAAAGAACTACTAAAATTTTTCGTGGAGGACCTTATATTTATATTCAACGGTGAATATTTTAAACAGACTGAAGGGGTTCAAATGGGTCTGCCTCTTGGTCCCACCTTAGCTAACGCGTTTCTTTGTCATCATGAAGTCAAATGGCTGAATGATTGTCCTTCCAACTTCAAACCGGTTTTTTATAGAAGATATATTGATGACACTTTTCTCCTCTTCAAATCACCAGACCATATCCCTTTGTTTCGTAATTACCTTAATTCTAAGCACCCTAATATTCAATTTACTTCAGAAGATGAATGTAATAGCTCTCTGTCCTTTTTGGACATTAAGATAATTAAAACTAATTCCTCTTTTGAAACTTCCGTTTACCGAAAGCCGACATTCACCAATCTTACTACGAACTTTTCTTCCTTTATCCCTTTAGGTTTCAAACGAAATTTAATTTCGACTCTGACCAATAGAGCTTTTAATATCTGTTCGGATTACTTTAAACTACATGATGAACTAGATTTCATCCGAAAACTCCTTACCAAGAATAATTTCCCTTCTAGACTGGTGGAGACTACAATAGGCAGAACCTTAAATAGACTAATAAACCCTACAACTAGAGACTTAATTACAGTCCCCAAAGATATCCTGTATTTCACTTTGCCTTATATGGGAACCTCAAGTTTTAACATTAGAAACAAACTTTTAAAATTGCTAAAGTAATTCTACCCACAACTATGTATAAAAATTATATTCACCCCGTCTAAATCGATTTACCATTTATTTAAATACAAGGATGTTATTCCTACACTTCTTAAATCATCCATAGTTTACCAATACAAGTGTGACCACTGTATGGGGTCATATATAGGTAAAACTAAAAGACATTTAAAATCCTGTATTTACGAACATCTCGGTAAATCGGTCCTTACAAATTTACCTCTTGGCAAACCACCTAATTCTCTCATACGTAATCACTCGCACAACAATAACCACCCAATTTCACAGTCTAATTTCGCCGTACTTGCTACCGGAAGCTCTGACCTTAAGCTCAAAATTATGGAATCTTTGTTTATTTATAAACTAAAACCAGACCTAAATTCTGACGAATCATCGGTAGATCTGCTATGTTTTGGTTAAGGTACTAGTTTATTTTATTTTATTTAGTTTTCAGTTTTAATGCTTTTATATTTTTCCTCGTACTTTTCATAACTGTAACTTTTTAACTTCACATTTATTTATCTTTTAGTTTTAATGTTTTACATTTTCTTAGCTACTTTTTATAATTTTTAACTTTATTTTAAATTGTTATTAAGCAATTTGTATTTTGTATGTGATTTGGCATTTTATTGTTTTAGCCCTGAAGATGGAATTAGTGCATTCCGAAACGTTGGTACTATTAAACCTTGAAAGATGTTTATTTTTTCTCTGGTGTTCCTGTTTATTATTAAACTGCGTTTTCCACACCATCAGTCAATAGCCGATATATATATATATATATATACACACAGTGTGTATTATGGTTGTTCAAAAAAACAAAAGTTTGAAATTTATAGGTGATGGTATGTATAAGTCAATAGAAGTCCATTGATACCATTTTTTATCAAAATCAAATTTTGGGTGCTGGTTTAGTATGCGGTCTACCTACGATCCGGCGGTCTACCTTTTAATTATAGCTTCCTATCTTGTTTACTAATTGTTTGTTTACATCCCATTGTCAATCGCCCTTGACGATTGGTTAGGTTTAGTCATGATATTTTCCTTAGTTTTAACGAAAATATCATGATTAAACCTAACCAATCGTAGGTAGACCGCACACTTAACCAGCACCAAATTTTGTTTAGGGGTTCCTCAGTGAGGTTGAATTTCTTGCATTTAAGGAAGTTAAATTTTTCCTTAATTATGAACCTAATTATCATATTTCTATTGAAGTTTACTTGATTTTATGTATTCTTGATATAAAAATGCAATTAAGAAAATTTGCTGATATTTTTGTACAAAAGATAAATGAATCAGTGTTACCAGACATTTATTTGAATCACATTTTGGTACTAATTATGGTCTGTTTCTTTAGTTCTGCATGGTGTGTCTAACATAGAATGTTCAATGTGGATTTATTGAAATTGGGTATGGTGTTTCGATGCTTTTCAACTGCTTGTAGAAGCCATTGCAATTGTTCTTCGTTTTTGGTTATCGTTTTCGCGAAGTCCTGGATCATGGCAATGCCTCGCTCGGCCACATCATTGGTGACTTTAAGACATTCGACAAAGTTATAAAAAGTATTGAAGTCTTGATCATCAATCCATTCCTCTACCGGTTTGCTCATCCACGCGGTTGAAGTAGCATTCAAGAGCTGGAAAACAAACCACGATCTTTCGTCTAGGATGTCTATCAGCTGTATGTCATTGGCTAGGATAACTAGGCTTTCTTCATTTTCTTCCGATACTGGTCGTGAGGCCAGCTTTTGTGCCATATCTTGTTTCTGTTTGCTGGTCACACAATCGCTGCAAAGAGCAAACACTACCTTTTCTGGCCTCATGTAAGAAGTGTGCTGTTGGAGAACACCTAGAGCACTCTCAGCTACTTCCTTGTCCACCATCTTGTAGCGGATCAGATCTCGGTAGAGGCAGATGTCGTTGACAGGAGCATCAGCAGCAACTGGCGCTGAGAGCCAGGCTCGGACGTACAGTACGGAGGTAAACTGTACCATTCTTTGCAAAGTCAGTAAGGTGTGTTCATCGTAACCCAGCTGTTCCCGAAAGAAGTACATCTTCGTGTTGTAAATCACCTAAAATGGATAAATTCTTTCATGTTTTTATTAGATTCTACGTCATTGTTTTAATAATGGGCAAATTCAATGATTTAAAATATCTATATACTATATTTTTCTATAATTTTTCTAATACGTTGTAATATTTGTCAGAGAATTTATATATTTATTATTTATACTATTCTACATGTTTTTACAAACCTTGGCCATCCAACGAGCGTGATGATATGCACCTGGACAACGGAACTTCACTTCGTGAGGCTCACGAGCTCCGAGCACAGTGAATGTTAGCTCTGCCACCTCGCGATAGTCGTCACGGATAAAGTGACTGCACTCTTTCTTCTGGACCAACGTTTGAAGATTGCAGATCACCTGATTCCGCATCTGTTTTAACGACGTGTCGTTGATAGGAAGTATCTTGAAGGTTGCTAGATCTATACATCTAGCCATCTGCACGCAAAATATAATGCTTCATGTTTGCCGTATAAATTATCTTTGTTCAAGCATGATAAGTACATATTTTTTGTATTAAACTATCTGTGGTTTAAATTATAATTTTTTCATATTGTGTCATATTCAGTATTTTCTAAAACATAATGTAGCAAGATATCTTACCTGTCCTGTAATTCGAGAAATCTTGGTTCAGATGGACTACTTGTTTTTCCAAATAGTTTAGCCGATACTGACCCTACTACCAATTCTAAAACATGATGGCGACATTCTAGATGGAGTAGCCTTCTTCCCATCATGCTTTGAAGCCTGGCTACTGCTCCCTGAATTCTTCCTGTATTACTAGCAGTTGTGTCGTAGCAAAGCCCAACGCACGTTCCTCTATATTTCAGTCTTCTAGAGCATCCATGGTTGAACGTGCCTGCGATTTGCCAGTCCCATCCTGAAGTCTATTTATTGAAAGAAGTTTTCCATTTACATGGTCTGGACTGCCTGAGATAAGGATGGCTTGTCTGTGCTCCTGTATCCCAAATGAATCCTGTATTCACAAAAACATTAGGTAATAATGATTATGGATTTGTAAAACATTCAAAATTTTAAAATGCATCGTCTAGAAATACAAGCATTGTATAACTAAGTGTTGATTATACACCTATTTCTATACCTTCATCTTTCCATCCCAGTGTACTACAACATATTTTGGAGGGACAAATTTACTCTTAACATCTTGTGCCATTCACTTCACGTCGATGTAATGCTCTCTGTCTCACTGTAGTTGCCTTGGAAATGTTAAATTAGTCAAGATCCACCGGTGGAACTGCTGATCTCACGATTGCACTGACAACTCCAGCAACCTAATAAAAATAAGATACACAACATTTTTAAGAGAAGTAATTGTACAAACAAAGCCAACTCACGTAAATTAATTGTACTGATATATATATGCTATACGAAAGTAGACCAACCGGTAAACAAACCTGATTGTTGGACAGGCGGAATCGATCCGGCCATCTCAATAATGGGAGTACATCTCAGAAGCTTACGAGGCAGATTGACAGACACTGTGTCTTCAATATATCGTTTTGTGGGTACAACGAATTGACTATCCGAACCATTGATCCTTTCAGAATTATCATTACTCTCAGAGTCATCCGAATTCTCAGAGAAGGCTTCAGCATAATGCTGTTCCTTTGAAGTGGAAGCTACAGAATGAAGGCTCGCATCTTTGGAGTGTCGGACTATCTTATTTTCTTCTCGTCTTAACTTTCCTGCTTGTTGTTTTCTCTTTGTGCTAAACACTTTGTCATTCCCAGACATTGTACCAAGTCTTTCCGAACGTTGATGTATATAAAACCTGATATCTTCGTCTTTATCGTATGCATTTAGGAACCTGTTGCATTTGATTTCTTCTATCGCATCATCTGCTCCGATGTCCCAAAGTCGATCAAGTTTGTCTGTAAACAGCTTTCTCTTTTCTCTAGGATCAGATTCCCTTTTCCTGTTTCTGTTTAGCGCATTCCACTCACTCCACAAAGCTTCCAGCTTCTTGATGCAGTTGCATGGCCACATTGTCTTAATTCTAGCCATCGCCCAGTATGTAAGAGCATTGTCAACAGTTATTTTGACCGCTTCTCGCCTATTATAGCACTTTTCGTTAAAGTAAAAGAAATAACTAAGAACTTTTCGGGCAGTTGGCAATTTCGAGCGCAGATAGTGTGTGTCGGCTGTCCTACCAGGAAACGTTCGGTCGAGCGTCTCAGTGCAGGAACTGAAGGCGAAACCTTGTCCTTTTTGTTCTGGTTCATTTCGCAATCACTCTTACACCATTACTAGAATATTTCAACAAACAAAATCAATCTGCAACAGAAAATTAATTGTAATTGAGGTAACAACCTTACGCTAGACAGACTATACAGAATTTAAGAAATCATTCACTGAAAAAATACGTCTTGAACTTTAGTGGGTTTGATATGGCCCTACATTCAATTATATGAAACATGCATATAATCGTCATCTGTACAATAAAGAACAATGTTTCTAGTTACGTTTTGTTAAATAAAATGGCATTGTGGTCGCCCACAAAATATAAAAAAAAGAATAATGGAATACAGAAGAAAGCATGTGACACCGCCATGATTCAAATGTTTATTAAATGATATACAAATCAAGAAATAAGTGCCTTATTATTATAAATTAAATTATACAATTAAATTTGGGAACAAATGAATGTTATATTAGTAAATTGCAGTGCTACCATTATTGCGAATCACTAAATTTCCCTAAATTGCTCTGAATTGAAGAAAAACTGAAGTTTCCTGAAATCCGAGAAATTCAACCTCGATGAGGAACCCCTAAACAAATTTTGGTTTTGACAAAAATGGTATCAAAGAACTTCTATTGACTTATATAATGGGAAAAAATACCATCACCTATAAAGTTTAAACTTCTGGGTTTTTTAACCACCCTAGTGGATGTATATATATATATATATTTTATTTATTTACAGATGTTTCGGAAATTCAATTTCCATCATCAGTACTAAAACGGACAATCCCAACATAGATATTTCAACACTCAACCATTCCCAACCTTCATACAATTAGATTATCGCCCCCCACCCCACCCCGGCATAATAACCCAGGAAGATTTATTTTCAATATTTGTTTTACCTTATAACCTTTGTATATTTTAACCGTTGCCTTATTTCTTTACCTTTTTAACTTTAAATTATTATCATATGACTACATATATATATATATATATATATATATACTATATATATATATATATATATATATATTTATTTATATATTACATCAAATTTTTTACTCATTTTATCTGTTCACTTTTTAACGTTTTACTTTTTTAGCACTGATGATGAAAAATGAATTTCCGAAACGTCTGTAAATAAACATGTAGAGTAGGGCGGAGCGTTTTTACACTTTTTTCGATTTTCGTTTTGTAATAGCGCGGAAAAGTGGCTCTTCCACGTCAAAAGTGAGTGTGTAAAATCTCAGAGATCTGCAATAATATCTTCTGCCTCCGCACGCGCGTTGAAAATCCAAAAAAAGCGCCAAAATACACATTTTTTCAATATTTTCTTATAGTTTTAATTTTCATCCTACCTTCTTGTAATAGTGAGGAAAAGCATCCTAAAGGTCTAATTTAGACTAGTTTTAAATATTTTTGTCCTGCGATAATTTCTTCTGCCTCCGCAAACGTTCCAAAATACGAGAAAATTTACATAAATAGCGGATTTCATAATGATGATATTATGGTCAACTTCGGCCCTACACCACAGTTTATTCGTTAATTATGTATTAAGTAATGCAATTAACAATTCATTATATCATATTTTAGTAATTTAAGAAGTTTATATATTTGAGCAATTAAATAATTTAGGTCCACCAATGCCGTTTACTTTGCATATGCTTGGTTTATTTTTGATGACTTATTTAATATGCATGCAGCTCTTCGCTTATTTCGTCAATATTGAATGTACTATATTGACAAAATAACCCAGAACTCACCACGAGGAGGTGGCTGCATTTCGAGTTCCTCCCTGCCCGTCCCAACCACCCTACCATTATCGGACGTAGGCTAGTTACACACTGTAGTCACTTTTTGTTTCCATTCTTGGCATTTTCTTTCTGGATTCTAATCTTGCTCTGATAAATCCATCCCTTGCCTCTGAACCGCGTACTGCAGCTGAAGCCTCTGTTACCAGCTTTATATGCCGTTCAACCGCTTGGGTGTGGCAAGGAAAGCGTGGGATGAAATCAGGTACATCTCCTGATGAGATATAGTTCAGGATGTCGGAGCGTGATAGAACTTTTGTCAGAGGAGGCTCTGACAGCTCACAAGTTTGCCAGTTAATCATGTTGTAGTACTCACTGCACTGAAAGTTCAACGTGGGCAATTTAAACACTCTCACTGCGGCTGACTCAGAATCTCTTGCTTTAAGGATTCTCCTCCATCCTAATTCCCTGATATGTTTTGCTTCGTCGTGAATCATACTAAGGAGAACATTCTCAGGATGAGAAAAATAGGAATTTCTCTGAATAACACGATCAACTATTTCTATACAGCGGGCACTCAACGACCTCGAGCGTTGTATCATTTGATAAAGGTGTTTGGCTCCCTGTGTTGCTGAAGAATTTCTCTTGATTTGAAACCACATTGGAATATAAACTTTCATAATATAATCCACGATACATTTAAGGTTGTCTGAAAGTTCTTCAGTTGAAACGTAGAGACGAAGTATGCGGTTAGCAGTTGTCACCCATCTGGAGCGTGCCATTTTGCCTGGTTTCCTTTGAGCTAGAGAGGGAGTACATTTACCTTTTGACACAGCATCATAGATTTCTGCCAAATATTTCTGATCTGTGCTCAGATCATCTCTGTCAACTACAATTTCTTCCGCTTCAACTACTTCAAACTCAACAACAGGTCTCTTTTCACAATCAATTAACTCTTTTCCTATAGGCCCCGTAAAACTCTGAGGACCTGTTGTTTTACCATCAATGTCAGTCACTATGTGCCGCAAGAGAAGTTCATTAGTGTGAAGCAAGCAAATCAGCCACTGGAGTGCTCTCTGAAAGTGCTCTTCAATACTTCTTATCACTCCTCCTTTTGGTCCTGTATTAACTGCTGTCCCGTCACATCCAATGGCTTTAACTTCTGAAGTATCAATCTCATTTCAGCGAAAAAATCCAAAATTGCAGAAGATATACTCTGTGCTGAGCCAGAAGCGGGAGTTACATGCCCAATATAATGCGAGTTTGGTTCTTGAAGCAAAGTGACATGTTCTTCTGTTATATTTTTTTGATAACCTTTACTGCCAACTTTTTCTTGCACCGCAGTTCTGTCCTTTCTTCCATCGAAATAGATACTCTCCATAGTTTCTTCTTCGTAATCTCTCTTTTGAATGATAGATCTCTCTTTTTATAGCTCTCCTTACTTTGCATCTGTCTATTACTGAACTTAAATCTTTTTCGTTTATAATTCCCACGTCTTCAAGAACAGCAGAAGCAATTATAGCAGCAGACCAGTCTGACACACCAGTTCTGTCACAAGCTATAGCCAATGATGAGATTGTTCCATGATGAGATTGTTCCATCGATTTGATTCTCTGTGTCGGTTCATAATCAGAATCCGCTCCTTCTGTTTCACTTGATGTTGATGACAGTGTTTCAGTTGCTTGTCCTTTACTGGTAGATGGTTTTGGTTCATACTGTTTCATTCTCTGTTGGCTTCTAGCAATAGTTTAAGAAAGTCTTGTTCAATTGCTGGAACCTTGAGATGGTTTTCACACGAACACTTATCAAAATTTTCACATTTGCAAACACTGATGTCAAATAATTTGTTTTCTGCCTCATTTTGAAATGCTTGTAATTTAATTTTGAATGAGTCACTATCTTGTTTCCTTTTTATTGACTTTAGAAGGTTTTGACATTTTTCATGGTAATTTTTAATCAGTAGGAATGGAGGCTGTTTTCCACAAATCTTCGAGAGTTTTTGAGAGAACACTCGAAATTTCTGCAACTGTAGGCTCTTTCTTCGATGTCTTCAGATTCAATCTTATTTGATGAAAATATTTCATGACGTCCTTATAGGTTGGAAGGCACCTCTTGTCTAGATCAGCTGGAGCCCCAAATATAGGGCAACTTGAAGAAGTTCTTGTTGCTTGAGCTGGTACTGACATTGTGAAAAACACAGTAATTAATATAAAACTTAAGAAATTACTCCTAAAACGTAAAATATTCTTGCATTCTGTAGAAGTTTTGTATATTACACCAACATATTATTATGCACTAAAATATGCAGTATATGTCCACATATGCGTGTTGTCCTGTTCCAAAGATGTATTAACAGCAAGAGCAACACAATCCACATCTTACCCGAAACGTAGCTAGCACAACACTGCGGGGAAGTGAAAGCAAGAAGGCCTGGTAGAGTGTTGTGACTCATGACTCATCAGTCATCACTCACTGACTCATTGCCGTATATGGCAATGACGAGCAACACACCATACCAGGCTGTGGGGAAGCTTCTAGAACGATGTGGGAGTACTACATGACGTACAAAGTGAATTTATTAGCGTATAGGCTGAATATGCAAAATACGTGATTTATGCTGATTTTTCCGTATTTTCGAACGTTTGCGTTGGCAGAAGAAATTATCGCAGGACAAAAATATTTAAAACTAGTCTAAATTAAACCTTTAGGATGCTTTTCCTCACTATTACAAGAAGGTAGGATGAAAATTAAAACTATAAGAAAATATTGAAAAAAATGTGTATTTTGGCGCTTTTTTTGGATCTTCAACGCGCGTGCGGAGGCAGAAGATATTATTGCAGATCTCTGAGATTTTACACACTCACTTTTGACGTGGAAGAGCCACTTTTCCGCGCTATTACAAAACGAAACTCGAAAAAAGTGTAAAAACGCTCCGCCCTAAAGTACAGTTGTCCGCATATGTAATGTTCCTCGCCCCACAGGCGACTCCGTATATGTGGCAACGCCGCAGTGTTAGTCAAGGTATCCCAACTGGGGGAAGGTGGGGTGAAAGGGGGACAATCGAGTCCAACGACATATAACACAGACATATATCTAAAGAATAGTTGAAGGTGCAGTCATTGACATACAGGTAATTATAATGTAATGAAAATGAAATGAAAATGAAAAGGTTTATTGGCCGACTCTTGTCCATATGACAAATATTATTAATACAATGACAGTTCATATACTAAGGATAGAAATATATACAATTGATTAGAAATAATACAGTAATGTCGAAGTTAAGTGGAGCTACAGACAGACGTTTTCGTACCAAGAATTCCACATCTTAGAGGATAAATGGCAGGACTCATGGATAGTTTGGATAATCGGGTTGGTTGATTTTTTAATTCTCTGCACTAGACTGTATTGAGCACGTCTTGTTACCTCCGGGAAGCTCGGGACATTGCGGGTAGCAAACACTTGCGAAACTGAGCATCTCGTGGGTATTTTATGTAAGAGTCTAAAAGACCTGTTGTACAGCAAATTTAGGGTTCTGCCAGAACCTTTATTATAATTCACCCAGAGTTGCTGTCAGTAGCATGGGCGCAAAATGGACGAGTGCAAGAATGTTGCAATGAGATAATGATCAATGTTGCAAAGGGGTTATGCAACAAGGGTGGTGGGGGTTATGCAATGAAGGGGGAGGGGTTTATGCAAAGGGGGAGGGGGAATGTTGCAGGAGCAATAAGGGGTTATGAAACTTGGAGGCGGAGTTATCCCCCAAGAGAAAGAGAGGCGAAGGAGAGAGAGGAAGAGAGGTGTTCACCTGGCAGGAGCCAAGTGCATATTAAGACTTCAGCCGAACGCCCGATGCCTTATAAGGTGTAAATCCGCCAGTTGGCTTAGAAGGCGTAAATTGCTTTTACAGGTTGAGTTGCCAGATTGTGCTATTTATTTAATTAAAGCATATATTCTTGGCAGTTGGCTTAGAAATCCGTCAGTCGGTTTAGTAGGCGTAACCAGCCATTTGGTATAATTAATTATCGCTTACAACCAAAAGAATTAAATAAAACACCATTACATCATTCTGTTTATTTAGACGAAATATTGTAAATATATAGAAAATAAATATACATTGGAATGATCAAAAAATAAAATACAAAATAATAATAGTATAAGAAATATGAACGAGGAATATGTAATAAAAAAATGAAAAATATAACCATCAATATAGCAGTACAAGAGAAATATATATATAAAAACAATTATACTGAATAATTAAATATATTGAAAATAAATACACACTTTATCTTCTGCACAAAATAAAAAAATAAAAATAAGAAATACAAAATGTATAACCATCAATAGCAGTACAGGAGAAATATATATATATATACAATTATGTTAAATACAGGTTGTCCCATAAGTCCGGCATCATAGGAGAAATTTATATTTTTCTATTTCTACAAACCATAATTCATATTTTTCTCTTTCTACGGGCCATAATGTCTGTGAGCAAGGAAGAACGAATCCAGATAATTCTACTCATAGGAAATCGGAGTCAAAGAGAGGCCGCTGCTGAATTTAACAGACTGCATCCAGACCGCGAGCCAATAACACAGAGTTGTGTTAGCACTGTTAGATCCACTCTGTTAGATCCACTCGAAGGTTAGCCCGAGAGAAAGGAAAGAGTAGGGGATTAAGAGAAGAAAATAAGGGGTTAAGTAAGTAGCAACACCTATCACTCATGGGTTAACATTCATTCAGAAAAAGAGAAAAAAGACTCACCATCATCATCCGCCGGCCACTGCCGACAAGTCAGAAAAAAATCGGAGAGAATAATAAAGGGGTGAAAGATGAAAAGAAGTAAAATAAGAACGCTTACAAACCATGCAAACACAGTCTTAACTCACAGTCATACCATGCAAACTACAGACATGCAAGTAAGGAGAGGATAAGAAAAAAAAAGTAGGTAAAGTTAAACAAAAAGTGGGTTAGTTTACTCCACGAGCTACAGCTACGTTCGTGTTAGTCTAATTTGTTTTTTTTTATATAATTTTATTGCTGGCATCACACGCTGGCATGTCACAAGCTGGCATTAATCGTCAACAGACTCATCCTCGACTACCACCCCGAGAGCTCCTGTTACTAATTTTTTATTTATTTTAAACAACGTTAATATTTTTAAAATGCCTATCTAAACGGTTCTTAAACATATTAACGCTGGTAGAGTGAACGACTGACGCGGGAAGATTATTCCATTTATCAATTACTTTAATCGTAAAGAAGTTTTTAGCGATATTAGTAATGAATCGTCTGCCACGCAAAACCCGTTATTACGAGTATTACTATTATCGAAAGTGAACAGTTTCTCAAAATTTACGTTATCAATGTTATTAACGATTTTGAAAACTTCAATAAGCTCCCCCATTAATCTTCTAGTTTCGAGTGAATGCAAGTCTAACACTTTAATCCTATCTTCATAAGGCTTGTTGCGCAATGACGGAATCAGTTTCGTGGCACGACGCTGAACCCTTTCTAACCTATCAATATCCTCGCGCAAATACAGGCACCAAAACTGAACGGCATATTCTAAATGAGGCCTGACTAGGGACTTGTAAAGGGACAATATAATATCCTTCGATTTAAATTCGAAATTACGTGCTATGAAGCCTAACAGTGGAGACTGTTCATTGATTCATCGAAGTTGAGTCTAAAAGCTGTTTTGTTGCATGTTGACAACGTATTGCCATCAATTCCAGTTGGTCATGCGGTCCACATGAAGGAAACATATGACAACATGAAGCAACTTTTGAACTGCATAAACTATGACAAACATTAGTGGCAGGTTTGTGGTGACTTGAAAGTTGTTGCTATCGTGGTTGGACTGCAGCCGGGCTACACTAAATATTGCTGTTTTCTGTGTGAATGGGATAGTCGGGCTAGGACTTCTCATTACATCAAGAAGGATTGGCCACTCCGACACTCATTGGAACCTGGAACAAAAAATGTTCAGTATCCTCCACTTGTAGAATCGAGCAAGATTTTGTTACCACCCTTACACATCAAACTGGGCGTCATGAAAAATTTTGTTAAGGCTATGGATAAAACGGGGGCAGCTTTTAAGTACCTCGGTAATAAATTCCCAAAGCTCAGTGAAGCAAAAATCAAGGAGGGTGTATTTGTTGGTCCACAGATCAGCGAGTTTCTTAGAGATGAGGAGTTCGACCGTATCCTAGGTGGTGAGAAGACAGCGTGGAATGCTTTCCGGTTAGTAGCAACCAATTTTCTCGGAAATACCAAAGCTGACAATTACAGGGAGCTGGTGGAAAACCTGCTGTTGTCCTATCAAAAAATGGGCTGCAATATGTCTTTAAAGATACATTTCCTCCATTCGCACCTGGAATTTTTTCCGGCCAACTGCGGAGCAGTCAGCGATGAACATGGTGAACGTTTCCACCAGGATATCTCAGCGATGGAGAAACGCTACCAGGGGAAATGGAGTCCATCATTGTTAGCAGACTACTGCTGGACAATAACAAGAGATGCTCCAGAAGTTGAATACAAGAGACAACCAAAGAAGCGACGGGTTGAATCAATATAAGTGACTGCATTATACAGGTATGTTACTAATATATGGTATACATATAGGCAAAATGTGTAACTTATATTTTCTTGGAAACTGTAGCCAATCGACTGTTTTTAAGTCATATTCGTTTTCGGCACCCCAAAATCCATAATAGGAAACACATTTTATCTCCGAAGCACAAACTTTTTCAAAATTTGTAGACCAGTGTTATTTAAACGTCGTTCTGTCCATAGACTAAATTAACCTTTGATAAAGTAATAAGTTTCCTTATCATATTCTCAATGCAACAATATATATATATATATATATATATATATATATATATACCCACAGAGAATCGAAAAACTGAAGAACACACACACACACACACACACACACACACACACACACACACACAGAAATAAAGTTTTGTTTATTCTATATGGATATAATATTCATTGCTTTAATTTCAGAAGTATATAGGATTTCATTTACCGTGTTTATGATGGTCATAAGTAGTCACAGCAAAATTTTAAAAAATATAAATAAAGGAATGAAAGGAAAAACAAAAATATTTACAATTTCTTTATTATAAAATCCTCTCGATAAGATACTAAAGGGGAAAGTCCATTTTGACAAAGATCAAGCTTTTCACTCCGTCTTAGACCTACAGTTTAACGTTGAATCCGAACTTAGCTGCAGCACGAGGAGGCTGAAATTACAATGTCATCGCCCGGACTCGATCTCTTTACCAGCACCCCAGCGTTTTAACTAGTAGGATACCTAGGGCGCCCATTTATCTACCAACCCAAGCAGACATTCATTTTCATAAGCTAAACACAGTTTAATCACACTCCTACGCGAGAATTGGCAAGTAGAAAGTCAAACCGAATACATTAATGAAAGTTGAGGATCGAATAGTATGACCGCAAACATATATTTTGCAAATATTTGAAACCATCGTGGTAGAGACTGTGAAAGGTAATTAACACACACAGACACACAGACATATATATATATATATAACCAATTCCACAAGTCAGGAATCTTGGGAAAACTGAGAATAGTATGACCGCAAAAAAAATAATGCACAAAAACAATCTAGATTTCTTATTTCATAATGATATTTGTGTCATCGGATGTTACTGTGCTGTTTCTGCTAATGATCTATGTCAGGATTATGAAGAGTAGCGGCGCTAATTTTGTTTCCTGTGGTACTGAGCTCAGCGGCTCTGATGAAAATATTCCTATAACGACTTGCGTCCGCACTGGGAAAAATTGAAGATCAAATAGTGTGACTGCAAAAAATAATAATGTAAAATATTGTAGTGATAGAGATGGTTGATCAAAGTTGCGAGGGATATTGTATAGAGGGGTAGGTTCTAAAATGGGGAAACCGAGAAAAGTATGGTCGCAAATGCAAATATTGTCGTGGTAGAGACTGCAAGTCGTAATACACGTTGTGAGCATTAAATCTACAGAGAGAATTTAAAGATACCATTAGTGGACCAATCAGGACGTCCAAAGCATGGACCCATAATATAGGTGTTACGATTGGTACGCAATTTTATCATAGCCCCGCCCAGTTACATTGACAACCAATCATTAAACTTACGAAACGCCTCTTAGTCTTTTGGGGTGGTGCTTTGGATCATGCGTATAAAAGGAAATATTTTCAGCTGGGAGTCACAGTAGTCATTTTCACCAGTGAATAAACATTCCCTCCGCTATGAATCAAGAACTTTACAGTTTACCGGATTTATATCAAGATGGTGACATTGAAGCGTTGTCCACAATTAATCTTTTTAACGCCGCTGATCGGGATGGATTATTTCCAACGCAAACCGTTGATGGTAAATAATTTTGCAATGACGCTCCTTACGATCCGACGCAGGGGACTGCCGTAGAAATGTAAGTGCATGTAATTTTATTTTTGTAGCTAATTATTTGCAAACTTATTTGATGTGCATGTCAGAAAGAGCACTGTTCTGGATTATTTCATGATATATATGGAGGGTTGTAGTAATTCACCTCATCACATTAAAAATACTTCATTTAGGTAACCGCAATAATAGATTAGTTTGCAATTATGCTAGAATCCTGTTTTTATTCATTGAATTTTTATAACAATCTTTTGCATGTTTTTTTAGAAATTCAAATGCTATTCGGAATTATCTCCTAAAGGAACTTCTCTGAGTGGTTCAAAGATATCTTCACATTGTAATACTCTTACTATATGTATACTCTGTATATGTTTTGGATTTTTATTAAAAAAGATTCAGTATGAACTAATTAATTATTCTTTCTCCTTTAAGGTCCGATGAGGATTTGACACGTGTTATACAATCTTTTCGTTTTGAAGAATCCCATGTCATGGACCTGAAAACGGAGGTAGAAGATTTACCGAGCAATCAGCCCAACGATTGTCACATCATTAAAGAAATAATGTAAGTGTTTTTTTTTGTTTTAATCTTTTTGGGGGGGAAGAAGACACAATGAATGTTCATTAATTTATTAAATGAAAGAAATCATGTTTTTAGTACAATAACCATCTTAAACTACAGAATATACAAACTAACATCATTGGTTACAAATATTTATATATATACACGAACAAAACATCATACTATACAACGAGTACGCACAATCGGAAAACGGCTTTTTATCTGTCTGCATACCATTTCATCGTTTCGTTGAGTGTGACACGGGTCGAATAATTTTTAAAAAGTTTATAAATTCTTTACCACGTGACATATGCATGAGAAATGAAAGGCAGTACATTCCACACGTATTACTAAAATATCCTTGTAGCCGGAGTGGGTTCCATGCAACTTCGGGGATATGCAACTGATCGAGAAAATTTACAATAACAGGGTCACTCCAGGGTTGAGTTCCGAGTGAATGAAAATAGTACAGGCGGTCCCTATTTTAAAAATAGATTGCAAACCAATGAATCTCTTCATTACCAATGACATCTGTGTTCAAAATAAGACTACCGCAATCTCGCGTAGTTGGCAAATTCAATGTTTCATTCTTCGCAAACACACCGATAAATTTGGAAAGTGTGATTCGTTCACTATTTATTACTCTCTGAAGTGTATTCGCATCCATTTTAAAAGTCAGTGATAACGCCCCTAAATCTGTCTACTTCTATTAGGGCTTGTGACTCGAGGTATACTAGTACACTAATAGGCGTGTCTATAGGCTTGGTGAATTCCAACCTGACTGAGATGTTTCCACTCTGTTGTGGACTTAAATGTGTATTTACACTAGTAGATAAGTCTGGTGTGATGTCAAACGGATAAAGGTTAAATTGATCAATGAATTCTTTCTGCGTTACCCCGTTCCCCAGCTCATCACAATCACCTGCAATATGGTCCAGATTATTATATGCTCTCACACAAAGAGGTAACACAGTATCTGAAGAATAGTCCGTATCCAATGTTCCTCCCAACGCAATGCCATTAACGTATAGAGTTATATTTTTAAGTCCGAAATTCTCGAATTTAAAGGCACTTTTTTATATTTTCCATTCACCGAAGTATGGTTCTGCATTCCAATTAATATCCATTAAGGAAGATTTCCCAAGGCGATGTTTTCTATCTGTTTCGATGCTAACCCTGCTGGCACCGTGTATAGTTTGATTTGTACTCTGTTAATAGGGTATTTTACTGTGGCGTTTAGTAAATTTTTCTCAATTTCTAGTTGTTTTGGTGAACTTAATTTCACTCGCCGTACGAGGAGGTATGTCTCCATAATGTGAACCACAACGGGTTTTGCTCCCTCTTCTTGATCAGCATCTAGATTTAAGCAGATCTCAGGCTTCGTGCGGGTGAGCTTTATTTCCATATCCACCCCATTCACAAGCAACTTCTGGAATGTGAAATCTGTATGCAGGCGTCCAAAACACTCGTATATCTTCTTTTTAGAATTTTTCAAAATTGTCCTTTATACAACTTTCGTCTTTTTTTTTATAATATCCCTCGGCACTAAAAAAGGTATCCTTCGCTTCTTTGGAAGAGTTGAGGACATTTTCCAGATAGGCTCGTAGGTGATAGTACCTCGTGCCTGCCGATACGTTGACCTGATTTAAATATACATCACACTGGTTGAATATGGAGTGCAGAAAGTTTGTTTCAGGGTATACAGCATATTTATCATCGCAGTCCGTTCCATATGAATGGCTATACGTAGTTTAGCGTACATGTGCACACAGCTTGGATCAAAAAGGTAAGGGCTTGAGCTGGGTATCACGAATTCTATAGGGGCACTCGGGGAACTAATTGTGTTTAAAGGGTTAATTGTAATAAAGTCACTGTGTTAAATAGAAACTTCAGTTGGGGGCATCTCAAAGAGGGATAGCTCCAATTTACAGCATTGTGAACTATACGGATGGATGAAGCGTGCCATGATGAGTTAGAAATAGTGCCTCCTCTCTCGACAAGTAGTAAAGAAACTATGATTCATGAGATCAATGTCCTTAGCTTATATCTGTCAAAAAAATGGTCAACCATAGGTTTCATTCGCTTAGAACACTTCTTTTTTTATATCATTTTATGTTTAATGCCACGTGGTGGTAATCCCTTCTTCCGGCCAGTCCTATTCTTTCCACCACCACGCATTTTTCTCTTTGCATCTTTGACGATTTCGTCCCATGTCCGTTTTAAGTGTTTTTTTAGAGCTTCTTTAGGTTTAGTCCCAGCCAATATGTCTTCTACAGTGTTAAGACCTGATTGTAGCACCCCTCTTCAGCAAAGGAACAGCCGTACGTAGTATGGTTGAAAAAATGGACCCAAGTCCACTACCACGCTGGTATCTCACCCCTCGATAGAGGTGAAAGGCTTTCTGTCCATTATAACTCTGTGCGTCAAAAGTGCAGCTTCACTGTTAATCTCCCAACACCGAATTGGAAATTTTTTCCCTCAATCGTTCTTATATACGTATATTGAGATATTGGTTATTAGATTAGTTGCGACATTCACATAACACTAGTATGCATCAATTTTGCTGTCAAGGGTTTTGTAAGTGATTCTTATAGCGTTTTTCCTGATGATTTCGAATCTGCAATCCGTTTCTCTCAATTCAGCTCAGGTTATCCGGCTATGGCCTCATAAGTAAATAGTAGAATTTTTTCGTGATTTTGTCAAAGCGGAATTGGAACAGTAACATCTATCATCACTTGTTTCACTTGTATAATATCTTTTTTTACTTTCAGGCATATAGATAAAATATTTCATAATGAATAGAGCGTGTAAAAATGATCCCAATAGATTTGCTACATATGTGGGACGGTTACCATGCCAAATAACCAGTCCCAAATCACTAAATTTGTGAAGACAATGTATAGAGCATACTTTGGAATTAAGCTAGGGGACCAGGACAAAAATTTCGCCCCTCATGTGCTGCAAGACGTGCATTGAAAATTTTAGAAGATGGAGCAAAGGCAGAGCGAAATCTTTGCCTTTTGGAATTCCCATGATTTGGAGAGAAGGAAAGGATCACGTGACAGATTGCTATTTCTGCATGACAAACCTCCAAGGTGGGCTTATAAATTTATTTTTCTTAAATATTTTGAAATCCTCGTATGAAACTTGACATAATATTCACCGTAATGTAATATTCACCATATATAGCATAATATTCACCATAATGGTAATCATACATTTACATATATATATTGTTATAGAAAATACATTTACACATACATATTGTTATACAAGTTACATTTACATATACAATGATTGTATATTTTCTTTCTTTTTCATTCATATTGTCCCCGAAGGGACAATATGAATGAAAAAGAAAGAAAATATACAGACTCCATCGACCTATTTCATATCTTACAGACCGCAGCCTTCCCTCACGAGCCGCCACTGTCTGAATGCTTCTTCTATTTCATATGCAAGTTTTATATCCATGTTTCTGTGTTTCTATTTTCAGGAGTTAACAAGAAGAATAAACACATTGTTGTATACCCTGACATTCCTTCTGCTATGAGACCTATACCCCATGGTCCTGGAATTCCAATACCCGACCCACCTCAAACCCTGGACTTCGATGATTCTGATGATGAATCAATGACCAATGCCAATGACCAGTCCCAGTCGTATATACCTCAAAATACCGCTTCAAATGAGCCGAGGCCTCTCAACCAGGCCAAACTTAATGATCTTACCAGGGATTTAGGACTTTCCAAATTAGCTGCCGAGATCTTGGGCTCACGACTTCGAGAGGACAACTTGCTGGCTCCGGGAACAACATTCTCCTGGTATAGGAAACGAGAGGAAGAATTCCTCAAGTTTTTTGCAGTGCACGAAAATACCTCTTCCTTAGTGTACTGCTGCAAGTTGAGGGGCTAATCGAATCCTTGGGCCTGCCATATAACGCATCAGAATGGAGGCTATTTATAGACTCGTCTAAACGAAGTTTGAAAGCAGTACTTCTCAACATTGGGAATAGGGTTACATCAGTCCCTGTAGCACATTCCGTACAACTTACTGAGAGCTACGATAACATGAAAATTTTACTGGATGCTCTCGTATACGACCAACATAACTGGAGGATCTGCGGAGATTTGAAGGTAATACTAATATCATAAGTAAACTATTGCTATTGACTATGTTTTTTTCCAAAGGTTATTTGAGAGCGTATAAGAACACTTAACTTCCCCACAGAAGTGATACAGTCCAATGCATAGATTTTTTTATCTGATAGAACAAATTCTCTAAATTCTTTAAATATTTTCATTTTTTTTCAGATTGTGGCATTTGTATTGGGAATGCAAGGGGGATACACGAAATACCCATTTCCTCTGCAAATGGGATAGCCGAGCGAATGAGAAGCACTATGCACAGCGTGAATGGTCATCCAGAGAGAATTTTGAACCTGGGTCGCATAATGTCGTTTCAGTGCCCCTTGTACCACCAACAAAAATTTTGCTCCCACCACTTCGTATTAAGCTGGGCTTGATGAAAAATTTCATCAAATCAATGAATAAGGAGGGTTCAGCATTCCGATATCTCGAGAGTAAATTTCCTCATATATCTGATGCTAAACTAAATGCTGGGGTTTTTGATGGTCCTCAAATCGAACTTTGATCAAGGATACTCAGTTCGAAAACGCAATGACTCCAACTGAGAAGAATGCCTGGCAGGCATTCAAATCAGTTGTCACTGATTTTCTTGGCAAGCGTAGAAGTCCAGAATACGAGTCCGTTGTCGAAAACTTGATGGAAGCTTTCAAAGCTCATGGGTCGCGCATGTCCATAAAAATGCACTTTTTGTGGTCCCACTTGGACTATTTTCCTGAAAATTGCGGGGTTATAGTGAGGAACAGGGTGAACGATTTCACCAAGATATCAAAATAATGAAGAGAGGTACCAGGGAAACTGGGATATCAATATGCTGGCGGACTATTACTGGTGTTTGAAGCGAGACGTGCCCGAAGAAAAACACAGACGGAAAGCCAAAAAAACTTCATTCCTTCCTCAATAAACTTTTTTCCATATTCATTGTATGAATAAAAGTATTTATTCACACAATGTTTTCATTTTTCACGAGTGTTCTTATATTACTCGTATCTACAGTATTTAAGCTAAAAAAATCAATAAATTTGGGGATAAAATTGGACTTATAATAAATGGCCAATAGAGAAAAAACCTGACCTGATTGAGGAAAACCAATGTCATTTTCGAATTCAGCATGGTCGAATTATATAATATGAGTTGAAAAAACCCTCACAGCAGACAAAAAAATTTCATATGCATACCAGTGTAATGGGGTCTGTCATATGTAATACTCAAACTCTTTCCTCTATGGTTGGGAATGTGAGCAATGCGCAGCAGGCGTGCCTGGATATCCCCAACAAACTGGTGCTCCACTATATTGCTGTAAATATAGCACATGTCTGGGGGTGTATAGCCAGCATCCAATTTCTCCAATTTCATCTGACACATTAGGCTGGACAAGTCATGTTTTACCTCGTGAAATGTGTCTCTTTGGTAGGCTGATCGATATCGCCCCTCGGTCATAATTATGAACACTCTTTGGTCTTTAATATTTCTGTTAGCCTTTCATTTTAGGATTAGTGTATGTGCAGGGTTTCCTTTGTTTACGATTTTGTATACTAAATCAGTCGTAAGATTTGAGTTTTTTAAACACGTTTAAGTCTCTCACAACATCCTCAGCCGAATCATAACGGCCCGGATCTAGTGTCACTATTGCACTGTAATACCGTGCAACCTCAGTCCCGGTGATACGTATAGTTTCATCCCGAGTTACCCCGGCTTGTTCACACTCATCAGTGTCTCTAAGAATCGTAAAAACGGTATCTTTATAATCAATATTTAAAAAGAGGGTGTCCAATTGAATTTCACATATCCACACCTCATACGAATCACGACCCAATTCAATGGGTCCGTGGAGTTCTGTCACAAAGTTGGCTAGTGTGTTGTTAGGGTGTACAGACAGGGACGAGGAGGACGGGAGTGTGACGTAGAAATGGTTAGGAGCCATGTTGAATACTATTTAAGCTTTATTATTGCATCAGCTTTTATATAGGTGTTGAAGCTCTCTGGGCACCCTAGCCATTTCACCAGGTACATTTTTCTCTTTCCTGAACCTTTGCTTCCTAAAATTTTCTCAATTTTAAATACATTTTTTCCTAAATTAAATGCCACTTTCTGCAACTCCTCGCGGTAAAAGCCTCCTGCGACTTTTTCCCCATTCAAATCTTCAACGTAATACATCATTATCTCACCTTTAGGTTACATAGCCCTAACTTTAAAAATCTCACGTGTCCATCCTTGCTCAAATCCCTTCCCGAATTTATTTCCCGAATGCGACAGCCTTACATAATCATTAATTTTAAACGCGCAGAGTGTGGTGATGTTCCATCTCTTCTCACCTCTAGGCGCGTACGTACCTCTTTCTAAAACCTCGTTAGGTGTTTTCCCATCGTGCGATGGTGTGAGCGGTTGTAGGATGAGGCCAATGATTCCAGAATGTCTAGAAATCTGTATGTGTTTTTATGTGTAAAATAGCGGTGAATGCGTTCCTTTATGGTACGTTGAACTCTTTCAGCTAAAGAAGCCTTATGTATAGAATTGGTAGTGTAATAGCTGATATTAAACTCTGTCAACATGTTCTGAAAAGCACGGCCGATAAATTCCTTCCCTATATCCATACAAAAATAGCCAGGAACCCTGTTTTCTTTTAACCTCAGCGTTTTGGTGGCTTTAGCATCTGTTTCAGGTGATTTATTTTTCAGAGGAATTAGCCACAGATATCTAGATAATACATCTATTACGAATAGAAGGTAGCGGTAACCATCGTTATACACAGAATATCTTTGCATGTCTGTTAAATCTGCTTGCCAAATAGAGTCAATCGAAGCAGCTGTTGTCTTGGCTGTTTTAAACCTTTTTCTCACAGGCTTATGAAGTGTATAAGCGTCCTACTCCTGCAAAAATCTCTCAACATCTTTTTTTCCTACTCCGTAAACACTTCTGTACAGTCTATCTACGCCTCCGTAGGAGGCTGGGTTACAAATGTCATAATAACGTCTTCTTAATATGTTAGCCATTTGCGTATTTTAGAGGCACGTGGGTAGGGTTGACCGTTGTTTAACCTCTTCTTTCTCCTCTTCAAAGGTGTCACCGCCGGGGGTGATGGCGTCATCAGTTGTGTCACGTGCGTCCCATATTCCAATTCTTTTAACCTGTTCAGATTTCCTATCATTGTTTTGGGGACATTTATTTGTTGTAGTCTTGCTTTAATATGCTTCCATCCTGACGGTGAGGGCCTATCCCACTTTCTCACCAAATCATGGACGATGTCTACGATATTCAATCCCTGTACCTTTACTCCTTCCATAATGATCTCACCTGTATCGGTCCATTTTATGGCGGGGTCCTCATTCAATAGATTATAAAGACTTAAACCTTTATTCCTCAATGTATGTGGGAGGGTGCTTTTTAATACATGCTCGATATGTTGTGGGGTCGACCCATTAATCTTTGGTTGGTCAGCTCTATCGTCGGACACAGGTCCTACACCATGTCCATTAGGGTGGATCACTTTTCACTTTTTTAAAAGATTATAGCTGGTCAAAGTTTTTCCCATGATTTGGTTCAGTGGAAGTACACTGACACCATTTTTACCAAAATCGATCAATATTTAGGGGTCGCGCATCGACCTTGAAAATTTCAATTTTGGAAATTTGGCCAAATTGACAATTTTTTACTGAATAAAGATAAATCATCAAATGACCATATGTTCTGAATCCTCTCAGTGAAAGAAATCCTCTCAGATACTTACCCAGTTGATAGGACAAGTGGTTTAGAAGTTATACTCACCTTGAGATAGCATTAAAATTTAAAATACCATATTTGTCCCCGTACCTCCATATGCTGTCTGCCGTTGTCTGCTTTTTAGGATAAGATAAAACGAATAAGGAAAGATCAAATGTATTTTGTATTAAAACGGTTTACCGATATCACTAAAGGCACTTACTTCGGTGCCCCTAACTAGGTTCAAAAACTGTATGAATCGTGGTTAGAACACACGTCATCTTAAGGCGTGCGCCATGTACTCTCTCTGCTAACTCCCTTTCCCTCTGCTACGTCATCTTGGCAAGTGACGACTTCTTGAAGTCACCGAGATCTTTCCGGCTCTTTTCCACGAGCTGAAGAAGACCCTGCAGCTGTGACTCGTCTTTT
This sequence comes from Bathynomus jamesi, assembly GCA_023014485.1. Classification (NCBI taxonomy): domain Eukaryota; kingdom Metazoa; phylum Arthropoda; class Malacostraca; order Isopoda; family Cirolanidae; genus Bathynomus; species Bathynomus jamesi. The sequence goes on from JAJOZX010000534.1 coordinate 1,237,740, forward strand.
GTGACAGTGTTCGCGTAATCTTCTATCAGTTTTATCCCTCTCTCTGCCACGTCGTTGGTAACTTTCAGATGCGAGATGACATTCTTCAGATCACAGTAGTTCTTATCTTGATCCCACTTATTCACCGGCAGAGTGAGCCACGTAGACGCGCACACCTGCAGGCCTGTGAACACGAACCACGATGACTCATCGATCAGGTCCGGAAGGCGCGTCGTGTCATCAACCGAGACGTTGTCATACGTGAAGTCCTCGGGCACAGCGAGGCGGCACAGCTTCTTTGCCATCTCGTGCTTCACAGTGTCTTCCACTTTGTCACTGCAGAGGGCGAAAACGACGGTCTGAGGCCTCAGATACCACAAGTGCCTCCTGATCACTGCCAGTGAAGCCTCTGCAATCTCGCGATCCACAGCCCTGTACTGCAGAAGATGCTGGTACAACACAAGGTCATTCAGCGGGGCATCAGCTGAGACAGGAGCCGCCAGCCAGGCAGGTGCGTAGAGGAGTGCAGTAAATAGTACCACTCTCTGAAGTTTCTCTACCAGCTCGTCTTCGAACTCCAGCTGACCGCTGAACATCAGGAGCTTCGTGTAGTAGATGATCTGAAACGAATACGCACTGTGATGTATAAATACCGATACCACTCCATATAAGTTTGTTTAATGGTAAATTATTTATCTTATTTTTTTCTGGTAGGGACTTCAAATGGCTGTTTGCAGAAGGCAATACAATATTTAACTTCTAATTCAAAATACCAACCTTGGCCATCCACCTCGCATGATGGTAGGCTCCTGGGCGCATGAAGTGTGTGCCACGACGTGGCTGGGCCCCGAGTACCAGGAGTGTAATCTCCGCCACTCTCGGTAGTCTTCTCTGACAAGACCAGAAGCGGTGCCGAGGAACTTGACTGCCTCATCTCGGAGCTCCATCAGCCACGTCACCTCCGCCAAATGCTCGATCTCCAGCTCGCGATAAGTCGAGAGGTCGAGCTTGTCCCACCTGAAAGGGGAGTTATGAAAATATTGCATGAAAACGACTGAAGTTTCCCTTTTCGACTATTATTAACATCATTAGTAGAAGGACGCTGATATCTCAATTGCTCTGAAGGCAAAAAATCATTGGAGAAAACAAATGCGCCTTAGACTTGAAATTCACCTTCTCCTCAGATACTGGAACAAAGGTTCAGTTGGTGCTGTGGTTCTTCCAAACGCGTTGATGACCACTGCCCCCACGATGAGCTCCATAACGTGATGGCGACAGCCCAGCTGGAAGAGCGGTTTACCAAGCATGTTCTCCAGCCGGACCACCGCACCCTGCACCCTCCCTGTATTGGAGGAAGTTGTGTCGAAGCACAGTCCAATCACGTTGTTCTCGCATCCCGTCTTTGAGAGCACGAAAGGTCGCCTGGGCCTGGGACAGACCGGTGCCGTCAGCAACACTCGGAACGGCCAGCAACTTTCCTTCTGTGCATTGGGGAGCTTCAGAGATGAGAATCGCCTGGCGATGCTCCAATGATCCAAGAGAGTCCTGAAACGTATGTCATACATGCCAATCCATTATCGTCCACTGGAATATGTCAATCCACTGTCGTCACTGGAACATGTTAATTCACTGTCGTCCACGGTGAGGGCAAAACTGACCTTGATTACTTTACCGTCCCAGTGGACGACAGCATGCCTCGGAGATACGAAGGATTTCTGCACAGCTGTCGACACTTCACAACGATGTGCCACTCTTCCACGGCGAGACGTGTCCTTCGAGATACCGAATTTGTCCAGGTCTGCGGGCGGATCTGCCGAACGTAGGACTGCCGCCACGACACTTGCCACCTATGTGCGAAATTGAAAGGAAATTGACAAGGATGCGTATGGTTTTTATGTGACAAAATAATCACTAAATTTTCCGTCGTTACGTCTATTATATCTTTGTCAAGGAAAGATCATTACTGATATATACACACACCTGATTATTGGACATCCGGAAGCGATCAGCCACTTCAATAACAGCCGGTGTATTGAGGATGCGGTGAGGAAGGCTGATTGATACAGTTGATTCTCTCGGCTGTCGGTATGGTGGTTCTAGCTGTGATTCGGAGTTGCTCGATGATCTGCTTTCTATAGATTCATCGTCGCTCTCAGCTTCGGTTCCTAATTTCGTTTTTGAGGTGCCTGGCTAATCACGAGATTGTTGTCTTGAGAGTTGCCGTTTTCTCTTGAGAACGAACACTTTATCATTCCCACTCATTGTTGCCTGGCGCAAGCCCCGTTGATCTCGTAAAATTTAATATCTTCTTGTTTGTTGTTGTCTGAGAGCAGTTGACTTTTCTGTATCTCTTCAATAGCATCGGGAGCTCCGATGTCCCAGAGTTTGTTCAGATTTTCTGAAAACTTCTCCCTGCCTTTTCCCGCGTCACTGTCTCTCATCTTGCTCTTCTGCAGCGAGCGCCACTCTTCCCACAGTAACTCCAGTTTTCTTTCGCAGTTACGCCTCGTGATCGTCTTTATACGTGCCATGTTCCAAAATGCCAGAACATTGGCCACCGTGTCTTTTACGGCGGCCTTCCTGTCAGTAGTTTCCTGCTTGGCATAGAAGAAGTACTGGAGAACTTGATGGGTGGTTGGCAATTTGGCACCACCGATCGAGGAAGATGGCTGACCAATTAAGAAGACGTCCACGTCCGTGGCTGACCTTAGAGAAGGTGGTGCTGTTGTTGCTGCTTTCTCTTTTCCAGAATAAGTAACTTTCAGAGTCTTCCCACTCCTGGTTGTTAACAGTTTATCCATTGTACTAAAGTCTAGACTTATCAAACAAGAATCAATTGACACAGTTGATCTGTAAAAAGCAAACTGTGATTAGTAAAAATATTGGTCATAGACATAGCGTGTGTGTGTAATTGGGATTTTAGAATATTTTAAATTTTAATGTTATTTCTAGGTGAGTGTAACTTCTAAACCACTTGTCCGATCAACTTGGTAAGTATCTGAGAGGATTTCTTTCACTGAGAGGATTCAGAAAATATGGTCATTTGATGATTTATCTTTATTCAGTAAAAAATTGTCAATTTGGCCAAATTTCCAAAATTGAAATTTTCAAGGTCGATGCGCGACCCCTAAATATTGATCGATTTTGGTAAAAATGGTGTCAGTGTACTTCCACTGAACCATATCATGGGAAAAACTTTGACCAGCTATAATTTTTTAAAAAAAGTGAAAAGTGATCCACCCTAATGTCCATTGTTCCCCGTGCTGTGCCTAATAACCACGGGAATCTATGTCGGGTTCTTATAATTTTCGTATTCGTGAAGAAATTTCTGCAGAGCTTCTTGGTATAAGATTCTTTTCTCAATAGGTGTTTTTTCACTGTTTAATAGGGCTAGCAATTCGCTTTCCATTTTTTAAGCCTAGTTTTACAGGGATCTAGATCCGTGTCTGGATTCTTTGAACTTTGCAGTGAAGCATACACTTCGTGTTGAATCACTACCACTTTCTTCATTATATTAATCTAGTCAGTGAAGGAACCAAAACTGAAAATAAGATGGGGAGAAATGACCCTCCTCTTTGTACAATAATTCGTTTTTTCTTCCCTACAGTTTGACTTTTACGAGCGAGTGCACGTATTATGTTCTTGTAACGGCGTAGGCGAGCCTTCTGAGGTGGTTTCATTGATACATTGCATTTATAACGTTAAGACAGATTTCACAGATGCATTTTAAAAAGTCGGAGTCGATATTTTTAGCAAACATCTGCTGCATTGCCCGTGGCAGTCGATGACAGATTTTATTAATTCATGGTATTTCTTTAGCCTCTTTGTCATTCTGGAATATACACCGTTTCAGGCTCGTTTGGAAATATATTCGTTCTTAGAAGCACCCTAAACGTGTTTCGCGGATGAAGGTCGCAAAGCAAATATCCGTAACGCGGGCTTGTAGCTTCTTTATAAACTTCCAAAAACTCCTTACGCTGATTCGGGAACATTTGATTGGCTAATACACCAATTTGTGATACATCTCTATGTTGCGCGAATAAGACTAGATATTGTGTATTTAACGACACATCACGCATGTATCTATTTTTGAAAAATAGATTCTGATTGATGAAGAACACGCTTATTTTAAGATGGTGGGAGAATACTTTAAATGTCTCGGCAAACGTGACATCGTCAATTACAATGACTCTATGTTCCTTTCCCTTTAACGAATTAACATCATATCCACCTTTGTGGAACAAAATATCATCTTGGTAATCGTTAAAAACTGATTGATACGACGAATAGCACCATATAACTTTATGCACAAGTTTTGAGAACATCTCTCCCTTTTCTTTAATGATTTTAAACATAAACACAGTTTTACCACATCCTGTAGGTCCAGGAACCTGAATTTTTCTACAGAATCCATTTCTACCACGTCACACTCCTTAGTGGGTCATTTACAAAATATAATAAATATATAAGTGTTGACCCATATATTTTACAGTCTTGCTTTTCACTTCCACAGAACCGTGAATGACGATGAGGTACAACAACCTATCATCGACATTACAGATGACCCCGACGACAGTGTAGTTGTGATCACAGAATCCACCCCCGCTGACGAATCCTCACCAGCGATACCTGTAGCACGCGCTAGTTCAAAGCGGAGGCACGATGAAGACCCTACCACATCAGATATAAAGCGCGCCAGGATTGCCTCGGTTGTTAAACCACCAGTAATAGACCCCCAACTTTCTACGTCTTCCGACACAACCACCACAATGGTACCTTCCACAAATATACCCCCTTATTCAATTCCGGGTACATCCTCCACAGCAGCTTCTCATTCTGTTGAGGATGGCATTACATTCGAGTTGGTGCGCACCGCTACCCCCACCCCAGCCTTGACTAGAAATCGGTATATAGTCAGGGTTGATCCTAGTTCCATGTATCGCAATGGTGTTGAACACGGACTACGCCGCATAGTTGAACGTATTGTAGAGTTTGCCCTTCAGAACCGCGACGAACGTGAAGTCAGGACGAGGCTGTCCTTCGGGTTCGGGTCAGATGACGGAAATGTAGATGATTTTTGGGTAGTAATACCGTTCAGTCGTTTGGCGGCTGAAGATATAGAGTACATATTAGGTCGTATAATGCAGGCCTCTCAAAGTAGTATAGCCCTCAATATGGATAACTTCACGGTAAATACTGACCGTGTATTCCTTGTTGCTGGTCATAGTGCCACCCCTTATACTCTTAACTTCAATTCTCAGGCTATTTATAGACGGCATATAAACACCGATTGTGGTTGCGGCTTTATAGCAGTAGTCATGGCCCGTATGTTTACTGTACTAAATACACGGGTCAAAAACATTTGGTTGCCTACGGTAGTGCAGCCTGCCCGTAAACTAGCTCTAGACTGTAAGCTTGAGTTTGACTGTAATATACGTCCTGAAGAGCTGAGAAGGGTAGAACAGGAAATCAATGTTCGTATAGTTGTATTTGGAGTGGATGATCGTTGTAGGACTGTGTATGTTTTTAAAAGCAGTGTGAGAGATCGTACAAGGCCCCTACTTATTTTAGGACTGTCAGGGACAACATATCTACCCATCCGTAATATAAGGGACCTTTACGGGAGTTATAATAAAAGTCGAAAATATGGGCGACATCATGATTTGTGTAAGGGCTGTTTCGAGTTTGCGGATGATATAGTGAAACATTGTAAAGATTGCCACATGGTATGTGAGCAGTGTAAAAGCTCCAAATGTGATAGCCGTGTAGTCGAAGCTGAGAAGAGGGATTGTGGTGTGTGTGTCGACGCACATTTTTCAATAATATCTGTTTTCAGCTCCATAAATCAATTGGTACGTGCGGGAAAATGAGAATCTGTGAATGTGGTATGTTTCATATGATGGATAATTGGGGGAATTTCAAGCATAAATGTGATGAAATTCACTGTTCTACATGCCATGAGAAATATAAGGCGGATGAAGTAAAGCAAGTACGTTATATGAAAGATGCTAAGCCTCAAAATAACTGTGTACTACGATATAGAAACATACACGAACGCTGAAACCAAAGAGGTTATTCCACATTTACTTGTAAGCTAGACTATCTGTGATGAGTGTATGGAGATCGAGTGTGATGAGTGTCACAAATGTGGTAAACGGCAAACGTTTTTAAAACGAATGCCCACGATAGCCCTGTAAAACTCTTTGTGTCCTATATTGTCAAGTTAGCGGACAATTTTAAAAAAATGACTGTGTATATTCTGCCCATAACGAGTCAAATTTTACACAGTTCCTTTATAAGGATTGCTTGAGCACGAGTCATCTGAGATATTTACAGGTGATCCCTTGAAAAGAGGCAACAAGCTAATACAGATGCAAATAAGAGGTAATGTACAGTTTAAAGACACTTTATTATTCACACCTTGTAAATTAGCAAAGCTACCCAAGGTGATGGGCGTAGCCGCTGAAGTTTCAAAAGGATATTTCCATTACACGTTCCTCACTAGCGAAACTTTAAATTACGTAGGACTACCTCCATCCAAACATTACTTTAACTATGAATGTATGAGTACAGATGAACGTGAAGATTCTGACCGATACTACAACAGTTTTAATGAATCTATTGCGTTATTGCGTGAATGATGTGCGCGTGCTTAGAGTATGTTTCGAGGCCTTCAGAAGGATGTACATTAGGTTATGATTTTTTAATTTTTTGTCATAAATATTGTTTCCTGTATCATCAATCGATGAACTGTTGCTTGAAAACCAATAAAAAAGGGCCTAATTCTTCAGAATTAAAAGAAAATGTCACCCCGAAAGCAAATATAGTATATTAGTATATTCGAGACAGCTGCATTGCACCATTCTAGATTGGTTACCTAGTATTTTCTTGAATATTCCGGAATATTCCAGAAATACACGTGTCTGCCTTAAGCCACGCCCTCTCTGGCCTCTATATAAGTGTTGCCGGATGAGGGTCTCGCGCATTCGCTCCTCAGACAGTGCTGGTGAACAGAACACATATCACGTACAATTTATCATTAACGGAAAGTACTTGTTCCAAGTGAATTTATTTATCTCAGGTTATCTATCTTACAATGTCGCATAAGAGAAGTGCTAGTGAATGCGAAAAGGGCAAAGAAACTTGGACGAAGAATCTGGTGCAGTTTCAGAACTCACACAAAAGAAGAAACGTCTCATCAGAAATGTCACCTCTTTTCGAACGAAGCCGCTTGCCTCTCCAAATACATATTGCTGGAAGATACCTGTTTCTAGGCAACAATGTAAAAAGTAGAAAAGACCGGGCAAAGGTGATTTGTAATGAAGTCATTCAATTATGGGTAAATTTAATTTCCAACGTGTGTCTAATCAAGTTGTTCAAAGCAAGATCGAGAAAGTCTTGAAGACATATGATGAATGTGTACGGCGTGGCAAGTATTCAATACTGGATGAACTATTTGATATCACAAAATTAGATGGACAATGGCTATGCAGTGAGGACAAAAAGTTTTACGATCTGCAAAAGGAGAACAAAGGTGAAGTGGGATATGTGACTGAGAAACTAGCAGGCAAAGAAACTATCCATCCATCAAAACGAATAAGGAAAACCTCCAGTACTTGCGTGGCGTCCAATTCTTCTGCCATCGAGTCCATCGATGTGTTAGATAATGATGCAATAACGAGTGAAACAGAACCTAGTGACCATGAAGATGACTGTGAATCTTCCGCAAGAAAGCCAATGCGTAGACATTATAGCAAAACTGCAATTGCAACCAATTTAGTAATATCTTCAAAACTATCAACAAGCAAAGCTGCAAAAGTCTGCAAACAGCTGTCAAATGAAGGAATCAATATACCAACACCATCTCAATCAGGTATTTACAAATCAACGTTCAGAGAGGCAGTTCGACTGAAAGAAGAAATGAAAGAAACGCTGCAACTAGAAGATTGGTCATTGCATTTTGATGGTAAACATATTGATGCTAAGGAATATCAGGTGGTTGTTCTGAAAAATGAAAACAGAGAAGTCAAGTTAGGTGTGTTGTGTTTGGCAAATGGCAAAGCTGAAACTAACTCTGATGGAATACGGGCTCTTCTGGATGAGCATAACTTATGGAGCAGCATAAAAATGATGGTAGCAGATACAACAAGTGTCAATACAGGAAAATTGAATGGAGTTATAGTCAGACTACAAAGATTGTTTGCAGAAAAGGGGCTTCATAAGCCACAATTCATTGGCTGCCAGCATCACGTACTGGACCGAATACTTCGTGTGGTGATGGATGACGAACTTGGAGGTAATAAAACATCACCAAACATTGATTACCCTTTTGTTTCAGACATCATGAAGAAATATGACGAACTTAAAGCAAATTTTGAAAATGGCGAGGAAGAGATTTGTGAAAGTTCAGGATGGCGTGATGACATGAAGTTTCTGTTTCATCTAACACGTGTTTTTCGGTTTCTTGAAGAAAATGGCAGATTTCCAAAGGTACATTTTCGAAAAATACCAAACATCAGCAACGCCAGATGGAATTCAAGAGCAATATTAGCAATCCTAACCTATATACTTCTACCAACACGAAGAGAATCTCTGCATAAGATTTGCAGATTTATTTCCTACGACTGGGCAGACTATTGGTTCAGCAATCAGATGTATAAGAAAGATGATTATCATAAATTGCCCAATATCTTGCAACAATACCGAAAAGCACTAAATACTCTGGAAAATCACTGGAACAGAGACCCATCTGCAATAGCTATACCAAGGAGCAACCAATGTGCGGAACGTGCCATTAAGGTGATGCAAGAACTTTACGTAAACTGTAAAAATAAAGACAACCTTACTCACAGGTTTATTTTAAGCAATAAGTAAAACAATTAAAACAATAATAGAGTAAATGTATAACATTGTATTTGTATAATTAATATGTATTGTATAGGTATAATGTTGTATAATATAATATATGTTTATGTATAATAATTGTGAAATAAACATGCAAATTTCTATTTATTATTTTATTAATTTTTTATTTTTTATTTTGGGGTGAGGTTTTTTCAAAATATATCGAAAAAACTGTTATTTTCATTGTCAGGGGGCAAACGTTCATCGATTTATGATACAGGAACATGAGGTTATAAAAATGTCATAACCCTAATGTACATAGGCCATTTCAAATGCGATCCGTTGCAAGTAGCAACCACAATCGCCTCATTATGTTTTACGGTGTTCAAAAATAACTTCATGCCTAAAGACACCTTAGCCATTATTCACAGAAACAATCCTCGCAGGTAAAGCATGCCCGCAACACGGGTGAAGTACCCATTAAGATTAATGGTCGTGTTTTTTGGGTTGATGGTCTAAGTGAAAACCGTGCCACTGGTGTGAACACTGTGTACTCATTTAATGGTTGCTGGTGGCACGGATGCCCACGTCCTGAGTGTGGAATCGCAGGAGATATCCACGGTAGATCTCCTGCCGACTGTCTTGCGTGGACCCGCACCTGATCAGCTTATAGTATGCCAGTTCACTCACAAGGTCTTGTGGGAGCATAAGTATGATGCACGGATGGAGACAGATGGGCAGCACCGTGAAGAAATAAAGACGATCAAACGTTCAATGGTGCTGGATCCTCTCAAATGCGGTGATAGCTTATTCGGAGGGCGTACAAATCCCTTCAAGCTATACTTTCCGCCTACGGAGGGTGCGAAACTCCATTACTACGACTTCTGTTCTTTATAACCCTACGTGATGAAGAACAATCTGTATCCAGTAGGTGCACCTGAGAAACTGGTGGGACCTGACTACCCACCATCGAGGAGTTCTAAACAAATTTGAACGGGTACTCTTTCGGCCTTTCTTTCGTAGACGTGCTTCCCCCTCGCGATTTAAGGATGCCGATCTTACCCGTCGTTATCGATCACAAGCTCATGTTTCCCTTGTGCGTGAAGTGTGCAGAAGAGAACAATGGTGATTGTAACCATACAACCCACCAGCGTAAGATTAGAGGTGTATTTACAAGTCCAGAGCTGGATCTAGCTGTTCGCCAGCCATGGCTACAGCATATTGAAGATACATGAGTGTGGAGGTTTCAGAAGCTACCCAACCTTTTCACGCCATATATAAACGCTTTTTTGAAAGATAAGGTCGAAGCATCAGGGTATCCGCGAGGAGTTGATACCGAAGATGAAAAGTCGGCCTATATTCAACGTTACCGTGATCGTGAAGGTATACAGCTTGACCGTTCCCAAATTGTAAAGAACCCTGGCAAGCGCTTTAGTGGAAAGTTGTGTCTAAACAGTCTTTGGGAAAAATTTGCACAGAATACCGGCAAAGGGAACGTTCATTTGGCACAAAGTTATAGTGAAGTCTGGGATTATGCCAACGCTCCCGATAAAGAGGTCATGGAGATCGTGAATGTAGGTAATACTTACATAATAAAGTACAACAGTACCGAATTGGCCACAGATACCTCACAGGTTACAAACATACCTGTAGCCAGCTTCAGAACGGCCTACGCACGCATCAAACTTTGGGGCTTATTGCATTCTCTTGGGTGGAGGGTTTTGTACGCCGATACAGAGAGTGTGATATTCACAGAGAGGGAGGGTGAATACATGCCTCCTATTGGTAAATTCCTCGGTGAGTTGACTGACGAGATCAAGGATGAGTATGGAGACATCGCATACGCCGACTCTTTTGTCTCAACAGTGGCAAAAACTTATGGGGTACGGGTGAGGGTGGGGGAGGATATGAAATATATCGTGAAGGCTAAGGGTATCACGCTCAACCAGGAGAATCGGCGGGTCGTTAACTTTGATTCGTTGAAGGATCTAGTGGGCTTGGATGATGATGATAATGGCTACCGGGCGCCCCAACTAACTAAAGGCACCCATAATTTTCGGGCGCAGAAGCTGGGGGGCGTGAAAGAACTTAAGGGTACAAAGGTGTGTCGGAACACCTATAAGAAACGTTAGCAGGTACCTGCTACCTATGATACCGTACCCTTTGGATACCATAATCTTTGATATGTCTATTGTTAACTTATTTATTACACTTATTTGTAAATATATATACCTTTTAATATTTCGTTTATTAAATAAATCGTGTTTCAGTTAGCGTTTCACTTTCTCCTTTGTGTGTGTGTGTGTGTGTGTGTACACAGGAGAAAGTTCTAAGCTCCGCCCACTGTAAGATTGAGTACGTGACTCCTGCGACTAACTGGGCTTCCCTGCATGCTCAGTTGATCGCAGTAAGCCCTGGACCTCAGACGTGTATTCTCCCGCGTAGACAGAAAATAGTAATGGCTACCTTTAATATTGCGTGTTCGACGTTTATGAAGTGGTATTCGGCTAAGTGTCAAGATATAGTGGATACTGAAAAACTTCCTAGTCCACCCTCTTTTGATACTTTTAAGGCTACATTGAATCGTGCGAAGGAGCAAGAGGTACAAATACTCTACGGCTATTCTGGCGAGAACATTGTAGGATTTCGTAATATAAGTGATGTATTGAACTACAGTGCCCGCGAAAAGTATCCGATCACCCTTGAAATTTGTATTTTTTACATAAAAAAACAATGTTTAAATGTATACTAACCTTATATTAGTATTTTGTCATCTGTCCTTTGGTTTGGATGACTTGTTCTAGACGTTTTGGCATGGATTTAATCAAGTTTTAACAAACTTCCACTGATATTTCCTTGCACCATACCTTTTTGATGGCCTCTTGTAATTTTTCGACTGAGCCAGTGTCGTGGCATTCAACCTTATTTTTTATTATTAGCCACAGATTTTCTATCGGATTGAGATCTGGACTATTACCAGGCCAATCCAAAATATCAAATTTATTGTCAGTAATCCATTTTGTCACTATTTTGGCCCTGTGACATGGTGCACCATCATGCATGTATGTTTTTGTCCTTTGGATTGCCATTGCCATTGGAAGTTTATCCTGTAGCATTGCTAAATACCGTGCACCATTCATAGTTGTGTTCTTCGGAAGAAAATATAAGTTTCCACGCCCATAGTAACCGAAACAACCCCAAACCATCACACTTGGAGGGTGCTTCATTGTCTTTAGGGTGTATTTAGGGTCCATCCTATTTGAGCCAATAGGCCGGCGAACCTTTTTTGGACAACTTCTGAATGTCAAAAATGTCGACTCATCGCTAAATAAAACCTTCTTCCAGTCATCAACAGTCCAATGAATGTATTTTTTACAAAATGCGACACGTTTTTTACGCATTTTTTCATTAATGAACGGTTTCTTAGCAGCATGGCGAGATGGTAATCCGAGTTCTTTTTGGAGCCACTCCTGGATAGTTCGTTCAGAAACACCAGATAACAAATTATTCATATTAAATTTTATTTCTTTCGCAGTTATTGTTGGGTTTTTCAATACTAAACGTTTCATAAGTTTGTCTGTTCGCGAATTTGTTTTTCTCGGTCTGCCAGATCGTTTTTTAGGGACTGGCGTGGTTAGGCCACCATTTTCTTAGCCCGTGAAACCCATAAATTAACGGTACTTTGGGATATGTTTAATTCCTTAGCTATCTGTCTCTGTGATTTCCCACATGCATGCAAAGCAACAATAGCACCTCGACAATCACTCTTAAGTTGTTTTATAGCACACATTATATATAAATTTTATTTACACCACTTTCTGTAAAAAAAAAAAAAATATCAAGAAATTTATACAAACAGTGAAATCTGACAAATTTGAGACACAGCCACCCGCAACGAAGGCTACCAGAACACTAATTTGAGAATGCGTTGGATAGCTCTCATATCAGCGAGCAACCTCAAAGTTACCAGATGTCGCTAGAACAAATAGAAAGTGAATTACGTGTCTCTGAATATCAAGGGAAAATATTGTATTTTCTTGAGTGATCGGATACTTTTCGCGGGCACTGTATGTTGTAGGACTAAACTTTATAAAAGCTTACATATACCGTGAGGTAGAAGAAACAACACGTGCAGAAAAGAAGCAACGGATATGGATAGTGAGCCTTGTTGATGAGTGGTTGACAAGCGATATTATGTCATGTTGCATCATACCAATTACTCGTACCCTGCGACTGAGAATATAAATCTTGTCATCATGGAGACTCTTAAGTATTTTTATCACTATATTAATATACATCATGACGAGGTTTGTAGTGAGGTTGTGGCTAATGGCCTGTGTGAGTTTTTAACAGACCTTAGAGACGAGTATCAATTCTTAAAAAAAAGGAAAAATATGGTCATATGTTTCTCTCAAATAGCGCTGGATTGGGAAGATGTTTAGTTTGTGGAAATGAACGTCTGGTGAGTGATAAAACATTAAAACCGATATAAAATGTGTTTAGTTCGTCAAAATCCCCCTATGCAAAAATGTCTCGTGCGTATTCTGGGGAGTGGGAGAGATATAACATTAAAACCGATATTACATCATGTATCGGAAAATTTCTCAAAACATCTACCCAATATAATGGGATACAACTATTCATGTTGGAACAGCGTCGTACACGTTTCATTAGCTTATGGTGTGACTCACTCCTCCCGTCGAGCCGATCCGTTGCATGTGGCTTATAGTCATCTCAGAGCTTGAGCCGACCGGACGTGCGCTCCTCGAATACGATGGAACTTCCTTTTAGCAGCATTCTCAACGCCGTGTACGATATGTCCGTGACGAAGTCGTTGCGCGTGTTCAGGCGTAAATCCGGTGTCGTTAACTACAGTCACGGAAAATAGAACTGGGACCTTTCCATATAAACTCCATTGTCAAGCTGCCCCAGTTTAATTTGCCAGAGTGACGAAATAATCTTGCGGTGTCTGGCAACTTGCCAGGAAGCAGAGCGTGAGTATGGGATAAATCAACAGCTCTCAGTGTGCATGTAGCAGTTGTGGGGAGTGTTACTGCCTTTACCGCTCCAACCTAAGTGCACAAGATTACGGAGCTTGTGCTTTGTGACGTTATAATTTTTTATTCATACAGTGAATATGGGTGCTACCAATCTTTCTAAAGAGGAGAAAGCACGTATTATTGCTTGAGGGCAAGAGAGAGTCCCATCAAGGAAATTTGTCGTGGTAGCGGCCGGGGGAAATCCACCATTATGCGCTTGCTTGCTGCGGCTGTGGGCCAACCACCAAACGTTGTTCCTGCCTACAAACCTTACCGTGGTCGCCCTAGGAAGACGACAAAGTCCACAGATAACCTACTGCGGCGAGAAGTTATCAAGAACCCACAAATGACCGCCTCCCAGCTTAAAGGAAGTCACCCAAAATTGCTACACCTTTCAGTGTATTCCAAGTCGTGCTGGTAAGGTGAGACGACCCCCCAATGTTAGCCGATACCACCTTTTGTACACCATCTGCACCGTCAAGCACCCGACATCAGTGATGGTTTGGGGGTTGTTTCAGTGGTTCTCATGGGCGCGGTGGTCTGTATTTCTTGCCGAAAAACACCACCATGAATGCAGACAGGTATATTACTGTTTTAGAGGACCATCTGCTTAATTTTTACGAAATACACGGCGCCAGTGTTTTCATGCACGATATTGCGCCTCGTCATAAGGCGAAAAAAGTGTCAAAGTGGCTTGCTGACAATAATATTAACGTGCTGAAGTGGCCAGGAAATAGTCTTAACCTGAATCCCATCGAGAACTGCTGGAATGTCATGAAGCAGAAGCTTTCAAACATCGACACCACATCACTCGATAGTCTGCAGCGCGAGATCAAGTCGTTGTGGATTAAGAACATGACCTTGGATTGTTTTCAAAAACTGAGTGATAGCATGCCGAAACGTCTCCAGATGGTCATCAAGGCCAAGGGCAACATATTAATATAAGTGTTAAACTGCTCATTTGTCATATTTTCAAAGTAGGCCAAATTCTATATGGAAAGGTCCCAGTTCTATTTGCCGTGACTGTATGTACTGGAAACGGCTTGTAGACAAACAAATAAACAGAATGTTGTTTATTTAAGTGTCGAGGAGATGAATAGAATCTTCATGATAGTTGAGAAGTGGAGTGAGGATCGTTATAAAATTCCTACAGGTGTAGGTACAAGAAGAGAGCAGATTAGTGACACCCCCTCATATGCCGTTGTTTGTACGTTGTGTATAAATAACGATCGGCCATGCATTGATATACGGCTGATGTGGAAGAATGCTTCTGTTAATAACGCTCTTGTCCCTACGCGAAACCGTTTCATCCTCTACAGAATGTTTGAAATCGTCGGATTCAGCAAGCTGAAGCCTATATTAGACGCACTTGTTACGGATATGCTTTATTTTGATACGGTTCTTGAATACGCATACACCGCTCTGCTCGATGGGTTTACCGAGTGTAGGACTGAACAAGGTGAGAATAGTCTAGAGCTGGATGCTTAATTAAAAAGTTTAGACGCTTTGAATTATCATAAACTTTGGTACAAAGCACTTCAGCTGTACATGGCTGAGCTCACCTACATCGTTCACCCTGAAGAACTATTTCTTTATATAATGAGCAGCTGTCGTAACGACTTAGAAGATTATTAAAACTGCCGCTATGCAGTGTGAAGAAGCGTTCACGATTGAAAAGCTCGGGTCGGTAGAAATAAACCCTCGATTGGAAAGGCGTGTTTATAAACTTGTATTTAATAATGATGTTGTGGCTAACGATGATATCTTTGTGCGTGCTTTTGAGTGTATTGTAGGCGTACTTAAAGATAACTTGCCAACCGGATTTAAAGTGGGCACAAAAATAGCACTGAACGATATGAAGGGCATTTATATAGAGTACAGGTTTCCCTATAACTTGAGCGGTGAAATAATATTAAACCGCGTATACTGTGTAGTTCAAAGCAATAACGATGTGATTGTAGACTCGATTACGTGTGAGCTTAGTGTTTTGCGCAGTAGAACAAAGTGAATGTACAAGAGAAATATATATATATTGATGGTTATATGGCTATATTGATGGTTATACGTTTTGTATTTCTTATTTTTTTATTTTGTGCAGTAGAAGATAAAGTGTATGTATTTATTTTCAATATATTTAACATAATTGTGAGTATATATATATATATATATATATATATATATATATATATATATTTCTTCTGTACTGCTATATTCATGGTCATACATTTTGTATATCTTATTTTTTTATTTTTTTATTATTTTGTGCAGTAGAAGATAAAGTATATGTATTTATTTTCAATATATTTAATAATTTAATATAATTGTGTACATATATATTTCTCCTGTACTGCTATATTGATGGTTATATTTTTTATTTTTTGATTACATACATATTCCTCGTTCATATTTCTTATACTATTATTATTTTTTATTTTAGTTTTTGATCATTCCAATGTATATTTATTTTCTATATATTTACAATATTTCGTCTAAATAAACAGAATGATGTAATGGTGTTTTATTTAATTCTTTTGGTTGTAAACGATAATTAATTATACCAAATGGCTGGTTACGCCTACTAAACCGACTGACGGATTTCTATGCCAACTGCCAAGAATATATTTTATGCTTTAATTAAATAAATAGCACAATCTGGCAACTCAACCAGAAAAAGCCATTTACGCCTTCTAAACCAACTGGCGGATTAAGCCAACTGGCGGATTTACACCTTATAAGACAGCGGGCGCTCGGCTGAAGTCTTAATATGCACTTGGCTCCTGCCAGGTGAACACCTCTCTTCCTCTCTCTCCTTCTCCTCTCTTTCTCTTGGGGGATAACTCCGCCTCCAAGTTTCATAACCCCTTGTTGCTCCTGCAACATTCCCCCTCCCCCTTCATTGCATAACCCCTCCCATTATTGAATAACCCTTTGCAACATCTTGCAACATTGATCATTATCGCATTGCAACGTTCTTGCACTCGTCCATTTTGCTCCCATACTACTGCTGTCCTTATATATTACTGCAGAAAGTATGAAAGAGAGTGTCTTTAGCTTCACTTGTACAAAATCGAAAGTTCCTTATGTCATATTCGCTTTAGTACACAGGCTTCGAGATTGTTTTCTTATATCCGAGACATCACTCAAGGAGCTGGTAATAGTTTGACCCAAATACTTAAACTCTTGTACTTCCTCAATTACTTCACCATTCATTTTAAACCTTATATCAGTTGGCTAATTAAAGCTTTTAGGATGAAATTGCATAACCTTAGTTTTTGTAACATTAAAAAGAATATCATGTTTCTGCGAATACACTTTGCAGACTATTAGTAGCCGATCCAGACCTTTAACAGAGGGACTTGTTAACACCATATCATCGGCATAAACTAAGTTATTTATCCTTGTGTTATCTATACAACATCCCACTGTTGCCTCATTAAGTGAAGCAATTAATCCGTCAATATACACATTAAGCAGCATAGGGGAGAGCAAGGAGCCTTGTCTCACCCCGCAAGAGGAGCCAAAACACTCGGATTGTACATTGCTCCACCTAACAGTGAAAGATTGGTAGGAATACCAAAATTTCAATACATTTAATATGTACATGGGAACCTACCTGTCATGTAGTTTTGCAAATAAAATATTGTGGTTCACCCTATCATATGCCTTACTTATATCTAAGAAACAGTTATAAATAGTTGAATTACTGTCAATGTATTTAGAAATTGTTTCTTTAAGTACATAGAGACACATGTCATTTGAGTGGGACCGTTTAAAGCCAAACTGATTAGAAGATGTCCATAGGAAATCATTTAATCGGAGTCACAAGAGTTTTTCTAGTAGTTTCGAGAAGCAGGAAGCGACAGCAATAGGCCTGTAATTATTGCTGGACATGTCTCCGTTCTTATTTTTGACCAGGGGCAAGATGTATACCCTCATGAACTCTGTAGGGATATAGCTATGAGCAAGCATGGCTGATGAGAGCAATGATATAAGCAGACATACTACGTCATTGGCATATTTTAAGTGCTTATTAGATAAGTCATCTACCCCTGACGCAGAACCAGTCTTTAACTCTGAAATTAACCTCTTTACTTCAGAAAATGATATCAAAGTATTTTCCCTTGTCCCTCCCACAGTCGTTTCGCTACAATCTATCTTAAGATTATCCCTACTCACACTGTTTAGAATGTTAGAGTAGTGGTTTTTCCATAGCTTTGCAATTTCATCTGTGTTCATAAAGATAAACACTTAATATAATCGTGAACAGCGTTGAACTCTATGTAGTTTACTAGTTTTATACAGTAATAAGGTTCCATTAGGACTACTGTAAATCTATATGAACAGCTACTACAATACAACTTTTTATGTACTAGTGAATGCGAAATGTTTACCAGCATGAAATTTTCGCGTTTTTCGAGTAAGCTATAGTTTACGCAACAATAATCAGCAGGCGAAAATTTGACAGTTTAAACTAATCTTTGGAAGATAGTAGGAAAATAAAACTTAGATTATTAAAATACTTTATTTGAAAAGTAAATTCAGTATATTGTAATAAAATATTGTAAAGTAAAAGCAGTAAAAACATTTTGGGTCACCTGAAGATCAGGGCCCCCAGCCTCAATTACCAAATGATATCTTCGCTAAAACTAACAAAAATATCACTACTTAACCTAACCAATCGTCAAGGGCGTACAGTTGACCTAACCGGCCATTCAATTTAATTTATAATTATATTTGGTACTGTAAAGCAAAAAACAAGATTACATGGGGGCCCTGATCTTCAGGTGACCCAACATTCTAAATTATACTGTATTATTACTGTATAACAAGAATGTCATGAATGTTGCTAATTTCCTAACCCTTCCGAATGGTCTCCCTAATTTTGTGTAGGTTATCCCATGCAGAGACAATCCATTTAGCATGAATAGGTGTCAGTGTGGAGAGCTTCAAATCTATCTTACCGAGAGTTTCATTTACGTTGAGTGCTGCTGAAACTTTATCAGCATACCAAGAGGTAAAACCTCCTTGATATACGACCTCAACTTCGACCAATCTCAGTCCAGAATAAATTTCGTCATTTATAACGTCATTTTAATCTGTAAGATTCAGTGATGTATGTCACATCCGCATCCGCATAAAATTCAACACCCGCATCCGCACCTGCGGGATGTGGATGTTGCGGATGTGTACTATTTATTGAAGCACAATTTGCCCCTCATTCAGTTCAAATACTGAAACTTGTGCAGTCTTCATTTGATCTTTAATGTAACTGGCAATATCTGTTGTGAGTAGGTTGGACGCAGAAGGAGAGAGTGCAATGCAATTGCAAATGTTGATCAATGTTGCAAGAGCGCCAGGACCACTGCCAACCCCCCTTGTTGCAAGGTCCCCCCAAGGGGAGGAAGGTAGTTGCAAGAGCAACAAGGGGTTATGCAATTTGGAGGCGGAGTTATCCCCCAAGAGAGAGAGAGAAGGAGAGAGCGAGGAAGAGAGTTGTTCGCTTGGCAGGAGCCAAGCGCATATGAAGACTTCAGCCGAGCAGCCGTTGTTTTATAGGCCCCTAATCAGCTAGTTGGCTTAATCAGCCAGTGCCTTCAGGCACTATCAGCCAGTTGGCACAGTGTATACATCGTTTTGGCACGTACACACCCGTCCATACGCGCATAAAATATTACTCGCACACGATTATATGCGCCGGGTTCGAGACCCGGTAGCGGTGCGTCCTTCCACGGTTGGTAGATAAATGGGTAACCAGAGTTCCCTAGCAGGGATCTCTCTCGCGCGCTCTCTCTTATATATATACCTCGTTAAACCGTAGAACTAGGGCGGGGCGAAAAGTTTGGCTTTCGCCAGAATGAACAATTCGGGCCGAAGCCATCGAAAGCAAAGTTTGTCCTATATATGTACAATTATCTCTCTCTCTTTCTCTCTCCCTCTCGCTCTCTCTCTCCCTCTCTCGCTCTCGCTCCCTCTCTCTCCCTCTCGCTCTCTCCCTCTCGCTCTCGCTCTCGCTCTCCTTCTCGCTCTCGCTCTCTCGCTCTCGCTCTCTCGCTCTCGCTCTCTCTCTCTCGCCCACCCTCAGGGTCTATGGCTGGGTGAAAAGTTTTACCTTCGCCAGAATGAACAATTCGGGCCGAAGCCATCGAAAGCAAAGGTGATCCTATATACGAGTATGTACAAATCTCTCTCTCTCTCTCTCTTTCTCTGGAAATTTCTCTGGAAATTGGCGCAGAAGTTTATGATATCGAAATAAACTTTGGCGTTTAATGATCCGCATCCATCACACATCTGGTTTTTTAAAAATTTATTTATTGTATCATTCGCGAAATTTTAGCCCAATAAACTTTCACAGAGGGGAGAATTGTCTCGAAGGGCTGAAGAACTTTGTGCGCTGGTGGTTTTTCCTTTTTCTTCATGGATTGATGCTCTACGATATTGCTGTAAATATAGAAATTTGTTGGGGACACGCAGGCGCGCCTGCTGCGCATTGCACACATCCCCAACCATAGAGGGAAAAGTTTGAGCAATACATATGACAAGCCCCATTATGTGAATGTTGCGACTAATCTATTAACCAACATCTCGATATATATATAAGAACGATTGAGGGAAAAAATTTCCCACTCGGTGATGGGAGCTTAACAGTGGAACTACACTTTCGTCGTTTATAATGACCCGAAGGCCATTCACAGTCTATCAAGGGGTGAGATATCAGCGTGGGAGTGGACTTGGATCCATTTTTTCATCCATACTACGCACCGCTGTCCCACTGTTGAAGAGGGGTGCCAGGTACCTAGGGAGGAAGGCGTTACAAACAGGTTTTAACGCGGCAGAAGTCATACTGGGTGGAACTAAGCCTAAAAAAGCTCTAAAAAAACATTTAAAACGTACACGGGACGAAATCTCATCAAAGATGCAAAGAGAAAAATTTGTGGTGGCGGAAAGAAGAGAGCTGCCAGGAAGAAGGGGTTACCATTACGTGGCGCTAAACGTAAAAGGAAATAAAAAAAGAAGTGCTCTAAGCGTATGAAGCCTATGGCTGATCATTTTTTAACTGATATAAGCTGAGGACACTACTCTCACGAATCATAGGCTGATTACTACTTGTCGAGAGAGGTGGCACTATTTCTGACTCGTCATGGCGCGTTTCATCCATCCGTGTAGTTCACAATGCTGTAAATCGAACTGTCCCTCTTTGATATGCCCCCCACTCAGGTCTATTGAGCGTAGCGACTTTATTATAATTAACCCATTAAACACAATTAGTTCGCCGAGTGCCCCTGTAGAATTCGTGATACCCAGCTCAAGCCCTTACTTTTTTGACCCGAGCTGCATGCACATGTACGCTAAACTGCGTATAGCCCATTCAGATGGAACTGACTGCGATGATATATACTCAGCATACCCTGAAACCAACTTTTTACACTCCATATTCAGCCAGTGTGAGGTGTATTTAAATCAGGTTAACATCTCGGCAGGAACGAGGTATTATCACCTATGAGCCTATCTGGAAAATGTCCTCAACTTTTCAAAAAAAGCGAAGGGCACCTTTTTAACCACCGAGGGTTATTATCAGACTAAAGATGAAAATGGTATAAAGGAAAAATTAAAAAATTCTAAAAAAAAGATATACGAGTGTTTTGGACGTCTTCATACAGATTTCACATTCCAGGAGAAACTGCTTATGAACGGGGTGGATGTGAAGTTGAAGCTTACCCCCACGATTCCTGAGATCTGCATAAATCTGGGGTCTGATCAAGAAGAATGTGCAAAACCCGTTGTGATTCACATTATGGAGACGTATTTGCGTGTACGCCGAGTGAAAATAAGTTCGCCAAAACAAATAGAAATTGAGAAAGACTTAATACACGCACAGTAAAATACCCAATTAACAGGGTACAGATCAAACTATACACGGTGCCCGCCGGGTTGGCCTCGAAGCAACTAGAAAACGTGGCCCTGGGAGTCCTACCTAAAAGGATATTAATTGGAATGCAGGACCACGCCTCGAAGAATGGAAAATAAAAAAAGAGTGCCTTTAAATTCGAGAATTTCGGCCTTAAAAATATAACTCTATACGTAAATGGCATCGCGATGGGAGGGACTATGATTACGGACTACTCATCGGACGCTGTGTTCCCGCTCTGCGCGAGAGCTTATAATAATCTGGCTCATAATGCAGGAGCATGTGACGAGCTTGGGTTTGGCGTAGCGCAGAAAGAATTTGCCGAAGAATTTAACATTTATTCATTTGATATTACGCCTGACTTGTCTGCTGGCGTAAATACACACTTAAGTCCACAACAGAGTGGGAATATTTCAGTCAGGTTGGAATTTGCCAAGCCTATAGACGCTCCTCTTAGTGTACTCGTGTACCTCGAATCATAAGCACTAATAGAAGTTGACCGTTTCAGGAACGTGGTCACAGACTTTTGAAATGGACTCCAGAAAGTAATGAAAAGTGTTCGAATTACACGTTCCAAATTTATCGGTGTGTTTGCGAAGAATGAAATATTGAAATTGCCAACTACGAGAAACTGGTACGGGATTATCGTGAGCACCGACATTGTGGCGGGTGAGGGGATTCATTGGTTTGCAATCTATTTTAAAAATAGGGAAAGAATGTACTATTTTGACTCACTCGGCACTCAGCCCTGGAATGATCCTGTGGTTGTACAATTTATCGAACAGATACATGTAACTCAGATTGTATGGAACCCGTATCGCTTTGAAGGATATTATAGTAACACGTGCGGCATGTACAACCTCTTATTTCTTATGCACATGTCACGTGGGAAAGGATTTATAAATATTTAAAAATTATTCCATTTGTGCGACACTGAAATGAATGATAAAACGGTATGCAAACAAATTAAAAACAAGTCCCCGTTGTTAGCACCCGCTGTATTGTGTAAAGGTTTGTATCTATATTGTGCAAAGGCCTATTTGTCGCCATTAAGATTTATTTAATGGACACTGGTTCCGCTTTGTACATGTTTTCTACCATTTAATAAATTAAGTGAAAAAACAATGTGTTTTGTTCTTAACACCCAAAAAAATACTTACATTAGTTCCTCGATGACCTGACATTTGTTGGACCGGATGTGAGCCAATATCTCGACCTGTGTGTTCAGGTCGCTGGGTTGGTTGTGCGGTAAAGCATCCATAGCATTTATTCCCCTTTCATCAAAACGAAAAGTAGCTATAACACGATCAAGTTCCGCATCGGTCCTATAAGGAGAAGTTAACATGATTAGTTCATGCTGAATCAAATAAAGTTAAGTAAAAATAAATTAGTTTAATTAAAGAGATACAATAAGGGAAAATCCCGATTAGGACGCATGGCAAATTGTAATCACAAAGCAGATATCCTCACAGTTTTCAAAAGTAAGCATCGGGATAATCTTAAGTTTTTAATATTTCTAAAATCCTACCTGTACAACTTTCTGTAAATTTTTAAATTATTAAGAAATGTACAAATAAAACAACACCATATATATATATATATATATATATATATATATGCCGAAATAACCACGAAGGAAACAGACAATAATTAATAGCAAGTGCACTAATTTACAGCTCAAAAGGAAAATTAGCTGAGTGTGCTAAGACATCTCAGAGAATAATTAAAAGCGAGAATGCTAATTTACAGCTCAAAAGTAAGCTTACCTGGGTGTCCTACGCTTCGTCTGCCTGCAACGGGTGTCGAATCAGCAAACAATTCTTAATAGTTTTTAATATTTCTATTGTATCTATATTGTGTAATGGTGTGTATACACTTCCGCTTAAATCACAAACTAATTTTCAAAACATGTATTATGGCATTTATAAGTTAATCCACCATATATATATATATATATATACCGAAATAACCGCAAAGGAGACAGAGAATGAGACAATAATTAAAAGAGATACAATAAGGGAAAACCCCGATTAGGGTGCATGGCAAATTGTAATCACAAAGCAGATATCCTTTCATTTCGCTTTATCATGAATTTTAAAAAATTATAATACATGCAATGAATGAACCTGCATACATAATCACAAATTAAATACATCTATGCGAAGTCGTTAGCGGAAAAATCGTTCTCGATGCCACAAATTTCTGTAACAACCTGCGTTGAGAGAAGTTCATTCTGGTCAACAGCGTTAAAAAGATAAATTGCAGAGAGTGATTGGACGTCTTCATCTTCAAACAATTCGGGTGAATTGTATAACTGACTCATGGTTGGTATTTCAAAAGCACTAAGCGAGAAAACTACTGAAATGAGGTCCTGAGAAGAAAGTGTCCCCTTTTATAAACGGGATCGTGATCAACCTACAACACACGAAACGCGAGCTTCCTATTGGCTATCAGGGAATTTTGGGCGGTGCTTGACACGTAGGGCCGCATAGCAGCCAAACATAGGTCCTGGGCTCCACCCACAGGGCTGTGATTGGCTGCCCCGTGAAATCTGGGGCGTGTCAGATATTCCCATTCGTAGAAAGAGAGAAATGCGTTGTTTTTAATCTTGTATTCTGCCGCGAGAGAGAAAGAGCGAGAGAGAGAGAGAGAGAGAGAGAGGGAGACGAGGAACTTGACGAGGATGGTTTGTGAATTTATTTAGTGTCCTATCTAAAATAGGATCGGAAAAAATTTATTGCCTGTGAAATACTGTATAAAACGTCTCAAACTGGAAGAAACATGAAGAAAAAGGAAAAATCACCAGCGCACAAAGTTCTTCAGCCCTTCCAGACAATTCTACCGTCTGTGAAAGTTTATTGGGCCCAGATTTCGCGAATGATGCAATAAATTAATTAAAAAAATAACAGAGATGTATCATGGATGCGGATCATTAAACGCCAAAGTTTATTTCGATATCATAAACTTCTGCGCCAATTTTCAGAACGGTGGTTAACATAATTGTGTGTATATATATATATATATATAGCGAGAGAGAGAGAGAGAGAGAGAGAGAGAGAGAGAGAGAGAGAGAGAGATTTGTACATATATAGGGTCACCTTTGCTTTCGATGGCATCGACCAGAATTGTTCATTCTGGCGAAGGTAAAACTTTTCACCCAGCCATAGACCTACTTTTTAACGGGGTATATATAAGAGTGAGAGCGAGAGAGAGAGAGAGAGTGAGAGTGAGAGAGAAGGAGAGAGTGAGAGGGAGAGCGAGGGCGAGAAAGAGAGCGAGAGGGAGAGCGAGAGAAAGTGAGAGAGAGAGAGTGAGTTACAAGGAGTTACAAAAAAAGTAGTACCTCAAAAGGCCTTGCGGCCCATACCGAGGAGGTACCAATGGCAACGGGTGCCAGGGAGAGAGAGAGAGAGAGCTAGAGGGAGTGGGAGAGAGAGAGAGGGCGAAAGGGAGAGAGAGAGAGAGGGAGGGAGAGAAAGAGAGCGAGAGAGAGAGCGAGAGGGAAAGCGAGAGGGAGAGTTACAAGGAGTTACAAGGAAAAGAAGTACCTCAAAAGGCCTTGCGGCCCATACCGAGGAGATACCATTGGCAACGGATGCCACGGAAAATTTTCTACACACTCAAATAGTGTGCAAGATTTGGTCTAACCTTTTCTTGAAATGATCCACAGAGGAACTGTTCACAACTTCTGAAGGTAACCTGTTCCACGTGTCACAGATCTTATACGTAAAGTAATTCCCACACACACTAGTCCTAAACTGTTTCAAATCCAACTTCCAACCATTGTGGCGAGTTGGGCTATCATTTAAACTAAACATGCTTCTAAAATCGACATCGTTGAACCCGCGTAAGAACTTGAAAATTTCGATCAATTGACCGCGCAGCCTCCGAGTTTCCAGCGAAAACAAGTTCAGGGCGCGTAAGCGTCGATTGTAGCCCATATGCATAAAGGAAGGGATTAAATTTGTTGCCCTCGCTTGCACTCGCTCCAGTCTCTCAATATCTTTCCTGAGGGTGGGCGACCAGAACTGCACAGTATACTCCAGTTGCGGCCGAACCAGGGAATTGTACAGAGAGAGCACAATCTCCTTGTTCCGAAACTGAAATTTCCTCCTGATATAACCCAACAGCTTCTGGGCTTTCTTTTCCACCTCTACGCACTGTTTCGTAAACTTAAGGTCGCTGCTAATTAGCACACCCAAGTCCTTTTCCAAATCAGTGGCCTCGATATTACTCCCTAACATCAAGTAGTCCGACTTGGGATTGGCGTAGCCAATGTGCATCACCTTGCATTTACCCAAGTTGAACGGCATTTGCCATTTTCCTGACCAATCTCCTATCCTACCTACGTCCGCACGCAGTTGCTCGATCGCCACCGGCGTCCCAACATTGGCCCCAAGTTTGGAGTCATCAGCGAATTTGGCGATCCGACTGACGATGCCACCGTCGATATCATTTATGTAAATGATAAACAACAGTTGCCCCAAAACGGAACCCTGAGGAACCCCGCTATTGACCGAGGCCCAACCCGAACTAGCCCCTTTAATTACAACCCTCTGCCGTCTATTCTTCAGCCAGTTTTCAATCCACCTACCTACTTCCCCACCGATACCCAGCGCGCGCACTTTCGCCATTAGCCGGCGGTGAGGTACCTTATCAAAGGCTTTCTGAAAGTCGAGATAAAGTATATCAGTCGCCCTACTCTTATCATACTCACTCAACATGATGTGGAAAAACTCGAGCAAGTTGGTGAGACACGACCTATGCCGTTTAAACTCATGTTGGGAGTCCCCAAGCAGCTTGTAGGAATCCAAATGGTCAACGATCCTATCCGCTATTATCCCCTCTAATAATTTACCTACAACTGAAGTGAGAAGAATGGGACGATAGTTCCCTGGACTTTCGTGATCCCCTTTCTTAAAGATACGTGTCACGTTGGCTTCCCTCCAGTCACCAGGCACCTGGCCCGTCTCCAACGATTTGTTGAAGACTGTAGCAGGTGGAGAGAGGAGAGAGCGAGAGGGAGAGAGAGAGAGGGAGAGGGAGAGGGAGAGAGGGAGAGCGAGAGAGGGAGAGCGAGAGAGAGACCGAGAGAGAGAGAGAGAGAGAGAAGAGAGAGAATTGTACATATATAGGACAACCTTTGCTTTCGATGGCTTCGGCCCGAATTGTTGATTCTGGCGAAAGCCAAACTTTTCGCCCCGCCCTAGTCCTACGGTTTAACGGGGTGTATATACAAGAGAGAGCGCGAGAGAGAGCCCTGCTAGGGCACCCTGGTTACCCATTTATCTACCACCGTCGAAGGACGCACCGCCACCGGGTCTCGAACCCGGCGCATATAATCGTGTGTGCGTAATATTTTAACGGCGTATAGACGGGTGTGTACGTGCCAAAACGATGTGTGTGTGTGTGTGTGTGTATACTATGCAAACTGGCTGATAGTGCTTGGAGGTACTGGCTGATTAGGCCTATAAGACATCGGCCGCTCGGCTGAAGTCTTAATATGCGCCTGGCTCCTGCCAAGCGAACACCTCTCTTCCTCTCTCTCCTTCTTCTCTCTTTCTCTTGGGGGACAACTCCGACTCCAATTTTCATAACCCCTTGTTGCTCTTGTAACAACCCCCCTCCCCCTTTGGGGGGGTGCCTTTTAACAAGGGGATTGACACTGGTGCTGGCACTTTTGCAACATTTACTTCGCAACATTGATCAACATTTGCAATTGCATTCCACTCTCTCCTTTTTCGCCCATACTACTGTTGTGTATATGTATAATTAATTGTTCATGCTACAATACATAACAATGTCAAAAGCACACTACTTTCCAAAGGTTGGTGGTTGGGGAAAGTGATTGGTGGGATGCAAGACGAGTTGGGTCCCCGTCCCGCATCCTGGTAACACACAGTTGTATGGCGAAAACTCGCCGAAAAAGAGAATAGTGTATGTAAAAAAATTATAATTACAAAATTATATCTAATATCTAATATTTTCGAATATATAATACTTATAGCTAACCAAAAATTGAAGTCAGTTAATAAATTAAGTATGAATTTAAACTGTCATATTATCAAGCCGACAAATTTATGCATGAACATCCACATACACACCCGCGGATGTCTGAAATCTGACATCCGATACATCACTAGTAAGATTGTAAGTAGCAGCTGTTGATATACTTAAATACTCATACAATATTATACTAATATGTTTGTGAAATGACGTTGATGGGCCAAACCGAGGTGTTTGCATGGTTACTGGCATGATCTACACTCATACAATGTTTCTACACCGTATGACGAACACCGAATCTGAAAATTAATCCAGCTCAAGATAAAATTGCACAGCGAGGCCAGGTAATTGGTATAAGGGGATGCAGGCTTCTCTGTAGCTGACATAACCATGGAACTGGGAATTTCGAAGCCTACTGTTCGACGCTGGGTGCAGAGGTGGCAGGAGACTGGGAATCTGCTAGATCGTCTTAAGTGTGGGGCACCAAGAAAGACCACCCCAGAAGAAGACCGGAGAATAATCAACGAAGAGCAGAACAATCCTATCAATCAACAACGCAGTCGCCATCCGGGAGACACTACATATGGGCGTGTCAGTGGACACCGTAAGGAGAAGGTTGCATGAAGCAGGATATCACCATCGGACTCCTACCAAAAATGAAAGGATCGAGGAACGACATCGTCAGGCCAGGCTTTCGTTTGCTCGCCAGCAGAGGCGTAACTAGGGTTGATCGCGCCCAGGGCAAATCAATAAATGGAGCCCTTAAAACCAGTGTTCTTTAAAATTCTGGCTGAATTCTTGTAATGGTACTCAAACTGGTTACTCGTAATAATACCGCTAACAAAATATACTTTTAAGAAGTTTATTTTATGACAAATGAAAATGAAAAACAGTTATATACATATAAAACTGTACAAAAATATGTAAAAATAAATTGAAATGAAAATACGATTCATAAAAATTATTTTTACAGTTTATACTTTAATGTTTTTCTATCCATATACATAACCGCGTATGTTTACTATTAAGGTTGATATTAAATTTCTATTAATACAATTTAATTTTATAGAACCAAAGTATGGTTAATTATTTCCCGAATTGCAACAGAAACAATTAATATATGTACAAGGAGAGGCATAACTTTTCATGAGAATACACTTTGATGTTTTCTTGAATTTTACTGAATTACCGATAGCAGAATTAGCAATTAGAATATTAGATACTGACAAAAAATCATCCCAATTATATGGTACTTTAAAAGAAATGCCTTGTTTGCACCTATTATTTTTGCCTCTTTTAATGAATAATTTGGAACTTCACACTAAACATGTATTTTTCTTACTTTTGCTGATGCAAACTCATCAATAATGTCATCAAAATTTGTTATTTCAGTTTCCTCACGTTCAATGCTGAGCAAGGCTAAAGCAGAAAGTCTTTCTTGGCCCATTGAAGCTCTTAAATATGATAAGATCAATGTTAACTTGCTGAAAGATCGCTCACAGCTGGCAATTGAAATTGCAATAGTGAGCATTATCTGAATAGCTACTCTCAAATTTGGAAAAACATTTTCATCTCCATACTGAACAATAAACTTGAAGAGTTCCTCAGCTTTAGAAATCTGAACATTTGGGCGACTTTTCAGAAGCATCTTACAATCCAGGATTTCTTCATAAAGCTCAAAGCCGTCAATATCATTGCGATAAAACTGTCCAAGGTTGAGACAACTTTTCTTTAAGATATTTACGTCATGACTACTGTTGCTTTCATTTGAGCCAAACAATAATCCTCTAGCATCTAAAAGAAATCCAAATTTTGAATCCAAGTCATGGAGACGGACAAATCTTTCTTCCATTTCATTATGGAGACGATCAATCGTTTCTTTCATTATTCTCATCATTTCTTCTTTCGCAGTTAACTCTACATCCTTGGCTTTTTCACCAGGCACTTGTTTCTTCTTTCTGGGGCGTCTTTCTACTTGAATATCCCATTCATCACACAGTTTCAGCCCTGCTTCAAGTGATTCACTGGCCAATGATTCTCGACTGCTTAAAAAATAATCTTGAAGGGCTTTTAAATCATAAGCAGCATCATGAAAGTTCATGGTATGATCTTGGAGTCGTTTTTGAACACGATCAATCAGAACAAGAATTTTGTTCCAAAATCCAAGCAAAGCCAAAAAGTGAAAAGTCAAAATTTGATTCAGCACCTGCCTTGCATCACCTCTTGTATCAGCAGTTTCATTTTGATCATCAACCATGCTTTGCAAGAGTTCCACTATAATATCAAAGTATTCATGAACAGGCTTCACAACCTCTGTTCTGGAACTCCATCGAGTTTCAGATTCAGATTTGACAACTATTGGTATGGCATCTTTCAGCTTTTGCCAACGGAGAGTTGAACGTGAAAAGAATGAATAAAGCGACTGAATTGCACCAAAAAAAGTCACCATCACTGCATCATGGTTAGCAGCACGCACTCCAACCCAATTGAGAGAATGATTACACTGCCCAAAAAAAAAGAATTTTTGCTGCTGATTTAATTCTAAGACCTGTTTCTGGATAATATTGATGTGCTGATTTAAAAAATCACCTTAGATTTTGTCCATCACATCAGGTTTTCGTGCAATACAATATGCCTATTTTGGGTGATCCATGAAGGGCGCTTATCAAAATTGATGATTTTTGAGACCTGTTAACAGCTGTTTTGCTGTTAAAATTTTATCTGTGGAATACGCAAATCTGTGCATTCAATCTAAAGGTCATGTACAACATATTAAAATCTTGGGTATCTGTGATTTCCCCAGGTGTGAGCGTGTCGTCATGATCTGAGAGAGATTTCCCATTGGCTGAGTGAGAGCAGTCGGTTCCGCTAGTGACGTTACTTGTAAACATTCAGCAGTTGGGTTGCAACATGATCATTAAAGTTCACTATCTCAACAGTCATCTGGATAAATTTCCAGAAAATCTTGGTGATGTTAGTGAAGAGCAAGGTGAAAGGTTCCACCAAGATATCAAAGTGATGGAAGAACGATACCAAGGAAGATGGGATACCCATATGATGGCTGACTACTGCTGGAGCCTGCAAAGAGATTGTCTTCACATCTCTCATTCTAGGAAGTCCTATAAGAGAAAATTTATCAGCACTGAAAAGTAAGAAAACAAGAAAAAGACAATGTTAAGAAAACTGGTCCCGTGCTTGCTTTAATATGGATTCATTTTTTGCTTATTTAAACACTTTTAATCACTTTATGTGTCAATATTACCATTGTATATTAAAGTTCACTCCCTGCACAATTGTTTACTTTTCCATGCTGATTCTGAGTATGTAAAAACTTATTTTTTGAAAAGAAAAAAAATTGGGCATAACCTTGCCAAAATGCGATATCTCCAAAATATCCGTATTTGATTGCTCGAAAACCTGACGTGATAGGCAAAAACTAAGGTGATTTTTGAAATCAGCACACCAAAGTTACCTAAAAACAGGTGTTAGAATTAAATCAGCAAAATTGGTGTTGGGCAGTGTTATCGCAGTTTACAAAAATAGCTTTGCTATTTTTTTCAATAATCCTCTGTTGAACACCACTTTTATAACCAGCCATAACTGCAGCATTGTCATAGCATTGAGATCGACAGTCTTCTAACGGCATTTTGTCTTTTTCCAGTTGTTCCAAAATCACTTCCACAATGTTTTCAGCATCCTTTCGTTTTAATTGGATAAATCCAAGAAAAGACTCTTTTATAAAAATTGTTTTCTCCTGCTAATCAATATCAACATAACGAACTGTTTCTGCCATTTGCTCTCGATGTGCTTGATCTGGAGTAGAATCAAACATGAGGCCAAAATATTTGGCCTTATGAATGCTCTGTAACAATTTCTGGCGAACAGTAGAAGCCATCAGCTGAATAAATTAATTCTGCACTAACGGAGATAAATATGACGTTCTTCCAGGGTGCTTTTCCACAATACTGAGATGTTCTTTCATGACAGGATCAAACCTTGCCAACAATTTTAATAACCCAAGAAAATTTACAATATTGCTTTCCTCTTCCTGTCTAAGGGATTCCTTGTGACCACGCAATGCAAGGTTCTGAGTTGCTAAAAATTTTATGCAATGGAGAATTCTGTGGAGAACATCTCGCCATTTTTGTTTTTCTGTTGCAATTTGAGCTTGAAGCTCTCCGTCAATGATTCCTCTGTTTTCTAAAAGATTTCTTTCCATTTCCTTCCATTGGGTGAAGCAGTATCGATGATTTTTTGTATTTTCATGGGTGCTAAGCTTTTCTGGTGCTTTCCAATGATTGAACCCATTTTGTTGCTCCAATGAAGTCTGATTGTCAATTTGAGAAAATAGCAAACAACAAAAGCAAAAAGCTGCTTTCTTCTCTGGAGAATAAACAAGCCATGAGCGCTAAACTTCTTCTCCACATCCATTTCCCAACTTTCTTTTAAACCATCTTTCATTCATTGATCGGTTTTGTGTGGGAACAAATGGCCCTTCACTATTTTGAAAATACTTCGAACCCAATGTGACCATTTCTGTCCTCAGGGCATCTGATAAAATTACTTTTTTTGATATTTTATCAAACTCCAAGAAGCCTACATCGTGATACTGAATCGCATCTGGTATAGGCTTGCTGTTTTTTCCTGCTTTTCGCTACTCAAAGTTTTAGTATCTTCTGGCTTCTTGAAAGACACTTCTGGTTCCTGAAAGACACTTAATTTTCCTTCTGATACACTGGCGGGTTGCTCAACACTCATATCTGATGCAGTTAATGCTGATG
Organism: Bathynomus jamesi; assembly: GCA_023014485.1. Classification (NCBI taxonomy): domain Eukaryota; kingdom Metazoa; phylum Arthropoda; class Malacostraca; order Isopoda; family Cirolanidae; genus Bathynomus; species Bathynomus jamesi. The sequence continues at coordinate 1,270,295 of JAJOZX010000534.1, forward strand.
AAGGACCAGCTTGTTGCTGTTCAAGAAATAACATCATAAAGCCACTTGACTTTTTAGCTTCTGCTTCTTGCATTTTTCTTTTCTTCCTGCCTTCTGCTCCACTCAGCTTCTTTTTCGGACTTTTCGGTATCGGCAATGTTTGCTTCATGGTAAAATTTTCTAGAGAAACAAAAAATAGAATAAATTAATAATTCATAATAAAATTCTAATAAAAATAGAATGAATTAATAAAGTTAAATGAAGTTAAAAATCTGAAATTCATGGAAATTCGATGGTTAGAGATATGGTACCGGTACATTTCCAAAAGTGCATGTTTTTACTCTAAATTTTTTTTTTTAATCACAAAAATGGCGCCCCACCAAAATTTGGCGCCCAGGGCACGCGCCCCACCTGCCCCACCCTAGTTACGCCACTGCTCGCCAGCATATAAATGATGATCTCGCATACTGGAGCAGAGTTATCTTCTCTGACGAGAAGACGTTTGCGTCTACAACTCACGGCCGTCTTCGGTTTTGGCGACAGGACAACACGAGATATACCCGCCAAAATATTTACGAAGTGGCACAGAAGTGGCACGTGACGGCGAATGTGTGGGGATGGATGCACCTGCAAGGACTAGGAAAGCTGACTGAGATCCACGGGAGGTTTACGGCAGATCAATATATAGACATCATGGAGGAGGTGATGCTGCCTTTTGCACGCGCGTATCCCTTGCCCTATCCTGAGCAGATTATCTTTATGTAGGTATGTTGTATTTGTGTGTTATAGAATATTATACTACTACTAGAGTAAGATTTATGTATTACACGCATTTGTATGTCCGGTTTCCACATTTACATGGGACGAATAATGGTCATAAAATTGTTCTTTAACTCTTTCAGTACTGTGACAATACTTTAGGATTTTATTCTGGATAACTGCAGACTGTATTATTTGTATAACGGCACATAATTACATTTAGCTGAAAGAAATCCCGAATACATAGGGTTAAAACCTACTTCGAATGGTGGGCTACTGATGAAGCGTGTGGATGAGATATAATTCTACTTTTAATATTTAAAATCCATTTGCAGGCCAACTCTCCCATCCACACCGCCAGGATTGTTAGAAGGTGGTTCGAGTAGCAGCGAAATCTAGAACTACTGGACTGGCCTAGTAAGGGGTGTGACCTCAACCCCATTGAGAACATGTGGGGAAATGTGGTGAAATCATGGGAGCCTGAGCAGGAGCGGACCAGCCGCCAGCTGCTGGATCACACTATGGCTAAAATAGACAATAATGGGGGATGAATCAAATACTAACTATGAACCGGGTATAGTTGTCCCATTTATGTTAATCTGTGACAAATTGTGAGCATTTTATATGATAAACTATTTACTAAAACATTCTCATCCATTGCATATTTATTGTTGTTGTTGTTGTTGTTGTTTAGCCGATCAGCCCACCCTGATCGAGCAAGCCGGCGGCACGCAGGTAACCGATCACCCTCTCCGGAGTGGACCAGAGGTTCAGCGCACTAGTGATGTTGTGTTGTGTTCGTTGTTGTGCTAGAGCGGTACAGTCTGTCATAATGTGTTCAATTGTTTGTGGTATGTCCTGGCACAGGTGGCAGGTGTCGTCTATGGAGTTGTCTAGTCTGTGTTTATATGTCCGTAAGTTGGGGTGATGTCCACATCGGAATCGTGCTAAGTTAACTCGATATTTATTGTAATAAAGCAATGGTGTTTTATTGTGTATATATATACAGGGTGAATCAAAAGTCTCCATACATAGGCAAAATGGTCACTTTATTATGCAATCACTTGTAAGTCACAAAATATGCTCTATGTGGGCACCATTACACTGAATGCACATACGGATGCGTTCCTCCCAGTCATGGCAAACGCGCGTTAACACGTCTGGTGCTATGCGTGCACACGCATCACGAATGCGTTCCTTTAGGTGGTCCGTGTTTTGTATTTTCACCTGGTACACCATGGCCTTCAAGTGCCCCCACAAGTAAAAATCAAGGGGGGTGAGGTCTGGGGACCTCGGAGGCCACTCTACGGGACCACGGCGGCCAATCCAGTGACCCGGAAACTGCTGATCCAGCCACTGGCGCACGCAGATACAGTAATGGGGTGGCGCCCCGTCTTCCTGAAAGTACGCTGAAAATCCCTCGTCCTCGTTCAGCAGGGACGGCATGACTGTGTCTTGCAGCATGTTTAGATACATTTCGGCATTCAGATTGGTGTCAATGAAGAATGGGCCAACAATTGTGTTGCCCCATATCCCGCACCACACCATTACTTTTCCAGCTCCTTGCGTCTTTGAGGGACTCATCCAGTGCGGGTTGTCATCACTCCAATAACGTACGTTTTGACGATTAACCTCTCCATGAACATAAAAGTTGCCTTCATCTGAAAACAGGATGCCAGCCGAGAACTCCGTGTCTTCGTCCACTTTTGTTCTTGCCCATTCACAGAATTCCAGCCGCCTGTCCGGGTCGTCTTCGCTAAGATACTGCAACATTTGCATTTTGTATGTGTATGGATGCCATCTGTGCTCTTTCATAATGCGGACGATACTCCTTTGGCTGACCCCGCATTCTGCAGACATCCGTCGAGTGCTTTTTTGGGGACTCTATGCGAACGCTGCCAGCACCATGGTTGCTGTGCCTTCATCGGCTGCTGTTCGTGGACGGCCACTTCTCGGTTGGTCTGCAACACTTCCAGTCTTCTTGAACTTCTCAATGAGTTTGGCAACGGTGTCGTGTGTGATGTGCGTGCCGGGGGCGTGTCTCCTGTTAAAATTCTCGGCAACCTTGCGACAGCTGCCTGATCCTGCCAGAAGAATGATTTCTATGCGCTCTTCTTGGGACAAAGGCATCTCAGCACATCACCTGTAAAAAAATAAAAAATAAATAATCATTTATTTATCATTACCATTTTGCCTATGTATGGAGACTTTTGACTCACCCTCTATATATATATATATATATATATATATATATATATATATATATATATATATATATATTCCTTGTTAAGATCTAATATCTCCACATTGATAATGCAACAGGAAATCTGGAAAACATTACTGGGTTTATCTGTCAATCGGGATTAAATCATTATCTCTCCACATTGATAATACAAATACACTCTGGAAAACACTATTAATATAAATGCAAAAAACTTCACTTTTTTCTACTTGAAGGTCAAAATATGAAAATAAAAACCCACTCTAATAGACAGAGTTTATTTCCACAACAGTTTCGATGCCCACTGGCATCCTCCTCGGGTGGATACAGAAAAACGAATGAACCAAAACAAGAGGGAAAAACAGTCCAGGGACCGACCGTCAAGAAATTCGTACCTAGGTTAGATCCCATTCTCCCGACACCGGAAGGGCATTTTCATTAAAGGGACCCGCTTATAAGTACATTCGCACAAATTTAAAACTATCTTCCTGTTCTAAACATACAGATTCTATTATTTTTTTTTTTTACATAATTATTACATTTATTATTAAATTTATTACATTTAATATTCCATTATTATTTATTACAGAAATTATAAATTTATTATTACATTGGTTATTACATTGTTGTTTATTATACAGAACTTATAAACCGAAAAACGAATGAAAAAGGCGAGAAGGAAACAATCCAGAGACCTTTAAGAAATTCACACTTAGGTTAGAACACGTTCCCCCGACTCCGTAATGGATTGTTTGACCAAGAATCTCATTAAAGGGTCTAACTTATAAGTACCTTCGCACAAATTAAAATTATCTACTTTTTCTATACATACAGATTCTATTATTTTTCTTTTGACATAATTATTACATTTATAGAGTACCTTACTTGATTCCCAATCTATAGCATGATTATTTTGGCTGGCGTGATAAAAAATGGCATTATTAGATTACAACTTCTGAAGGCATATTTGTGTTCTTTAATTTGTGCGAAGGTACTTATAAGTTAGACCCTTTAATGAGATTCTTGGTCAAAAAATCCATTACGGAGTCGGGGGAACGTGTTCTAACCTAAGTGTGAATTTCTTAAAGGTCTCTGGATTGTTTCCTTACTCGTTTCCTTACTTATAAGCGGGTCCCTTTAATGAAAATGCCCTTCCGGTGTCAGGAGAATGGGATCTAACCTCGATGCGAATTTCTTAACGGTCGGTCCCTGGACTGTTTTTCCCTCTTGTTTTGGTTCATTCGTTTTTCTGTATCCACCCGAGGAGGATGCCAATGGGCATCGAAACTGTTGTGGAAATAAACTCTGTCTATTAGAGTGGGTTTTTATTTTCATACTATTAATATAATATGCATCAGTCATAAACCGGTGGTGATATCCTGCTTCATGCAACCGTCACCTTACGGTTTCCACTGACACCCCATATGTAGTCTCTCCTGGATAGCGACAGCAAGTAACCACGGTTTACACCACGGATTGGCCCATCAACGTCATTTCACAAATATTAGCATAATATTGTATGAATTTATAATTATATATAAATATCTTTATGCTGGTATAACCGTAGATTATGCTTATGTGATTTTGATAATCAGTTACTGTTATTCAGATCGAAACTGTTAACAAGTTCTTTGTGTAATAATCGATAAGCCATTTCCCACTAACTCTCTCTGTCCCGCTATCTCGCTCTCTCTCTCACTGTCTCAAGCTTTCTCTCGCTCAATGTCAATATATATACATATAATCGTGTAGATTCGTAAGTTAGTAAAGGTTTAAAGCTGCACACAGACTCTACAAACAGCTTTATTAGTATTGTTACATAATGATTTAATATACGCGAGACTGGTGGGTGTGAAAGGGGAATGAGGGAGTGTGGAGAATGGTTGTGTGATGTCTATTTTTGGTTAAAATTCACTAGTATATAAAAAGTTGTATTGTGGTATCTGTTTATATAGACTTGCAGTAATCATAATGGAACTTTATTACTGTATAAGACCAGTAAACATGGAGCTCAACGCTGTTCACGATCATATTAATCGTTTATCTTTATGAACACAGACATTACATTATAATTAGGGGCCGTTCAAAAATTACGTAACGCTAGTTTTGCTAAAACTTAACACCCAAGATCTACAGATCTACAGAAGCTAAGGCTAACAAAGACCCTAAGATCCACTCTAAGGTTAGCCCGAGAGAAAGAAAAGAGTAGGGGGTTAAGAGAAGAGAATAAGGGGTTAAGGAAGTAGCAACACCTATCACTCGTGGGTTAACATTCATTCAGGTAAAGAGAAAAAAGACTCACCATCATCATCCGCCCGCCACTGCCGACAAGTCAGAAAAATAGTCGGAAAGAATAGGGAAGATTGCAGAACGGTCCTCTACTCCATACGGAGGTAGAGCCCACTCTGCCGGAAAAAAATGAAAATAAGTAAAATAAGAACGCTTACAAACCATGCAATACATTTTTAACTCAAGAACAACATATTCTTAACTCAAAGCAACACATTCTTCCAACTGTTGCAGACCGATCCTCCACTCCATAGGGAGGTAGAGGATGCAGCCCACTAGGCTGGAAAGGCGTGAAAGATGAAAAGAAGTAAAATAAGAACGTATTACAACACATTCTTAACTCAAACACTATCATACTATGCAAATATGTAAACTACAGACATGCAATAAAGAGAGAAGGAAAAAAAGTATAAAGAATAACAAAAAGTGGGTTAATTTACTCAACAAGCTACAACTAAGTTCGTGTTAGTTTAATTTTTTTTTTTTCACTGGCATATCACACGCCGATTACGACCCCCAGAGCTCCTGTTGCCAATTGTTTTTTTTATTTTAAACAACGTTAATATTTTTAAAATGTCTATCTAAACGGTTTTTAAACACATTAACGCTGGGAGAGTTCACGACGGGCGGGAGAAGATTAGGATATTTTCCAGTTTGTGTACCGTTCTTCAGTTAGCCTTCTTCAGTTAGCTTTATAAGGCTAACTAACGAAAATATCACGACCTAACCTAACCAATCGTTAGGTTAACTGTACGCCCTTGACGATTGGTTAGGTTAGGTCATGATATTTTCGTTAGTTAGCCTTATAAAGCTAACTGAAGAAGGCTAACTGAAGAACGGTACACAAACTGGAAAAGGTCCGAAGATTATTCCATTTATCAATTACTTTAAACATAAAGAAGTTTTTAGCGATATTAGTAATGAAACGTTTGCCACGCAACTTAAATCTGTTATTACGAGTATTGCTATTATCGAAAGTGAACAATTTGTCAAAATTTACGTTATCGATGTTATTAACGATTTTGAAAACTTCAATAAGCTCTCCCCTTAATCTCCCCTTATTCCTATCTTCATAAGGCTTGTTGCTCATTGACGCAATTAGTTTCGGGGCACGACGCTGAACCTATCTAACCTATCAATATCCTCACGCAAATACGGGCACCAAAACTGAATGGCATATTCTAAATGAGGCCTGACTAGGGACTTGTAAATGGGCAATATAATATCCTTCGATTTAAATTCGAAATTACGCGCTATGAAGCCTAACATCCCATTAGCTTTTGCGCAAGACTCCAGGCACTGGTTCCTAACTTTTAAATCCTTAGATACGCGTACGCCTAAATCTACTTCCTCGTTAAAGCTCGCTAACTCTCTATCACCTACCATGTACGTGTAATTAATGTTACGAGAACCTATATGCAAAACTTTACATTTGTCTACGTTAAATTGCATCTGCCACTTATCCGTCCACTCCATAATCCTATTTACATCGTCTTGGAGCCTATTTCTATCGTTCTTGTTAACAACCTTACCGCCTACTTTAGTATCGTCCGCGAATTTTGACACGTTACTAGTCAATCCTACATCTATGTCGTTAATGTAAATTATGAATAGCAATGGGCCTAACACTGAATCCTGTGGGACACCGCTACCTACATCTAACCAACCCAATTCACTACCATTAACAACGACCCTCTGTCTCCTAGCACGAAGCCATTCTCTAACCCAGGGGTTCCCAAATTGGTGTTCCGCGGAACACTTGTATACCGTGAGAAGTGTTCCGCGGAACACAATTTGGGAACCCCTGCCGGTCTAACCAGTTAGCTACCGTGCGCTTTAACCTTCGCAATTAATCTTCTATACGGAACTGTATCGAACGCCTTTTTAAAATCTAAATAAATAACGTCAGCCTATCGTATTCGCGCACTATTTCGTTATAAAATTCTAACAAATTAGTTAAACAAGATCTATGGCGTCGAAACCCATGCTGACTACTATTGATCAAATCTCGACTTTCTAAGTGATCGATGATACGATCCCTAACGACGGATTCCAATAGTTTACCGACAATTGACGTTAAGCTAATGGGCCTATAATTGCTAGCTACTGTGCAGTCGCCTTTTTTAAAAATGGGTGTGACGTTAGCTAATTTGAAGTCTTCAGGAATAATCCCCGTTTCGAGTGACTGATTAAATATCTTCGTTAAGGGGCCTACAATAACGTCTTTCAAATCTTTCAAATGTCTGGGATAAAAAACGTCAGGGCCTGGAGCCTTGCTAACTTTTAACCTATCGATATAATGCGCAATCTCACCCTCGTAAACAGTTATTTCATCCAAAATAGTCTCGCTACTAAATGGAACGATATCGTCCACGTCGGGGACATTATTTACGTCTTCTACGGTAAAAACTGTCGCAAAAAAGTTATTGAAAATACCCGCCATCTCCTGAGCGTCAAAAGCCAAAGCGCCGTTAACATCCACTAGAGGGCTTATGTTATCTTTTATCGGCTTACAATTATTGATGTATTCCAAAAACTTTTTTGGATTATGTTTACTATCCACAGCTATAAGTATCTCTAAATTACGCTTAGCATTCCTAACTGATCTTTTAACCTGACGTCTAAGCTCGATATATCTATTAAAGTTAGCTGCTGTGCCATTGCTTATTATGTCTATACGCTCTGTTACGCTCGTTTATGAACTCGCCTATTTCCCTGGTCCACCACTTGGGCCGGATCTTTTCCGTTCTACCCCAGCAACAATTTCTAGTGTAGTTTTACTTGCTGAATTCAATAATATATATTATATTTTGGAGAAAGTATTCGTGCTTTAATTAGTTATGGTTATAATTATTAGTTTTTTTCTCTCTTTTGTAGATATTGTTATGGATGATAAATGGAATTTCATAAACATAGTTAAGGAAATAACGTTCTACCCCAGCCTTCTTTAGTTAACCTTATAAGGCTAACTAACGAAAATATCACGAACTAACCTAACAAATCGTCAAGGGCGTACAGTTGATTTAGCTAAACAAAGGAACAAGAGACATTGGGGAACATCTAGAAATATGATAGATTCTTATATATGTGAATTTCTGTGGAGGAGAAGACAAAAAGGAAAGGACATTTTTATTGAAATCTTAAATGCAATCTCTACTTTTAAATAAAATAAACGGACTATAACTCTTTTGGGATCATGTCAAGAATAGCGAACCCAATTTTACCATGTCAAGAATAGCGAACCCAAAAATTCCCTTGTCAAGAATAGCGAACCCTGCAGGTGTTGGGTTCGCTATTCTTGACATGATCCCTCTTTTGTTATTAATTTCACCAAAATAAGATATATATTATTGAATTCAGCAAGTAAAACTACAGTAGAAAATAATATATAATTTCATTTTTTGTTGCTTGGGTAGAACGGAAAAGAGCCCTTGGGCCTACCATGATTTCTAGCGTGCTTGGGTCTACGAAGAATAAACTCCCTTTCAATATTCATAAAACTTTCTGTAAACGCCTCCCAATGCAAATTTGTGTCATTACCCATAAATAAGTTATCCCAGTCCACTACTCTCATCCTATCCGCAAAACTATCAAAATTAGCCCTACGAAAATCAGGGACTTCTATTACGTTACTATCCTTAGTGTTTTCTATCAATAACTTAAACCTAAGAATTTGATGATCACTACATCCTAAACTCTCGCCTACTTCTAAACCTTCGACTATATTCTCGCCGTTCGTCATCACCAACTCTAAAATATTGTCACCGCGCGTTGGTTCGGTGACCATCTGTCGTAAAAAATTATCTTCCATGAACTCAGTCAATCTCAAACCCTCCTCATTACCAGTAAAAGTCTCGTAATTAACATGAGGGCAGTTAAAGTCTCCGACAATTATACTATTCCGATTGTCAATAAAGTTACCAAGAAGTGAGTAAAATCTAGTATCGGTATCGAGGGATTCAACGGGAGGTCTCTAAACAACAACAAAATTAAAACTAATACTACGCGCCCTAACTTCAACGCATATCTTATTAATTGCTGCCGGAAAATCTATCTTAACCTCGATAGCCCTAAGGGAATTACGAATGTAATCCTATGTAACCTATCATTAGTAAAGAGTTTAAAACCCGGTATATCAAGTTCCCCCAACAAGCCCCGAGTCACGGTATTTAACCACGTTTCAGTGATAGCAACTATATCGTAGTTACCGGAATAAATTATTGCCTTAAATTCGTTTAATTTATTTCTAATACTACGCGCTTTACAATAAAAGACGTTTTTTACCACGGGCCGGCGTTTTAAACTATTTTTCACGTTGGGTCCGCGTTCCCTGGACCAACAACCTTTAAAGAAGGCTTCGACCTATACAGCTTTCGTACGTTTTCGCCAATTAACCTACCTAGCCTAGCATTACCTATTTCATTAAAATGCGCCCCATCTTTTATAAAAAGGCTAGGATCACTGAATTCTGACCACAGCTTTACGAAGGGTACATTTTCCTCAGCACAAATCTCTTCTAATTTAGTATTCAAAAATATCGTTTTAGACGTAATCCTAAGACTCAAACCGTGCCTATGGGTAATGCCTAGAACTAAAGACCTATCTGACCTCGCCTTTAGGGACCTAATTAACCCCCTATATCTCTCCAAAAGGTCGGGCACTCTCGCATCGGGCCTATACGAGTCGTTGCCCCCTACCATCGTCACCAACATCGAGTGACGGGAGGCAACGTCAATCCTATCCACTTCGTCTCTAACTCTGTCAACCCTGGCCCCTGGGAGACAGACCCTCCTCTCTTGGTTGGATGCCGTTCAACGAACTCTGTGGCCATATGGCGCACTAAAGAGTCCCCAATTAAAATAGATTCCCCCTCATTCACGTCCCTTTCCAAATGGGCGAAAGGGTTCGAAACCTCGATTAGGGGGATTCCTATCACCTAACGTACGCGGCCTAGCTCCACTCTTAACTTCTCTAATCCCTCCCCATCTACTAATCTCGGACCAACCTTAACCGCTTCCTGAACTCTACCTAAACTAGAAACTAGGTTACGCACCTCACCCTTCAAATTACTAACGTTCCCGAGGAACGTTCTGTAACGGTGGACGAGGCACCCCCTAAGATGTTATGTAACACTTCCCCCACCCCCCACCCCACACGTTACGAAACGTTACGGGGGGGGGAGTCAGGTAGCGTTACGTAATTTTTTAACGGCGCCTTACCTGTATGTCAATGTTATATGTTGTTGGATTCGGTTATCCCCCTCCAACCCACCTTCCCCCAGTTGGGGTACCTTGACCCCCGCTGTGGCGTTGCCACATGTCCGGAGTCGCCTGTGAGGGGAGGAACATTACATATGCGGCAACGGTACCATCTCCTCGTCCACTTATTCCTTACTAAGTTACGGTTCCCCAAGAACAAACCCTTTATATATATATAGATATATATATATATATATATATATATATTATATATATATATACGCTCAAAAACAGGCCCAACAAGTCCCCCGTTAGTGTGTATGCGGTCCATAATTTGGGACCTAATTCTGAGGGGATTTAATTCAAACTTATCTGGTGCAACGTGGAAACATTGTGCATGAATCCGCATATTCCATTTATGGCACCCCCATCGTTGCACCAAATAAGTTTGACTTAAATGCCGATCATTACCTCGAGTACGGGAGGGTTAACACGTTAAGCGTTATGCGTTTCCTCGGTTGTTTAAATGTATGACAGGTTATGTAAACTTTTATCCCGTCGCAATATAGTGGTTTGCTACTCATTTTCTGTTCAAGAGGTTGTGGTTCAAACCCTGGTGGAAGCGTTTATTTCATATGTATATTTTTTTCTTTCTGAAGAAATGTTGCTGACAAAAGAATCCTGAAATATCCGAAATTTGTTTTTTAATTGTTTATAATTTCTTAGCAATTCGTGTAAGAATCTCTTACCTCAAAGACTTTGTGGAGTCTTCGTGGCACCGAGTCACGAAGTTGTTCACACATTAACTTCATGGAATGCGCGCAGTGGATCCCGTCCCAAATATCTCAGATGGTTCTCAGTTCTCTTTATTCCTCAAGTCTCTCCTTGGCTTCCATTTTCTTATGATGCACGACCATAGGTTCTTTATGAGATTTACATCATGCGATTTCTTTGTCCACGCAAGCAACACGATCTCTTCGTTATTTCTAAACTGCTTTAAGTGTTATTGGCGTGAAGAGGGTTGTTACTGGACATAAAATAAATTTCGCCATTACTCTGAGGCTGGGAACATACTTCCTCTAAAATTTCAATATATTGCTCACGAGTGAAGCGTCTAATAGTTTTCGTCAACTCCCCAAATCCACTTCCAGACACGCATCCCCATGTCTGCACGCTAATTCGTCTACTTCATTGAAACACTGCGAGTCTGTTTGTTCTTCGAACCTCGTTCTATCTCTTCTCCAACAGTGCAGGTATCCGTGATCATTGGTGGAAAAAAGTTTTCTGGTCAGAAAATATATTCCAAAGCTAATTCATTTCTAGTTTCCTTAGAATGTCACTTAGCGAGGTCAAGCGACGATGAGTCTGTTTAGTACTTCGATAGGTGACCCTTCTCTGCTTTCAGCAAGATGATGTAGCGTCTCGTCGTTTGAATCCCATCTTTCTCGGATGTTCGGTTAACTGATTTTTGCTTGACGTAATGTCTGAACTGTTTGAGGGTTCTATTTGCCTCATAACTTACAATCCATCTTTATACACCAACTCTACACATTCCAAACAACATGCAATTTCACCTAACATAGTTTCTTTGTCACCTATTGTTAAATTTCTACATTTTAAACGTGACGTCAGAACGTAGGACATATCATGGTTTAAAATTATTTATTCTTGGATAATTTTTCCATATGACTGCAAGAATTTAGTAATCATCTAAATATGATACAAAGTAAGATAGATACAGAGGAGGTGTAATCCCATTCAAGCCTATTTCTAGTTTTATGAGTCGTGGATTTTATACTTTTCAGATTTTTAGATTTCCTTTCCTTCCTTTTTATTTCTTATTTTCTGTATCATGTATCACAATTCTTAAATTTATATGGAAATTTTTAATACGCAAACGGAATGATTGTAAGAAGACTGTTGTGGCCAACTGTACGTTAAAAATAAAAACTTTAATTTTGGGAGTTCTCCTTTTATTTCTTTGAGTTTCTCTCTCTCTCTCTCTCTCTCTCTCTCTCTCTATATATATATATATATATATATATATATATATATACACACACACACACAACACACCTTGATTGAAAGGTTTGTTCTTGGGGAACCGTAACTTAGTAAGGAATAAGAGGACGAGGAGACGGTACATGTTATTTACAGACGTTTCGGAAATTTCAGTTTTCATCATCAGTGCTAAAAATTTTAAATCAAATATAAAGAATGAATAAATATAATGAACAGAAACTTATACAATATATTTAGATAAACGTGTGATAAGCATATTTACAGTATATATTAAGCAATTAAAATAAAAAATAAAATATAAAATATAGGAGGGTAACCAATAGTCAGAATGTAAAAAAAGTTAAAAGGTAAACAAAATTGAGAACAGTGTCTTATCAGGTTATTATCGGGGTGATGAACTAATTGAGTAGAAGGTTGGGAATGATTGGATGTTGAAAAAATCCATATTAGAAAAGTTGGAGCCAAACGGAGTGATGGTACATTTCTTTTCGGTGGAAAGGTATGAGAATTTGTCTGGCTACGTTTAAGTTAAAAGCGGAACTATAGGCGTTGAGGGTTGGTTTAATACTGAGGATATATAGGGATTCGAGAATGCAGAGGTTGGTTAGTTGGTTGGTTGGTTGTGTTGATAATTTTGAAGTCGGAGGGAAGTGTGGGGTGGTTATGAAGGTGACAGTGAGCCCTTATTGCTGATTTGGAAGGTGTATTTAAGGGTTACAATGTTCTGGTAGAAATACCGCGATCCTCGTCCACTCTTGTTTGATATTGGCGAATGGTGCTGCCAATATAGTTCGCTCAGAACTTCGCCTCCTACTCACCCGTCACCCGTCTCTACCCCCAAATTAACTTTCAGTTCGTTTTCACCAACAATAACAGCATCAAATCATACCTCAACCTCAAAGAAAAAACACCCCAGTCCCTTGCTTCCTCCACTATCTACGTTTTCAACTGTGTTCGCTGCAAAGCGAACTATATTAGCAGCACCATGCAATTGATTGAAATTTTTGTTAGTTTGTATTGCAGACACCAGTTATTATCAGTCCTGGTGCATGATTCTTCAGGAACAAGATGCACTGCAAGTTTTAATTTCTTCCCCAAGGCAGCACAAATTTACCTTTATCAAAAACAGTCACACTCGTATTATATATATATATATATATATATATATATATATATTATATATATATATATATATATATTTATTCCATCCTCCATAAAACATACAGTTCACTATTTTCTCAACGGCATTTACACATCACAAACCTAAAGACAAACATCATTCTTTTATAATAAAATCTGTTCCCATCGTTTTTGAATTCAAAATAAGTAAACTATTGATTGAAATTCTATAAGAAAACTAAAGGAAATAATAATAAAAAGAAATAGTTTATACTCTTTCATACAAACAATTGTACCGTGAATTCAGGTTTGGCGTCGCTCCAAAGTAAACGGCAAATTTTTCGGAATAGGACACATATATAGTTTTATTTTATTTGTGTTATTTTGGGGGAGTTTCGGGGGTTAAGGAATGAGCTTTCCATTACAGGGGGTTCGCGAACGAGGGAAGGTCAAGAAAGAGGAAATTAATAGAGAGCAAACGGAAAATTTAAGCCATTTGTATAAACTTTTAAATATAGAAAACCTTTAAACAGTCAAACATTTCGATTCAAAGCATATTTATATTTGTTGTGCGAGGCATCTTGTAAAGAAAAGAAAAAAGGCGGAAAGAAAGAGCTGAAATTGTTGAGAGTTAAATAAACATAATGTGACGCTCATTATTCCTTTTATTGAAGGAGATCCTCCCCAACAAAATGAAAGTTTTTCCACAACAAAAGAACAATTATTTTAGGTTTTATTTTTAGCATGTAAATGTTATTTATTGTTCATTTAAGTTTGTTCTCTCTCTCTCTCTCTCTCTCTCTCTCTCTCTCTCTCTCTCTCTCTCTCTCTCTGTCATTGTAGGATAAACATTTGAAAATTTTTTAAATAAAAAAGCAGGGTGGCCACAAAGTTCAGAAACAATTTACAGCCCAAACATGTATAGTGGGCCCCTGCTTTTCGTCGTTTCGCTTGTTCGTCTTTACCCATTATACAGGGTGTTTCAGGAGGAAAGGTCAATACTTCGGGAGGTGATAGTATCGGTCATTCTGAGAAAATAGTTCATATGAACATGTGTCTAATTCTGAATGGTTACGGAGATAGAGCTGTTTGAATCTGATGCGCGCGCAGCTCTTCCTCTCCCTTCCCTCCCCCTATAACCTTGAACCATGTAAGCTGTAATGTAAGATGTAACATAAGCCAATCGACAGCTGACTGTTGTGAGTGACATTGTTTGGTGTTTGAAGCAGTGTTAAGAATGCCACACACCTTCACACATGCCGAATATGCAGATATGGTGTATGTCTACGGTTTTTGCGATGGAAGTGCAACAGCTGCTGTTGCAGAATACCGTCGACGGTTTCCGAACCGCAGAATTCCGGATCGAAGAGTGTTTACCAGGCTTTTCAACACATTGCGTGAGATTGGTACACTTCCCAGCGCTCATGTTTCGTCTGAACTTGAAGGTCAACAAGATGTGGATGAAGTGGAAAACATTCTTCAGTTGGTAGAGCGTAGTCCTACTACTAGCTCACGAAGAATTTCTACACGTCTCGGTGTACCACACACAAGAGTATGGCGAACATTACGTGAGGAAGGCTTGCATCCATATCATGTACACCGTGTACAACACCTTCAACCAAGAGACGCTGCCATGCGACTGGAATTTTATCATTGGGTAAATGCTAATCGCCGATTCCTTCGATTAATACTGTTCACCGATGAAGCTACTTTCACCCGTGACAGTATCAACAACACTCGTAACTCTCATCGGTGGTCAGACGAAAATCCAAATGCCACTGTGGAAACAAATTTTCAACATCGCTTCTCTGCCAATGTGTGGTACGGTATCATCGATGATCAGCTGACTGGCCCTGTTACTTTAGAGAATCGTCTTACAGGACAAAGTTACCAGAATTTCTGCAAAATGAATTGCCAGGACTATTGGAGGATGTTCCTTTGGCTACACGCACTGGTATGTACTTTCAGCATGAAGGAGCTCCTCCACATTCTACCCGTCTGGTGATGCAATACCTAAATCAAACTTTCCCTGGTCGATGGATCGGCCGCGGTGGTCCCATTCAATGGCCACCAAGGTCTCCAGACCTCTCTCCGTTAGATTATTGTTTGTGGGGGTGGATGAAAAATCAAGTTTACAAAAGAAAGGTGGATACACGAGACGAATTGCTCGCGCGCATTTTGGATGCTGCTGCCCGCATAAAGGAACGTCAAGATCAACTCAGACGAACAACACGCGATCTTCGCACACGAGTTGCAAAGTGCATTGAGGTTGACGGTGGGATTTTCGAAAACGTATTGTAAACTGTAACAAATTTGTAATTTCTGTATCTGATACCATTCAAAATGCCAATGTTTAAACATTAAATGTTAGAAACAGTAATTGGTTTCTCTTTCTTGATTACCATTAACAATGCTTTTGTATTTGTAGATTCAAACAGCTCTATCTCCGTAACCATTCAAAATTAGACACATGTTCATATGAACTTTTTTCTCACAATGATCGATACTATCACCTCCTGAAGTATTGACCTTTCCTCCTGAAACACCCTGTATACCTCGATTCCACGTTTCGGCGCCTATCCGCATGAAATTAACTTGTTCGTCGCCACGTGTTCGCCCCGAATCCACCTCCTCCACAGAAATTTACACCTCCTCCACAGAGCCCCAACCCTCTACTTCCCTTGCCCCCATTTTCCGGTCTTCCGCCTCCAAGGAACCCTTCACTTCTTCTGCTGCGGACTTCCTTGAAGTCATTTTGGATGGAGATTCTCCTTCCAATCAATGCTAAATTGTATTGCATGCAGAAAGTTGCATTGCAACTTCCTCTCATCTGCAAAGTCTCTGCAGCAAGTGGAGTGGGTGAGTGTTCTTTTGATTTTGTATACATAATCAACACACACACTTCAAAAATTAATTTAGCATCCACATTGTTTATCAATTGAACGTTCAATTTCATTTTGATACGTTAATCAAAGGTTGATTATGTACAGAATGTTACACGTTTCATTTTTATCTTTTGGTATTTTTACTTACATTTGCTTGCTATTTTACTAATTTTATTGTTGTATAATGTATATTTCATGCTTTCACATATAAAATGACTTTAAAAATATTGCATTTTGAAGTTTTAGTACGTACTCAATTGGGAGTGGGAACGAATTAGGTGCTTATTATGTATTTCCTATACCCACTCTTCGTCGTTTCGCCCTTCGTCGCCTCCTCCAGGAACCAATTAACGATGAAAGGAGAGGGCCCACTTTATATATAT
This sequence comes from Bathynomus jamesi, assembly GCA_023014485.1. NCBI lineage: Eukaryota > Metazoa > Arthropoda > Malacostraca > Isopoda > Cirolanidae > Bathynomus > Bathynomus jamesi. Next base: position 1,287,150 of record JAJOZX010000534.1, read on the forward strand.
GGGGTGAATTTCACAATTAAACACGTGAAATGAATGACTGATGCAAACTCAAAAAGAAAAAGAAGAAAATATTCCAAGGCCTTTTGTGAATTCAGCAGTACACCTCGTCAGGGAATCCCCTGACGTCACTCCCTGACGAAGTGTACTGCTGAATACACGAAAGACCTTAGAATCAGTTTTCTTTTTCCTTGTGGGTTTGCATCATATATATATATATATTTATATACCTTTGGTAACCTTTGGTTTGCTTCCGCCCGAATTGTTCATTATGTGTGGAAGGATAAACAGCTGGGTTTTGCTGCCTGCCGTCACCGGGTCTCGATCACAGGGCCGATGGATTCGTAGTCAGTGACGCTAGCCACTACACACCACCGAGGCGCCTCTCTCTCTCTCTCTCTCTCTCTCTCTCTCTCTCTCTATATTATATATATATATATATATATATATATATACGTGTGTGTGTGTGTGTATAGTGTTGCCAAGAAAAAAGCGTTCTTTGTTCACTGCATCTTTTTGCTTTGTGCAATAAAAAATATGTTTACATAGAAAATAAATATATAGTTTCGATAAATTGTTTGTTATATGTTGTAAAGACAAAAGAATATTGTAATTTTATAGTTTAAGTAAATAAAATACAGCGTTCGAAAAGTCTCTCCGCAGTGCTATGTTAACCGCATAGGAAATTGAAAAACTACAATGTTTTCATTCAACCATGATTTAGTGATTTTATTACATAACCTTTTGATTTTACTGCGGAGAGACTTTTCGAACGCACTGTAGATTTTCTTTTAATTATACTTGGACCTACAGTCTACAGCGTAGTATTAATAACTGTTTTAGCTTCTTTTTTATTTCAAACCAAAACTATAGAGAAGTAAATAACCAATAAAATACCTGCTAAGAGTTATAAAAACAGAAAAGTATGTAACATGCCTGTAAAAATTAGAAAAGATTTTATATTAATTAATGTGAGGCCTAGGGCCTAGATACCTAGAGGAGCGGTGTTTCTCAACATTTTTCTTGCTAACATAAAAAAAAAAATTCGCGATCCCACTTCCTTAAATGATAATGTAACATTGTAGCACATACTTGAATTACAAAAACAGCTCCCGAACTATTTCTCACATAACGACGTAAAGTTGCTGAGAAGTGGATACTTGATCCGTTCAATGAAAGGGTGGTAGAGTTTATCGAACTTGCACGAGGAAACCTTCACGATAAATTGACTGAACTACTGTATATGCACAAGCTCTTACATTTAGTGGTAATAAAAATGATAATGAATTGATAAATAATGAAAGTGATAGTGATAGAGAGTTTTCAATTAAAAATGCTGCTTTGAATGATTTTTTGAGTGGAATAAAAGGTTAAATATACAGGGTGTCCCATAAAACTGGACCCATATGGTAAAATAAGTAATTCATGTTTTACCGTTTATGCAAGTGCTCATGATGTCTTTGAGTAAAGAAGAACGCATCCAGGTAATTCTGCTCGTAAGAAAGCGGAGTCAGAGGGCGATCGCTGAGGAATTTAACAGATTGCATCCGGACCGCGCGCCGATAACACACAGCTGTGTCGGCAAACTTGTAGCAAAGTTCAGGGAAACGGGATCCATAGGAGATAAACCACGCAGTGGACCTCCGAGAACATCCACCGACGATGACACAGCCGCTACCATCCTCGCTCATTTCACAAACAGTCCCCAAAAGTCTCTTCGGCGGTTGTCCGCTGAGACAGGAGTGTCGAAAAGCAGCATCCACCGCATTCTTCAAGCACACAAATGGCATCCTTACAAACTTCAAATCCTGCAGAAATTAAGCGAAGATGATCCAGACCGACGGATGGAATTTTGTGAATGAGCCACGGTACAATGTGCTGAAAATGCTAATTTCTCGTCCACCATTCTGTTCAGTGATGAGGCTGTTTTTTACGCAAATGGTGAGGTGAACCGACAGAACACCCGCTACTCGTCGCAAGACAACCCTCACTGGATTACTGCTTCAAAGGAACAAGGTGTCGCTCGTGTGATGGTATGGTGTGGCATTTGGAAAGACTGCATCATAGGCCCCTCCTTTTTTTATGACACTGTCACAGGAAACGCCTTCTTGCGTATGCTCAACGAGGAAGCATTCCCTAGTGTCTTGAACACAGATGGGGATTTCCCAACATGGTTCCAGCAGGATGGTGCTCCTGCCCATTACAGCATCCGGGTAAGAGAATGGCTGCACCGACAATTCCCTGGTCATTGGATAGGGCGTCGATGGCCTGTGAAGTGGCCGGCGAGGAGCCCCGATCTCACCCCGTTGGATTTTTATCTTTGGGGTCACTTGAAGGCGTTGGTCTACAGTAGACTCTACACGGAGAAAATTCAGAGTATTGCACATTTGCGGGAGCGCATCATCGACGCATGTAACACCATCACTCCTGATACCATTCGCTGTGTGTTTGCTGACTGGATATCTTGTCTGCATTCGTGTATCAATAATAATGGTGACACATTGAACACGTTCTGTGAATAAAAGCCGTTTTTATTGCCGTTTTTATCATTTTGCCCTCTGGTTCCAGATTTATGGGACACCCTGTATTTAAGTATTCTAAAAACAGATTCGGATTCAGTGCAAAAAAATACATAGGGACCATCTATTTTGGTTCAGGAACCAACCAAAAACCTTGTTTGGATGTACATTCCAAATATTAAAACGAAAAACTTGTTAGCAGATGTATAAATGGTTTAATGCATCTATATATATATATAGTTACCGTTTTTCATCTATTTTTTAAAGTTACCTTTAATTAATGTTACTTTCATTTTTTTTTACAGGTCATTGTGAAATAAATGCTTGGAATATTGACGGATTATCCAAAATAGTTAAAAAAAAAAACTGTGAAAAATATTAAGTATGTCTCGTAGATGTGTTAATGATGCCTACAATTTTTGCTACATTTGTGGAGAATTTACTGTTAAAAATCAGGAAAGGTGTTTTACTCCTCTTATAAAAAAAGCTTATCATTTGTACTTCAGATGCAAGGCAGGAGATCAAAATAAACAATGGGCACCTCATATTTGTTGCATTTCATGTGCAAACCATCTGCGACAGTGGATTAAAGGTGCTCGTTCATCTATATCTTTCGCAATACCAATGAATTGGAGAGAACAATAGGATCACTTAAATGACTGCTATTTCTGTATGACTAAACTATCAGGATTCTCTGCAAAACAACAAGAAATCCTTTCTGTATCCTAATTTGGCATCGGCCATAAGACCCGTCGCTCATGGTCCAGTTCTTTCTTTTCCAGTACCACCCGAAACATATACTGTAGAGGATGAAGATGACGATGAAGAGGTAAGTGCTGAAGCAGGTCTTACTAAAGATCCAGATTTCAATCCTTCCACCCTAACTGAGCCACACATGATCTCTCAAGCGGAGCTCAGTGATCTAGTTCGAAATCTAAACCTATCTAAAAATCAAGCTGAAGTACTTGGTTCAAGATTACAAGGGTGGAATCTTTTGGAGAAAAACACAAACATAAGTCTGTTTCGTAACCTGGAAAAAGAATTTGTCCATTTTTTTAAATGAAAGAAAATCTTTGCTATTGCGATGATGTTAATGCCCTGATGGAAGCACTTGCACAGGAACACAAAAATGAAGAATGGCGGTTGTTTACTGATTCATCAAAATTGAGTTTGAAAGCTGTTCTGCTACATAATGGGAATATTTTTCCATCAGTTCCCATTCCTCATTCATTTCACCTAAAAGAATCATATGAAAATATGGAATATCTTTCAAACAGCATAGAATACAATAAGTATAACTGGAACATCTGTGGTGACCTAAAAGTTATAGCTCTTCTTTTGGGAATGCAACTGGGTTATACAAAATATTGCTGTTTCTTATGTGAATGGGACAGCCGTGCTAAGTCTAAATATTACATTCTTAGTGACTGGACAACTAGACAACTAGTAGAAGGTCAAAAAAACGTTTTTGCATAAAAGCCTTGTTGAACCAAAAAAATTTTATCTACCACCTTTGCATATAAAGTTAGGACTAATGAAAAATTTTATGAAAGGTACGGATCGAAACAGCAGAGAATTTCAATACATTAAAGAAAAATTCCCCAAAATCAGCGAAGGGAAAATAAAAGTAGGAATATTTATGGGACCCCAAATACGAGAATTGATGAATGATGAATTCGATGCAGTTTTAGAAGGAAAAGAAAAAAATGCTTGGGAGTGTTTTAAATCCGTCGCGACCAATTTTTTAGGTAACAACAAAGCACTAAACTACAAAGATTTAGTTAAAAGAATGCTGGTAGCATACCATGAAATGGGGTGTAACATGTTCTTAAAGATTCACTTCCTGCACTCCCATTTAGACTTCCTTCCTGAGAATTTGGGAGCTGTGAGTGATGAGCATGGCGAGCGCTTCCATCAGGATATTTTAAAGTTGAAAAACGGTACCAGGGCAGATAGAACCCTAATATGTTAGTTGATTACTGTTGGTCATTGTTAAGAGAAGCTCCTCGTAGAGTACATCATACAAGCGAAACTATTCCAGTAAATCATTTCAGTAGCTTTCTATTTATGTTTATTTAGCTGTTTTGTATAATAAAATAAATTGTTCATACTTTTATAAAACTGCATTTTTCTCAAAACCTCTATATGATAGAAACATTCTGAAAAGAGATTCGAACTTAGGGTGAAAAATTCATTTTAGGAGAACTAGAAAAAAGTTTAGTTTTGTTTATCATTGTAATTAGTCATATTTTTCATATTTAATAGCTATACAATACATGATATGCTTGTTTACATTTCTGTTTAAATTTAGAACACTCCCACATGATGGCCATCATTCGTCGCTACAGTGTGTATTCGAAACTTCATTAGAGCGTTATCAAGATGCTATTCTAGCGGAATAAATCCAATAACCCCTGACTCTTTGACGGAGTTCTGCCAGATACCTGGGTTTGTCATGATACACAAATGTCTTAACCTAACCCCATAGATAAAAGTACAAAGGGGTTAAATCGGGTGATCGAGGTGGCCTATCCAGCGCTAAAACACATCTATATGAACCGCATTCACCAAAAGCTAACGTTTGGTATTCTACGAGTATGTCACGGGATTTCATAATCGGTCTATTTTTCTTTGACAATCGTACCATGACTGTAGCAAACTACAGTATATTTAACACGCTCCATACATTTTTTCTTCCCCAAGTAAGGGCTATTGGAGTTGAAATGAGACGTGTAATCTTTCAACAAAATGTTCGACTTCCCACTATGCCGTTGCTGTTCGCAACTTTCTAGACGCAACCTTTCTTCGGCGCTGGATAGGCTGTAGTGGACCGAAAACATGGCCACCTTAGTAACCTTACTTAACCTCTTTGGTTTTTTATCTATGGGGTATGTTAAAACACTTGTGTATTGCGACAAACCCGATGTAGTAGTGTGGAAGAACTCCGTCAAGAAACAGAGCTTACCGGATCCATTCCAGAAGAACATCTTACTAATGATCTAATGGAGTTCGAGCGTACAATGCGCATTGTAGCGACAAATGACGACCATATACAGTACATTGAACGGATAGTGATCAGGTAGCTGAACAAAGTCGATCTGCACAATGATGACAGGGGCGGCGCCACATTTTTTGAAAATAGGGGACGAGACGAAATGTGTATATATACAGGGTGTCCATAAATGTTTACCCTGAAAACAGTATGCTCTCATGTTTTAATGACGAATCTTACATCGGTTTTCTTTTTACAGGTGATCTCGTACACGCATAGAGTTTCTGTGCTGGTGTGCTTCGTCTACCGCATTCGCCGCTAGGAGCGATGTAGTAGCTGTTCAGTTAAGATGGCGTCTGTGACAGAGAAGGCACAATGTGTTGTGTGGCTTGCAGAAACAAAATCTCCTGTCAGTGTTCAGCGAAGGTTCAGAACAAAGTATAGAAAGAATCCACCTGATGTGAAGTTAATTAAGTCGTGGATGAAGAAATTCTTGGAAACTGGAAAAGTGGAAAAGGGAAAGAGCAGTGGTAGAGTGGCGTGAGTGTGAATACCGTTTAGACATTTTACGTGCCACTAGGGGTGCACATGTGGAATCTTATTAAGTTAGTTAACTACGTATCAAAACTTTGTATGTTTATCTATTTATGATTAAAACTGTGTTTGAATAAGAGTGTTTATTTAAAAGTTATAGCATGCTTTAATCAGGGTAATCATTTATGGACACCCTGTATAAGCATTGCTAGAAAACATGCAGCATGATATTTAATCTTTGAATTAGAGATGTACCGACTGTATCGGTAGTCGGTACAGTCGGCCTATTTAGCCAACTATTCGTAGTCGGCTTAATTGCTAAATGTTTGCTAAGTTTCTAATTTATCATTATTATTATTATGGGCAAAAGTACAAAAGATAACCCATTTTATTTAAATTTCCCTTTCCTTCATATCCGACTCTAACTTTGATTCCTTAGTACGTATCGCTGGATCAGTCTTTCAAGCAAGGATGAACACAATACATTTTATTATCAACACTAGAATAAATAATATTCTATTATGGTGAAATGACTGATGTTGCCATTGAGGCATGCATTAAATTTATATGAAACCTATACCAAGAGCTTTAAATTGAATATGCATTACAGATATATTTAAATAGAAATTAATAGGTGTGTAGCAGCCATGAAATTAAAATACTTTTGTCTGCAAATCTAGTAAAAATGAGTTCTTACAGTCGGCCCAATTGTCAGTAGTCGGCCGACTTTTAAAAGACGACTAGTCAGCAGTCGGCCGACTTTTGAAAGCCGACTAGTCGGCAGTCGGAAGTTCAAAGTCAGTACATCTCCACTTTAAACTGAATTTAATGTCTATTAACTGAGTATTGTCCTGATACTATAATTGTAACGGTGTTTCTGGAGGGATAAACATAAAACCAAAAAACGTTGCATGCTTTTGTTTATCCTTATTATGTGATGCACACACACACACACACACACACACACACACACATATATATATATATATATATTATATAATATATATATATATATATATTTGTATATCTTACATATAAATGTATGCGTGTATGCTTTACTGTTTTAGTATACTTTATTTGCAACTGTGACAATTGTATTTTACAGATTGGAAGATTTTTTTAGTTTCCAGATGTTTATTTTTTAGCTAACTAGTGTTTGTTAATGATAAATCCCACCTTCATTTTTGTGCGGATTAGTCAAAAAACATTTTTAATCATTACATAACTATATATATATATAGGGTGAACCAAATGTAGGTGGACAGTAAATGATAACGTTTATTTTGAGAATACATATTTAATTTTTTTGTATACTATAATACAAAATAAAATTTAAATAAATTTAGTTATAATATTTAATATAATATAACACAAACACCATAGTTATAATGAACACCATAGTTATAATATAATATAACACAAACCGTATTCAACCTACTGTCCACCTACGTTTGGTTCACCGTGTATATACTGTATATATATATACATATGTGTGTGTGTATATATATATTGCGCGTTCGTCCTAGCACAAATTGGTGAGTGATGTAGATGAAACTATAAATAATCATCAGTAATTAGATGGAAATTGGGGGGGAACTATCTCCTCTCTTTGAGAATAGGAGGGACACGTCCCCTCCGTCCCCCTTATGGCGCCGCTCCTGCGCATAAGGTCGATTTGCACAATGTCGACATACATAATGTCGATACTAAAAAATCATTTAATTAAATGAGGCCAGATTATTCAGCTAAGTTACGTTAGGTTAAGATAGGTTAGGTTAGGTCTGGTTAGCTTAGGTTAGGTTAATCCGGTTAGGTTTGGTCAGTCAATTTAATTAAAAATCTGAAATTAGTTTGAAATGTGAAAACCATATACTCACATAAGGTTAAACTTCGACATTCTAAAATTCCATTTTGTTTACAGTATGTAACTCAAAATTTTGTATATTTATCGATTACCGATGGATGAAGTGTACCAAAATTAGAATCAACACTTATGACATTCCGATCAACCAAAGAAACGTTAAGTATGGACTGAAAATTCATTTGGTTCACTGTCACACTAATGAAGTTATTTTACACTAATTATTAATTATTAATAAAATAATTGTATGAGAAATAATGAAACAATAGAACGAAATGCATCAAAGTTTTAAAAAGTAATTTCAAACATAATCCATTGAATAGAATTAAAAGTTCGGTCTCAAATCCCTTTTACTTATTTTAATCTTAAATCTTATTCTACTTTTGAATAATTCTGAAATGCATTAAAATTCAGTCTCGATTTAGAAAAAGTAAACTAAAGAAATAATATATTAAATATCAGACATTAAATTAAATAATTATGTTTTAATAAATCTCTCTCTCTCTCTCTCTCTCCTCTCTCGGGTGAGGTAGAGTTGCGTTTCTACTATCACTATTGAATACTTGCGAAGCGACATTCAAGGAGTTGGCAGAAATATACGCGTGACAGACATCCAATTACAGAAAACACGCACAGACACTAGCCTACCAATAAAGCATTGGTGGGCCGAGTTGGGTGGAATGGATGGTCCGGTTTCACAATTATTTATGTCGTTATAAATTGTGAAAGTGCTGTATTTGTTTTATCAATGAAGGTTTTTCAATTAAAAATTTAATAAATGTTTTATGGAAACGCATAATATTATCTTGGTAATCGGAAGCATTATACAATAAGTCTTCGGTTCGGTGGCTTTACCAAGTTACGAAGAAATGATGCAACGACGAAATGATAACTTCCTGTACACAATAAATAAACAAAAAAAAATCCCTTATAAAAATGCATGACGTACATTAAATTGGTAGTTTAGTATTCATTCTATCCTTTATTTTCCGCTGTCATCTAATACGTAACTGGGCTAAACTACTCACTCATTTCTTATCCTAGCTCCCTGCAAAGATATTTTTTCTTATTAAATTTTCCGTCGATTAATACTCTTTACGACTTTATACCAGGGAGTACTCCGTGGGGAACATTAGGTAGGAGATGGTGAGTGCTGGAACTCCCGTTTCTGCAGTCACTGTCCTCCTGACCTGATCTTTTCCCGTGTCTCATCTACCGGGGCTGGTTCTGCTACCACTCATTCCAGATGTTCTGGGCCTCTGCCTGTTTCATTTTTCTTCTGGCCTTTCCTCAAATTTCCAATCTGTTGAATACCACCTCTCTTCCACTAAACCTCACCTTCTCCTCTTCACTGAAACTCAGATGTCTAAGACAAACAGACAGCAACCCATTTTCTGTGCCCTCCTACTTTATACTCAATTTCACTCCAAACATAGATGTTCCGTGTATGTACGCATTGACCTAACTTGTTCTCATATTCGTATTCCCAAACTCGAATATTCCGAATTCTATACCCTCTGCCTACGGCTTACATGCCAATCTCAAACTAAATACATCTGCGCAGTCTACCTTTCTCCTAATTCTACTGACTATCCAAAATTCTTTTACTTCCTTACTTCCAAATTGGAATACATTCTATTCCACGCTCCTTTTGCTGAAATCTTCATTTTAGGATATTTTAATGTTCACCACCACCTTTGGCTTTCCTCCCATTTCACTGACATTCCTGGTGAAATAGCTTACAACTTCTCTATCCTGAATGACTTAGAGCAGACTGTACAGCACCCTATCCACTGATCGCCTTGGGATCTAACCACTCATCCTTCCTTTTACTCCGTCAAATTCTTTTCTCAGTTGGGATACTCCGACCACAATCTCATATATGTATCCTGTCCTATTGCTTTAGTTCAACTTTGGACCCTCCCAAGAGGAGGCGCCTTAAGCAGTATCTCTTTAATTTCCCATGGAATGATTACTCCTCCACTGGCCGGCGCCCCCACCCCCACCCCGAGTGTGCTGAGCGCATCACGGATGTGATTCTCTCGGTCATCCTATTCCTACAACTAATGCTAAAAAACTATCGTTTAACGTTATTTGTTCTAATGATCTCCGCAACAGAGAGGCATCTTTCAGTAGGTACCGTCGATATCCAACTCATGGCTTTCACTCTGTTTATATTTCTGCCCTGAATCGTGCAAAATCTGTTCTTCGACTAGCCAAAAATTAATTCATCAGACAAAAATTTGGAAACTTATCCAATTCAAATTCTTCTCGCTCTTTCTGGCACCAGTCGAAAACCTCCCCAATAACTTTACTTTTTCTTTCCTTCTTCTCTTTTCATTCCAACGGCTCAGTTGCCGTCTCTTCCCCCCGATAAAGCTGAACTCCTCGCTCAAACATTTGACTCCATTTTAACCCTGGACGATTCCGATGCTGTTCTCCATCTTCCCCCCCCCCCTGCATTAATTATGACTGTGTAAGGTAGCTGAACCCAGGGCCCAAGCATCGGGGGACAGAAGAGACAGTTAACCCGGGACTCCGGAAGCTGAGGGGCCTGGGAACCGCATGGTGGCTCAGAGGCTTCATACTAAATGAATAAATGGGTAAAATATAAAAGGTATTTTTCTATTTTAAATTTTATGAATTAGAAAAGAATAAGTACATTGTAAAGTGTTCGTTCAGTAGCTTGTCAAGTAAGTGTAAAATGCCCTCATACAGTAAAGAGGATAAATTACCAATAAAAAACTTGAGAATCGCTAAGGGATGGGATGCACGGCGTATGTTGAGTTAATTTTCAGACAAAACTTGAACAGAATCAGGTGTTAAATACATAATAGGCAAAGTTCAAGAGATGGTGGTGTTGATAGACGTGAAGAAAGTGGACGACTTCGGAGTGCTAGAACAAAGGAAAACATCGACTTGGTTGAAAGTTACATCTTGCATCAAGAAGATCAGCCCGGAACTCATCTCTCTCCAAGGGAAATCGAAAAAGAAACTGGTATTTCCCGTGGCAGCGTTAGGAAGATTGCAAACAATGATTTGGAACTACTTCTTATAGACGTCAATATGTTCAGTCACTAAGGGATACAAACAAGGCCAAGGCCAAGGTGTTTGTATCGCTTCGTGATCAAATCCATGATCGTGTGTATGGGAATGTTGCAAGAAAACGAGACATAACATCAGGACGTTCAGTGAAGGAAGTTTTAAACTTTTCACCCACCATCATGGTAGGCGCCTGTGTTTCAAAGTTGGGGAAAACCAATATTGTTATAGTTGAACCCCAAGCCAAAATCAATGCCGAATATTATTGCACGCAGGTTTTACCACAGTATTTGAGAAATATTCGACAAATTAGTTGCAACAATTACACTTTCCAGCAAAATGGTGCTCCTGTTCACAGAGCACAACGAACTGTGGTTTATCTGCAGAAAGAAACCCCAGTCTTCATTGAGCCAAACATGTGTCCAGCCAACAGTCAAGATCTTTTACCTTTATATTATGGTATTTGGGAAGCATTGAAGTCAAAAGTTTATATTCCCGGTGAAAGAATTAGAAATGTGAACAAATTGCGTGAACGAGTTTTGGAAGGTTGGAACAATGTGTCACAATGGTATATTGACAGGTGCATTGATGAGTGGCGACCACGTTTGACCACATGTATTCAACAAAATGGAAGTCAAATCGAACAATTGCTTAAATAATTTTATCGACTCTAAAGTACTCCTGTAAAAAATTTGGTAACTCAGACTCATCTTTTGACTTAACTAAAGCCATTTGTATTAGCTTGATCAGTGTTTTTTTTGCCTACCCGATATATATATATATATATATGGAGAGAGAGAGAGAGAGAGAGAGAGAGAGAGAGAGAGAGAGAGAGAGAGAGAGAGAGAATGATGATGTCTGTCTATTTGCGTGATGATGTTTTACGTTCGTTTATGCACGCCTAAACGGCTTGTGTAATCTGCACCAAATTTAGCATACATCTTACGGGAGCCAGGGAAAGTTTTAGTAACACACTCACTCCTCCTGTGCTCCCTTAGGTTGTGTTTTGGGAAGCTTTCGGTCCAGAAGGCGCAGCGGACATGCCAGAGTGTATATATATATATATATAATATATATATATATATATATATATATATATATATATATATATATATATATGTGTGTGTGTGTGTGTATGTATATATATACAAGGCTATTCCAAATAATTCACCTGATTTCAAATGAGAATATTTTTTAATGTTACAAATACAGAGTGATTGTGATACATTAACCAAAAGAAAAACTGTCCAAATTTTGTCTCTCACCTCAAAAATGCTCTATGTGACTTCCCCTAGTTACACGAGCAACGTCGACACGATAGTCGAATTCCTCCCATACTCGCTCCAGCATGTCCGTTGTCACTGACTCTACGGCAGTAACAATGCGAGTTCGGAGCTCATCCAAAGATGTGGGCAACGGTGGCACGTACACAGTATCCTTAACGTACCCCCAAAGGAAGAAGTCGCACGGTGTAAGATCCGGCGACCTAGGGGGCAACACACAAAACGCCTTCTGCTGTGCGGACGCCATTTTCACACTGACTGTTTGTTGTTAGGCTAGACCACGGCTTGACTTTGGAGCCCTCTCGCGGTGATTTTGTAAAACTCAGAGATTTCCTCTTTCATGTGGTGTATGCCCAGTTGATGCTCGGTTGATAGGTACGGAAGTATTCTCAGTTGAAATCGGATGAATCATTTTCAATAGCCCTGTACTGTATATATATATATATATATATATATATATATATATATATATATATATATATATATATATATATAAGACATTAACTTTTTACATTGTCTTTTATAAAACTAATATTGTAAATATACACTGTACTTGAAATATTTATTTACTGAAGAACTTAATGCTCCTGAAGTGCTTCATGTAAATTCATTCTTTTCAAATGTTTCGCGGAATTCTATAATTCAAATAAACAGCCACAAACACTTAATCTTCACCAAAACGCACAAACGAAATAAAATAACCGAAATAAATTTTATAATTTGTTTGTTTTAAATTTTCTGAAGCATCTTCTGAAGGGTATAACTTTTTTCGCAAGAAACTACACCACAAGCACTTTACATCAAAAGAAAGAGGACGTCGTCGCGAATAATTTCATGTAAACCTCGAACAAATTACTCAACTGATTTTAAATACAAATTAATCATCAGGAGTGATGATTGACCGTTTATAATCCCGATGAAAATTCTAGTCTCAGTGTATTTGAGTGACGTGTGGTAATGAATCTGCTCAACAACATTACAGTGCATAAAGAGTTTTCTTTCTAAGCGCTGTCGCTAAATATTTTTGCCTTTTTTAACTTTGAATTTTTTTTAACGCCAAATGTCTTCTGTGTGTTATTCTTGTCCTGTTCTTTTTAAAGTTTATTATTATTATGTACACAAAGAAGATTTGCCCTTTTGCAGGACTCATTTTCCAGACTCGTAAATAAAATTGTCTAAAGAACAAGTAACAAACTCAGGTCAATTTTAAAATTCTGGTTGTTTTCAGTGGGAACATACAGTAGCAGCATTGATTTCTTGAATTCTTGATTTTGGTGTCCGATAAATAAAAGCTTTGTATGATAAAATTAATCGTCGTGACACCCGAAATGTACAAAGACAAACACCGACCAAAAAATCTCTTCTCTCCACGTGTTCTTTAATCAATATTTTTTGGGGTTAAATAAGGTTAGGTTAGGTTAGGTTAGGTTGAGTTAGTTTATTAAAGTCTCGACAAAATCTAACATCGAGGAAATGGTTTAAGTGAAAAACTACTAACTTAATGAATTTTCTAGATATTATTCAATAGTAGATTTAGTATTATGCCCACAAAAATGTTGAGTGAATGCAACTGCATGCAACATTGCAGCATTACATCTTACAACATTGCATGTAAGTGATGAGAGTGTTTCCAAGGGGAAACCTAAACTGGCTGCTCAGGCCCACAAAAAATATGTATGTGTATGTGGGTGTGTATGCATATATAGCAAAGCTTCTTTTATGTATATATATATATATAAATATATATATATACAGTATATATGAAATTTTAGTATGTTAGTACTAGGTAATTTTATGGTTTATATGCCATCTTTTAGCATTTTAGCTGAGAAATTGGATTTATGGCGAATATTCCAGAAAAATCTTGCGATAATTAAAGCGATTTTAATTAACGTAAGCCAACTGCACGATGTTTGGACAAGCTTCTCAAGAAAATCGATAAAAGAGATGCTAAAAGATGGCATACAAACCTTAAAATTACCTAGTACTAACATACTAAAATTTCATGGTTCTATGTACCGTATTTGCCGAGATATGAAGGATTTAAAAGGTGTCCCTCTTTTTTCGCCGACCCGACAATGCAGTAATAGTGTAAATGGAGAATTTCCAGTGGCATAAAGAAATGTTCAATAAATCCGTAATTTTCATTAGTTTTCTTTGAAATCCGCTCACCGTATAGGAAATTTACTTAGTTGTGGGATGTGAAAAAAATACTGAAATCTGACCATAACTTTGGATTTTACAGCCAAACTTCGAGGTCTCCCTTTTTTTTTTGCCCACCCGAGATATATATATATATATATATATATATATATATATATATATCCGCATAAAATATGGAAATACATGCTTTAAGATCAGTTTCTACCACACTTAAATAAAATAGTAAACTCGCACGTAATCGAGTCAACATTTACATCCTCATTGCTCTGTACTGCACAATAAAGGTGATTTAGCATTAATTCACCGCTCAAAGTATGCGGGTGTCAATATTCAATATAATGGGCTTTCAACTCGTTTAACACTATTTTTGTACTCATTTTACAATTGGGGGTCAAACTATCACGCCCTTTAAAAACGGATAGAATACAGTAAAAAACACGCACAAAAATGACATCGTTTGCTACATCATCACCATTAAATTCAAATTTATAAACACTCCTTTCCAAACGGGCATTTATTCTTTCAGCGCTGACCTTTTCAACTGTAAAATCTTCACAACTCATATCGGTAATTAAAGTATGTTTCTGAATCGTGACGGCAATTGCGTCTTATATAAAGAAATAATACTTCACGGTGAATAGTGAAAGTGAGTTCAGCCCTGTGCCGTTCTAGTCCTTTGTACCAGAGTTCATGTTACTTCGATGAGTCTGCACCTTCTAAATACGCATCCAGTTCCAAACCATTCTCGCCTTGCTCGGCCCTACACTTGGTAAAATCATCGTGCAGGATGGTGCACGCGTATTCAAGCACCGTGTCAAAATAACGCATATCAGCAACACGAGCGTCTAAAATAGATTTCAGTTTACGGAAATCGACGACTTCAAACATTCTGTCGAGAATAAAACGGCTTCGTGTGGGGATAAGGGTGTTATTGTCAGCAGCATTCTTCCACAAAAACCGTATATCAATGCATGGTTGGTTTGTATCACGATTTACGCATAACGTACAAATAATAGCGTATGAAGGTGCATCACTAATCTGTTCTCTTTTTGTGCCTACACCTGCAGGTATTTTATAACTGTCCTCACCCCACTTCTCGACCAACACGAAGATTCTGTTCATCTCTTCAACACTTAAATAAATAACATTGCGTCTACTAGAGTTTCATTGTCTACGTTTCGTTTCAAGTACATAATTAATAGCACCGGTATTACGCCTGAATACACGCACAGACTTCAACACAGACACATCGTTTACAGCATTGAGGATGCTGCTCAACGGGAGTTCCCTCTTTTAATAGTTTTCTATTGATCCTGCGAGGCGAGAACACCAGGCGGGTCAAGCTTTGAGGCAACTATGAGATGCCAGCGCGCTGTTTGACTCGGAAGGACCGTGCGGGTGGTTGGGTCATGAAAGCCTCCAAGCGTTAGTGATTCGTGTACGAGATTGTTCCAACATAAAAGATTCGTTGTGCACTGATGAATCAACCGAATATTTGTAGCTCATTATACTGGGTAGGTGCTTAGAGAATTTTTCCATCTGCGATACATGAAGTAATATCGGGTTTAATGATTTATCACACGCACTTCCTGAAATGCGCAACATACATCTTCGTTCACAGGTTACTGTATTCACCATTGCACTTTCTCGAACAATGCACATTTATTAACACTCTTGCGATCTACTTGAGAGAAACATGTGTCCATACTTGTACTGTACTAAACTCTACTAAACTCTACTAAAAATTCACATAGACCTTTAGCTACAATTTCGCTGCGCACCTCGTCATGATATACATGGATGTAGTGGTATAAATATTTTAAACTGTCCATAATCACAAGATTTACATTCTCCGCCCCAGTGTAAGCGTACTCGGTGTGATGTAAGTTGGTGTAATGTCTCCTGTCACACAAATCAACAACAAGGTTCACAACCCAGACCCTTTGTTTCTCTTCTGCAAGCGTCGATTCTTTCACTTCACGGTATATGTATGTACTCTCTCGTGCAGTTTAATCCTGTAGCATTTTCCATTACATCGTCTGAGCCGAGAAACCAGGCAACGCTCTCACCAGAATAACCATAGAGTATTTGAACGTCTTGCTCCTCATGCTTTCCACGATTTAATGCGATGTTAAAGGTTTCAAAGGAGGGATGACTAGATATTCTTTGGGTGTTCATCACATCTGTAGACGTTAGTGAGTACCACTTCAGGAATGTAGAGCATGCAATATCATTGGACGCCATCGTCAGTTTTCGTCTACGCGAGAATTCTTTAACAGTTAAAAAGATAAGTCTGAGAACCAGTGCTTGTTGGGGTCAACTGAGTACGCAGGGAGGAGGTTTGGCTAGCTAGTTGGTTTAGTAGCAGGAATCACCTGACTCTTTTTATTGGTCAGCAACATACAGGGGGCAGTGCTTAGATTTTCTTGCGCGCGCGCCCGCGCGCGCACACACACACACACACACACACACATACACACACACACACACACATGCACACACAAAGGAGAAAATGAAACACCAGCTGAAACATAATTAAATACATTTAATAAATAGAAAAATAAATAAACTAAAATTTCGTCAACAAGTATGATAAATAGACTCTAATACAACAATTATATAACAGATATTTACACCTCACGGTATCCAAAGGGGACAGTGTCGTAGGTGCCAGGTACCTGGTAACGATTCCTGTATGTGTTACGACATACTTTCGTCCCCCTAAGCTCCTTCACGCCCCGTAACTTCTGAGACCGAAAGTTATGAGTTCCTACAGTCAGATGGGGTGGTTGGTCACCCTCATCTTCTAAACTCACTAGCTCTTTCAGCGAATCAAAGTTGACGATCCGCCGGTTCGCCTGGTTAAACGTGATGCCTTTAGCCTTCACGATATATTTCATTTCCTCCCCCACCCTCACCCGTACCCCGTAAGTTTTTGGGCCTGTTAAGACAAAAGAATCAGCGTAGGCACTATCTCCATACTCATCCTTGATCTCGTCGGTCAACTCTCTGAGGAATTCACCAATAGGAGGCATATATTCACCTTCCCTCTCCGTGAATGTCACGCTATCCGTATCTGCGGACCTAGCCCTCCGTCCAAGAGAATGCATTAGACTCCAAAGTTTGATGCGGGCGTATGCTGTTGTGAAACTAGCTACAGTTATGTTTGTGACACGTGATGTATCTGTAGCCAATTCGGTTCTGTTTTACTTTATTATGTATGTATTGCCCACATTCACAATCTCCATGAACTCTTTATCGGGAGCGTTGACATAATCCCAGACCTCATTATAACTTTGGGCTAGATGGACGTTCCCCTTGCCTGATTCTGGGCAAATTTCCCGAAAAGACTATTTAGGCACAACTTTGCACTATAGCACTTGCCAGGGGTCTTCGCAATTTGGTCCCATTCAAGATGTATCCCTTCACGATCATGGTAGCGTTGAATATACGTCGATTTTTCATTTTCGGTATCAACTCCTCGCGGGTATCTTGATGCTTCTACCTTATCCTTCAAAAAAGTGTTTATATATGGTATGAAAAGGTTGGGGAGCTTCTGAAACCTCGACACCTCATATATCTTCAATATTCTGTAACCGTTACGAATGGCTAGGGACAGCTCAGGACTTGTATATACGCCTCTGATCTTCCTCTGATTCATTGTGTGATTACAGGCCCCATTGTTCTCCTCTGCGCATTTCACACACAGAGGGAACGAGTTTGTAATCTATAACGACGAGCAAGATTGGCATCCATAAATCGCGAGGGGTGAGCACATCTACGAAAGAAAGTCCGAAATAGTTCTCGTTCAAATTAGCTGAGAACTCTTCGATGGTAGGCAGGACGGGGCCCACGAGTTTTTCAGGTGCGCCTACGGGGTACGGATTGTTCTTCATCACGTAGGGGTATAAAGAACAGAAGTGGTCGTAATGGAGTTTTACGGCCTCCGTAGGTGGAAAGTATAGTTTGATGGTGTTTGTGCGTCCTTCAAACAAACTATCACCTCATTTGAGAGGGTCTACCACCTTTGAACGCTTGATGGTGTTTATTTGTTTGCGGTACTGTCCCTCTGTCTCCATCCGTACATCATATTTGTGCTCCCACAACACCTTGTGAGTGATCTAAGCGCTTATACTGTAAGTTGATCGCGTGTACAGATCCATGCCAGACTGTCGGCAGGAGATCTACCGTAGATATCTTCTACGATTCCAAATTCACGACGTGGGCATCCATGCCATCAGCATCCATTAAAGGAGTACGCTCTCTTCTCACCAGTGGCACGGTCTTCGCTTAGACCAGTGATGGCGAACCTATGACACGCGTGTCAGCAGTGACACGCCGCAGGGTTTCAGGTGACATGCGATGGATGTTGAAAATGTTTGGTATTCTGATGAAAAACTGCAATAAATCGTCTACGTCCTAGTACTGTCGATTAATAAGTCAGCTATCTATGATTTTGTAGTTAAATTTAAAATGCATGTATGCAAGTGACACGCCAACAATATCATTATTTAAAAAACACGAATTTTGGCACACTTGGATAAAAAGGTTCACCATCACTGGCTTAGACCATCCACCCAAAAAACACGGCCATTGATCTTAATGGCCATTTCCCCTGTGTTGCGAGCATGTTTTATGTATACACCGGTCTGCTTTTGTATGTGTGTGAACCAGAAAATGGCCCTATGCCCATTACTGCGTGGGTTCTTTCGTGGAATGACGGCCAGTGTCTCTTTAGGCATGAAGTTGTTCTTGAACACAGTAAAACACAATGAGGCGATCGTGGTTGTGGCTTGTAGGGGGTCGCAGTTGAATCGGACTATTTTCATCCTTCTAAAGGCCTGGAAATATACTCTAAGTACGGTCCGTCATTCACGCAATAACGCTCACATTTATCTGCTATATTTTAAGAATTATCTTTATTAAAACTGTTATAGTACCTCTCAAAATCTTCACGCTCACTGTCGGTCATGTTGGCATAGTTAAAGTAAAGTTTGAGGGGTGGCAGCCCTACGTAATTTAAAGTTTCGCTAGTGAAGAAAGTGTAAGGGAAAAACCGTTTTGAAACTTCTGCGGCTACGCCCATCACCTTGGGTAGCTTGGCTAATTTACAAGGTGTAAATAACAGTGTCTTTAAACTGAACATACCTCCTATTTCTATCTGTATAAGCTTGTTTCCTCTTTTCAAGGGATCGCCTGTAAATATCTCTGATGATTCATGTTCAAGCAGTTCCTTATAAAGGAATTGTGTATCAAATTTTGCGGCGTTATGGGCGAGAATATACAGTCATTTTTTTTAACTTGTCCGCTAACTTGATAATATATGGCATAAAGAGTTTCACGAAGGTGTGTGCACTCGTTTTAAAAACGTTTGTTCGTTTACCACATTTGCGACATTCATCACACTCAACGTTCATGCACTCGTCGCAGATAGTCTAGCTTACAAGTAAATGTGGGATAACCTCTTTGGTTTCTGAGTCCGTGTATGTCTCTATATCATATTATACAGTTATACAATGTTTATTTTTAAGTTTGGCGTCTTTCATATAACATACATGCTTTATACTATCTGCCTTATATTTCTCATGGCATGTAGAACAGGGAATTTCATCGCATTTGTGCTCGAATTTTCCCCAATTGTCAATCATATGAAACATGCCGCATTCGCAGATTTTACAGGCCTGCGAATGAGAACTTTGGAAGAGTTGTTTTCTTACTAATAACTGATTTTATATAATTCAACTACGCTGATTTCGAATAAGGTGTCCATATTTTTCTGTCACGTAAGGAGTTTTTGCAAGCTGGAAGGGAAAAACAACAACATAAATAAATATTATTTATTTCAATTTACCTTAGGTACCTATTTCGCTCTGTTATACTAATTACAAATGCAAACAACTTTAAAAAGAAAGAAGACTATTAACGTCATTTACATATTCAGCTTTATTTGTCTTAAGTTTTCTTGTGAGAGCTATGCATTTTAGTCTCGAATGTACGCGCTGTTCCTTTTCTTTTATGTAATAATTCTGGAGTATCCCGTTTCAACATCCAGCAGTAATCAGTCATCATGCTGATATACCACCTTCCATGATATCTCTTCTCCATTTCTTTGATGTCTTGGTGAAACCGTTCTCCTTGTTCTTCGCTGAGTGCTCCGAGATTCTGAGGGAAGTAATCCAAGTGTGAGTGTAAGAAATGTAATTTTAAACTCATATTACAACCCAACTCTTTGAACTTATTTAGCATGTTGTTCACAATGTTTAGGTAATTTGGGTCCTTCTTGTTCCCCAAAAATTTGCTGATACCATCCTTAAAAGCAATCCAGGCTTCTTTTTCAAGAGTGTTCATTGTTCTTTCAAAGTGTTCATCCAAAGTTAGTTTTCTAATCTGGGGACCAACGAAAATTCCTTCTTTCAATTCTGCTTCCGAAAGAGTTGGGAATTTACCACACAGGTACTTAAAACAATCTCCATCTTCGTCCAAGGCCTTTACAAATTGCTTCATCAAGCCCAATTTTATATGAAGCGAAGGTAAAAGGACTTTCTTCGTGTCAACCAAACTTTCACGTTGAAGGCTTTTAGAACCAGATGTCAGGTTGACTCTGCGTGGCCATTCCGTTTTTATCCACTGCTGAGTACTTGCTCGGCTATCCCATTCACACAAAAAACATGGAAACTTCGTATAACCTGGTTGTTGACCTAACAACATACAATTCACTTTCAAGTCTCAACAAAGTAGACAACCGTGTTCTTTGTATTTAACTTAACTAGAAGAAGCTCAAGATTTTCGTACGTTTCCTTCGAGTGAACCGAATGAGCCACAGGAACGGATGCATACAAGTTACCGTTGTGAAGAAGGACGCCTTTTAGACTTCTTTTGGAGGAATCAATGAAAAGTCTCCACTCATTTGGGTCATAGACTGCAGCGCCTAGCTTAAGTATTAGATCCGAAACATTGTTGCAAAATGCCAGTGAATTTTCTTTAGAAAAATATTGGATGAATTCTTTTTCTCAATTTCTGTACCGGTAAAATGACGTCTCGGGAGAAAGCAAGTTCTTTGCACTAAGTCTGGATCCCAAAATCTCTAAAGAATCCTTCGGGAGGCACAAATCTTTTACCAAATCTTTAATTTCACTTTGTGTAAACAATTGGGGTTCACCAGATGTTTCGGTTTGAAAACAATCAATATCTTCGTTTCCATCGTCATCAGACACCGAATCAGATGAATTTATATCAAGAGTATTTGGTTTAGTAGGTACAGGTATACCAGGTCCATGAGCAGCAGGTCTTATAGCAGATGAAAGTTTGGATAAGAAATTTCCTTTTTATTTTTCGTATTGTAGCCTCGCACGTTACATGAACAAAAACAGCAGTCATTACTGTGATTTCTAGGCTCACGCCAGACCAGTGGAATCCCAAAAGGTAAAGAATCTTTTTTACCTTTACTCCACAGTCTAAATTGTTCAACACAAACATTGCAAACTTTATGTAGAGCCCATGATTTGTCTTGATCCCAAAGTTTCATTCCGAAGTACGCATAGTATGCTTTCTTGACGAAGACGAAGTCTGTAATATCTCGCCTTTGTTTGTTTCACAGTAAATTTTCCACATATCTAACAGAAAATGTTTGGGCTATTTACACTCTCTCTGGTTGCCATAGCGACAAATAAACAAATTTCAAAAGAGAAATATAGTCACCGCGCACCTTTGAATAATAAAGAACTATAACCTCGCGCGCACTAGACAGACTGACTCATCTCGTGGCTCGTCAATCACTTATATACTAGCGGTGCGTTTCTCGAATGTTCTAGAAGACGCTATGACGTCACTTCTGATCTGGAAGCATTTCTAGGCAGTAGTTTTTAAACAAAATTTAATTGAGTCAATTTTAATGAAAATTACTTACATATGTAACATGAACTATGACATTTTTTGAAGAATCTGTACGTGATGGCGAAAAATGAATATTATTTTCGGAATCAGCATGCAAAAATTATTACACAGGTCAACAAAAAAACTTTTTTTTTTCGTTGCCAAGGAAATTCGTACGAATTTAGGGTATTTTGGGGTTGCTGAATTCCAAAATGAAAGTAGTTTTTCCGATTTGGCTCTAGTTCTTGAGATAATGAATACCCTCAATTAATAGGAAACGTAACCATAACGCGTGCA
The DNA here is from genome assembly GCA_023014485.1 of Bathynomus jamesi. Lineage (NCBI taxonomy): Eukaryota > Metazoa > Arthropoda > Malacostraca > Isopoda > Cirolanidae > Bathynomus > Bathynomus jamesi. Next base: position 1,309,710 of record JAJOZX010000534.1, read on the forward strand.
TATGGGAAACTACCGGAACATTCTAGATGGTGAGACCGAATAAAATGCCATTATGTATTTCATGTGTTTACTTTTGTATGATTTGAGACAATTTCAATGCGATTTGTAAGTAGGCTCCGCCTGAACATTAAATTTTTTGCATTTTTACGTGTTTCAATGGGGTACCAATTATCTCATAAATTAGAGCCAATCTAGCAAAACCGATATCATATTCGGAATCAGCACCACAAAGTTACCCCAAAATCACTCTAATATGATTGGCAATAAAATGAGTGTTGACCAGTGTTATATAAGTGATAAAATATTTTGGATAACAAAACCATCGTAGGCCTGTGAATTATAATTTTCCTGCACGTACCATTTGATTTATGGAATTCAAAACAGTTATTATTGAAAAATGTGCGTCTTCACACATTACAGTCACTCTTCTCAGTCTCAACTACACGACTTTCAGATTTTGAGCTTTTACACTGCTGGCATACCTGTGGCAATCCTTACAATGTTTCACTATATCATCCGCAAACTCAAGACATCTTTTACACAAATCGTGATGCCTGCCATATTTTCGACTTCTATCATAACTCGCGTAAAGAGCCCTTATATTGCGGATTGAGAGATACGTTCTCCCTGACAGTCCTAAAATAAGTAGAGGCCTTGTACGTTCTCTCACACTGCTTTCAAATATATACACAGTCCTACGACGATCATTCAATCTAAATACAACTATACGAACATTCATTTCCTGCTCTACCCTTCTCAACTCTTCAGGCCCCATATCACAGTCAAACTCGAGCTTGCAGTCTGCGGCCAGTTTTCGTGCATATTGCAAAACCGTTGGCAACCAGATATTATATGCAGCCGTATTTAGTACAGTAAACATATGAACCAAGACTATTGGTATAAAGATGCAACTGCGATCGAGGTTTTTGTGGTTTCTAAATATTTGATAATTGCGAAAGTTAAGAGTATAAGGTGCGGCCGTATGTCCCGCAACACGGTAAACGTGGTCTATATCTATCGTGAAGTTGTCCATGCTAAACCCTGTGCTGCTTTGAGTAGCATGCATTATACGGGCCAAAATGTAATCTACATCTACAGCAGCCAGACGCCTGTAGGGTATTATTACCCAAAAATCGTCTCTATCTCCATTATCTGACCCGAACCCGAAGGACAGTCGCGTCTTGACTTCATGTCCCTCACTGCTCTGAAGGGCGAACTCCACAATACGTTGAACTACAAGTCGCAGTCCGTGTTCAACACCGTTGCTATACATGGCTCGCGGGTCGACCCTGACTACGTACCGGCTTCTTGTCAGGGCTGGGGTCTGGGTGGCGGTGCGCACCAGCTCGAATGTTATGCTACTGATTACAGGATGAGATGTTGCTGTGGAGGGCACGGGTGTTGTTGAATAGGAATAAGGGGGCACAGTTTTATTTGTAGAAGGAGCTACTGTAGGGGTAGTGCCGTAAGACGTAAATGTCTGGGGCTCTATTACTGTGGGGCTCTAACAACCGATGCGGTCCTGGCGCGCTTTACACCTGATGTGGAAGGCAATTCAGCAATATCGGCATGCACCCGCTTTCTCCCCGAATTGTCGAGTGGGAGTGCTACAGTCGTCGTTGCTTGGGGTTCCTGAACGTTAGCGGGGTTGATGGTACAGTCTTTAGCCTCAACAACAACTACACTGTCATCGGCATCATCAACCTCGTTTGCAATATCTATGATGGGGACATGTTGCTGGCACAGTACCTCATCCTCTTCATCATTCACGGAGGAAGAAAAACAAGACTGTAGAATATAAGGCGCATCACTTAAAATTTTACTATATTTTGTAAATGTTCCACTTAAGAGTGTGAGTGTGGATTCTGAAGAAAAATTCAGGTTTCACGAGCCCTTCAGGACCCACAGGATGTAGCAAAATTATGTTTATGCTTAAAATCATTAAAGATAAGGGGGCGGTGTTCTCAAATTTTGTGCTATTCGGCATACCAGCCCGCAGTGAACGAGTTCAAAGATGATTGATATTTTGTTCCGCAAAGGGGTTTATGATGTTAGTTCGATAAAGGGTAATGAGAACACGGTCATTGTAATTGACGATCTCATGCTAGAAATGGATAAAACGTTTGGCGAGACATTTACAGTGTTCTCATACTATCTTAAGCGTATTCCTCATCAACCAGAATCTATTTTTAAAAAATAGATACATTCGCGATGTGTCGTTAAATACACAATATCTAGTTTTATTCGCACAACGTAGAGATTTGGCACAAATGGGGTATTAGCCAATCAAATGTTCCCGAATCAGCGTAAGGAGTTTTTGGAAATTTATAATAAAGCAACAAGCCAACGTTACGGTTATTTGGTTTGTGATCTTCACTCGCAAAACACGTTCAGGGTGCTTCTAAGAACGAATATATTCCCAAACGATGCTGAAACAGTCTATATCCCAGAATGACAAAGAGGTTAAAGAAATATCGTGAATTAATAAAATTCTATCATCGGCTGCCACGGGCACTCCAACACCTGTTTGTTAAAAATACTGACTCCGACTTTTTAAGTTGCATCTGTGAAAGCTGTATTAACGTCATAAAATGCAATGTACCAATGAAACCCTCTCAGAAGTCTCGTCTATGTCGTTACAAGAACATAATACACGCACTCGCTCGTAAAAGTCAAACTGTGGGGAAGAAAAAGCAAATTATTGTACAAAGAGAGGGTTCATTCCTATCCATCTTATTTTCAGTTTCGGAGTCTTTTCTGACTAGTTTAATATAATGAAGAAAGTAGTCGTGATTCCACACGAGGTGTATGCTTCACTACAAAACACAAAGAGTCCAGATACGGTTCTAGAACCCCGTAAACCAGGCTTAAAAGAATGGAAAGCGAATTGATAGACCTATTAAATAGTGTAAAGTCCCCTGATGAGAAAAGAATCTTATACCAAGAAGCTCTGCAGAAAATTCTTCATGAGTCCGAAATTATAAGAAGCCGGTCGAGATCCTCGTAGTTATCAGATATAGCACTCATGATGTTGAGCGTGGCGGCATAGGACCTGGGACCGAGGCTAGAGACGAACAGTCATGAACAACGGAGTGAGCCTTCAACACCTCGAGCATGTATTAAAAAATAGTCTCCCTCATACATTGAGGAAGAAAGGACTAAGTCTTTATAATCTATTGAGTGTGGATCCCATTATACAATGGTCCGATACAGGTGAAGTTGTTGTTGAAGGGTCAGATGTACAGGGTTCGAATATCATTGACATTGTACATGAGAAAGTGTGATAAGCCATCACCAGCACGATGGGAGCATATTAAAGCTATACTACAGCAAATAAACGTCACAAAAACATTGATAGGTAATCTGAACAGGTTGAAAGACTTGGAAGAAGCATCGCATGTACCACAGTTGAACAGGCCTTCATCCCCAGCTGTAACACCTCTGAAGAGGAGAAAGAAGAGACCAAACAACAACGGCCAACCCTCCCCGCGCGCCTCTAAAATACGCAAATGGCTAACATATTAAGAAAACGTTATTATGACATTTGTAGCCCAGCCTCCTGCGGTGGCATTAATAGACTGCGAAGAGGCGTCTATAAAGAGGGATTAGGGAAAAAAGATGTTGAGAGGGTTTGCGGGAGCAGGATGCTTATACACTTCATAAACGGGTGAAAAAAAGGTTTAAAACAGCCAAGACAACAGCAGCATCGATTGATTCTGACTCAACAGACATGCAGAGATATTCAGTGTATAATGGAGGCTACCGCTACATCCTATTCATAATAGATGTATTCTCTAGATATTTGTGGCTAATTCCCCTGAAAAATAAATCGCCTGAAACAGTTGCTGGAGGCACCAAAACGTTGATGTTGAAAGAAAAAAGGATTCCTGGCTATTTTTGTACGGATATGGGGAAAGAATTTATAGGCCGAGCTTTTCAGAACATGTTCACAGAGTTTAATATCTGTTATTACACTAGCAATTCCATACATAAGGCATCTCCGGCTGAAAGAGTTCAGCGCACCATAAAGGAGCGCATGCATCGCTATTTCACACATAAAAACACACAGATATATAGACATTCTGGAATCGCTGGCCTCATCCTACAACCGTTCACACCACTTAGCGATTGGTACAATACCTAGCGAAATTTTAGAAAGAGGTACGCATACAGAACGTGAGAAAAGATATTCGTAGAGCGCCACTCACCACGTTCTGTGCGTTTCAAAATGAATGATTATGTAAGGCTATCGCGTACGGGTAATAAATTCGCGATGGGATTTGAACGATGTTGGAGATGTGAGATTTTAAAAGTTAGGGCTATGAGACCTAAAGACGAGGTGATGCTGTATTACATTGAAGATTTCAATGCGGAAGAAATTGCAGGGGGCTTTTATGGCGAGGAGCTGCAGAAAGGGACATTTAATTTAGAAAAAAAAGTGTTTAAAATTGAAAAAATTTTAGGAAGCAAAAGTTCAGGAAAGAGAAAACTGCACCTGGTAAAATGGCTAGGGTATCCAGAAAGTTTCAACACCTATATAAAAGCTGATGCAATAATGAAGCTTAAATATTATACAACTTGGCACCTAACCATTTCTACGTCACACTCCCGTCCTCTTCTTCTCTCTCTGTATATCCTAACAATACCCTGGCCAACTTTATAACAGAACTCCATGGTTCCACTGAATTGGGTCGTGAATCATATGAGGTTGGAATATGCGAATTTCAATTGGTTACCAAGTTTTTAAGCATTGACAAGAAAGAAGCCGTTTTTATGGTTCTTAGAAACCGTGATGAGTGTGAAAAGGCCGGAGTAACTCGGGATGATACCATGTTCCACCCGGAGTGTGGAGGCTCAGTACTACACTACAGAAGTAACACTAGAACCGGGTCATTATGACAGCTGAGGATATTGTGAGAGACTTAAATGGTACTTTGAAAAGTTCAAATCTTACGTCTGATTTAGTATTCGAAATCGTAAACAAAGGTACCCCGGTACACACTTTGACTCTAAAATCGAAGGCTAACAGAAATATTAAAGACAAAGCACTGTTCAAAATTGTAACCGAGGGCAGATATGGGGCAGTCTTCCAAAGAGATTCTTTTCAAGAGTCACAACATGACATATGCAGCTAATTGTGTCAGTTAAAATTGGAGAAATTGAACGATGAAGACTCTCCTCCGGACATGTGCTATATTTACAGCAATATCGTGGAACATCAGTTTGTTGGCGATACCCATAATCGCCCATATTCCCAATCATAGAGGAAAGAGCTTGAGCATTTCATACGACAAGCCTCATTATGTCAAAGTCGCAGCTAACATACTAATCAGTATCTCAATATATATAAGAACAATTGAGGGGAAAAGTTTTCCATTCCGTGACGGGAGCTTAACAGTGAACCTTCACTTCCGTCGTACTGCCGTTCAGTCTACCGAGGGGTGAGATATCAGCTCGGGAGTGGGATTGTGTCCATTTTTTTAACCATACTGCTTACGGTAGAAGACAAAATGGCCGGTGTTAAGCCGAAAGAAGCTCTATAAAAACACTTAAAGCGTACACGGAACGATATTGTCAAAGATGCAGAGAAAAATGCGTGGTAGCGGAAATAAACACTGGAAGAAGCAGCGTCCTGTACGGAGGAAGAAGAAGGAGGGGTTACGAAATCGTGGCGTTAAACGTAAAAGGACATCAAAAAAGAAGAAGTTCTAAGCGCATGGAACCTATGGTTGATCACTTTTTTAACTGATACAAGCTAAGGACGTTGCTCTCATGAATCATAGACTGATCGCTACTTGTTAAGAGTCACTATTTCTGACGCGCCATGGCGCAATTTTGTTCGCAATGTTGTTCACAATGTTGTAAATCAGAGCTGAGCCTCTTTGACATGCCCCCGACACAAATATCTATAAAGTATAGTGACTTCATTACAGTTAATCCGCTAAACACAATCAGCTCGCCGAGTGCTCCTATAGAATTCGTGATCCCGAGCTCAGGTCCTTACTTTCTTGACCCAAGCTGTGTGCACATGTATGCTAAATTACGAATAGCACATTCAGATGGAACGGATTGCGAAAACGATTACGTTGTATACCCAGAAACAAACTTTCTACACTCCATAATCCATATTCAGTCAGTGTGACGTGTATTTAAATCAGGTCAACATCTCGCCAGGGTCTGGTTACTACCACCGACGGGCCTATGTGGAAAATGTCCAACTTTTCAAAGGAATTGCAGGATACCTTTTTACCTGCCGAAGGTTATTATCAAGCTAAAGATGAAAGTAATATAAATGAAAGGTTTAAAATTTCTAAAAAGAAGATATATGAATGCTTTGGACGCCTTCACACAGATTTCACATTCCAGAAGAAGTTGCTTGTGAATGGGTGTCGATATGAAATTAAAGCTCACCCGTACGAGCCCTAAGATTTGTTAAATCTACGCGGTGATTCATTTTATAGAGACATATCTTGGCCTGCGTCGTGTGAAATTAAGCTCTGTTAAACAGTTGGAAATTGAAAAAAAATTACTACATGCCACAGTGAAATACCCAATTAATAAAGTTAAACTTCAGGTGCTTACAGTACCCTTAGGGTTAACATCGAAGCAGATAGAAAACGTTGCACTTGGAGCTCTACCTTAAACGATATTAAATGGGATCCAGGAACACGATTCTGTGAATGAAAATTACGAAAAGCCCGCATTTAAATTCGGAAATTTCAGTCTTAAAATATATCTCTGTATGTCAACTGGGTGGCTTTAGGTGGGACATTGGAAACGAGCTATTCTACAGATGACGAGTTTCTACTTTGCTCGAGGGCGTGTAGTAATCTTGCACATAGTGTCGGTACTTGCGACAGTTTAGGAATCGGCGCACAGTGCCACCAATTGTAAAAAAAAACGGCCAAAATTATTTCTTAGCTTCTCCTGGCTTTTGACGATATTTGGTTAGCTTCCGCCCGAATTGTTCATTCTGACGAAGGTCAAGCTTTTCACTCCACCTTAGACCTACAGTTTAACGTGGAATCTGAACCACGCCCCATCAGCAGCCTAGCGTCTTAACCACTAGGCCACCTAGGGTACCCATTTATCTACCAACCACTTTCTTTATTGTGTGGAAAGATGAACAGCTGAGTTTTGCTGTGCGCCGGCTGCCGTCGGGTCTCGAACCCGGGGCCGATGGATTCGTAGTCAGCGACGCTAACCACTACACCACCAAGGCGCATTTCAATCAATTGGTTATTTAGAGAATACTTGAACTAAATGTTATTAACTTGTTTTAAGACAATTACAGTACAATAATTATTTATTTATTATAATTTATATTGGTTTAGTGTTTATACTTGAGTTACGCCTAATTGACACAATCTGTTGATTTGTGATGTATTGCACTGAGCTTAGACCTGATGGGAAACCTTTCAGGTTACCATTAATTTATATCACTATTTTTAATAATAATGATGATGATATAAGAACAATAATAGTAAGAGCAGTAGCACATTTGATACTTTTCAATTGATATGTACGAGTATATATGATAAGACTCCATTTTGGAAATTGATCATTTCATTTTATATTTGTGATTAATATAACTTTAACTTCTAAATCTATAATTACATAAAGGAAAGAGATGAAATTAATAACTCAAAATATATTTATTATACTACAAGCCATTATAATCACATTTCCAATTAAAAGCAATAAACAAAAATTATATGAAATATCTATATTTTTTTATAATTTTAAATAAATTTTTTGTATGTTATAAAATTCTAATACAGGGTGGGGCACGGGAATCAAGTGTTTTTTGAATAGCTAGTAATCGGCCATTAGGAATGGGAGGGGCGTGCGGTAGGTAGCATTCCATTCCTGGGTTCATAGCATTTAACTTTAACTGACACTCACCTTTATCTTTCAGGTGCCATCATGGAGCAGTGGACGTTAGAACACCGCATGTTCGCGTATGATCATTTTGTTAGGAGTGGCGAGTCAGTGACAGCAGTTCAGCGTGCGTTTCGCCGCAGATTCAACATTCATCGAAATGACTCTGTTCCCGCTCGTGACACAATCTTACGTTGGGTTAACAATCTTCGAACAGGAGGCTCAATAATGAAAACAAAACCGAAGGGGCCGCAACGCACTGTGCGTACTCCAGAGAACGTTGAAAGGGTCAGACAAGCGATGTTGCAAAGCCAAGGCCGCTCTGCTCGGAGACATTCAGCTGCACTCGGAATCAGCAATCGTACTGTTAGACGGATTTTGCATGAAGAATTACATTTTCACCCATACAAGTTAGCGATGGTGCAGGAATTGAATGTAAACGATTGCCCCCAACGACTGAATTTTGCACAGGAAATGCTTGCACTTTATGAGCAGAATGAAAACATGATGGTGGTAATGAGTGATGAAGCCCATTTCCACCTTAATGGGGCCGTCAACAATCAAAACTGTCGGTATTGGGCTGCTGAAAATCCGCGACAACTCCATGAAAAACCGCTGCATAGCCCTAAGGTTACAGTTTGGTGCGCGGTGGGAAAGTTTGGCGTCATCGGTCCCTATTTCTTCGAACAAAATGGGGTTACCGTTACCATAACATCTGGGCGTTACATTGAGATGGTGAACACCTTTTTCATCCCTGAGTTACGAAGAAGGCGTATTGCTCGTCGACATTTGTGGTTTCAGCAAGATGGGGCCACGCCACACACCGCCAGAGCGTCAATGGCTGTTCTTCGCCCCCTGTTTCCCAACCATCTCATTTCGAGATTTGGTGACATTGCATGGCCCCCTCGGTCCCCTGACTTGTCCACATGTGACTTCTTTCTATGGGGGTACCTCAAGTCACGTGTCTACGAGGACAAGCCCCGTACATTAGATGCATTGAAGGAAGCGATCCGTCAACAAATCATCCAAATCAACAGAGACCTGCTGGGAAGAGTGGAGGCCAATTTTCGTAAACGCCTTCAACAATGCGTCGACGGCCAAGGACATCATATGCCAGATATAATTTTCGGTACATGATTATTATGACATGAAATGCTATGTTCTTACGAATGTTGTTCTACCAATATATTTTCTTTACAAAAATAAATATCATTTTCCTGATTATTCCAAAAACACTTGGTTCCCGTGACCCACCCTATAGAAATAAATGTCATATTTATAACATTTTATAGCTGTTAAGATAAGAAATAATAACATCAAACATAATGCATAGTTACTAATTGGAATAAATCATGTTGTAAAACATTAAATTCTACATTAAATTCAGTTTTGAATTTCATTTCATAGTTATTATGAAAAAGTTTTGGCCTAATCAATTTCATCATCAGAACTTAGATCTAAATTTGAAAGATCAATATTATGTTTCAGAAGTGAGACATCATGAGACAAACAACTCTTTTTAACCGGGTCAAATTTTCTCAAACTACTGATAACTGGATCACTAGACATTAAGAGATAATGGAGTTGATCTTTAATTGTGTCATGCCTTGATATCTTTCTTGAGTGGTGCTGTCGTGTATTTCTTGTGTGTTTATTAAGAGCTTCTTGCGCCTCTTCTGGATACATCCCAATTGGTAAAATATGTTTATTTATCACTTCTTTCCCATGAATAAGTACTTTATGAATGGATGGTGGCATCTTAATTTCAGAAATGTCTATTTCTTCAGGGTAGCAGCTCATTTTAGTTTGCGCCAGATCTTTATTCGAAGGATATGCATTAACACCATGTTGTAAAAGAGATTTCTTCAATATATTGTAAACCCTATAGCTCATATCTGTTTGAAGAATAAGAGCTAATGCTTCTTCATTTGTGTATTTAATGGGAGTCTTAGAATTTAAAGCTCTCTTGATTTTACTTGGTCGAGAGGGAGACATCGTTGCTTCTTTCATTACAAAAGCAAAATCTCGTTTTTGCGAATCTCCTCTGACTGACCTTGCCGCAGCAAAAGCAAGCAACTCTTCGTCCTTATCAGCTAATGCAGTTGTCGTTCTTCTTTTTGATCTCTCTGACAATTCCTTCCATGAGGCAGTAGTTGGGCGTCCAGGACGAAGTTGTGGTGTAGGCGCATCTTTAAAATTTTCGATAGGCAATATCATACATTTCTCAAGACATTTTTTTTATTTCCTATTACTCTATCAAGCTTTCTTGAATATTGTCTGTGGAACTTTTTTAGATCAGAAATAAAAGTTATTATTTTGATGCATCCAGTTTTACTTTCATCTGAGTGTGGTTCTGTCAACTGGGATTGTTTCTAATATATGATTTAAAAACAATTGAGCAATATTTTCATAGTTTATCCCATGCCGCTTAAATATTTCAATGAGTTTAGCCTTTTTATTGATAAGACCAGCTTAGTTTCAGTTTCAACAGCTGAAAAAATAAGATTAATATATACTAAAAATATTTATTGGTATAATTGCTAATTGGCATCATATAACATTTATTCACAATAATTAATTTATTTCATATAGTAATAATTAACATACATACCTAAAATAAATCAAGGCAATTCACATTATAATAATACTATGCTCAATCACAGTATAAGTGATAATGAGAAAAGTTAACACAAGCAAGCCTATATATAGTAATTTATGCTCAACACGCTTGAACATGCTGCAGCAAGTGAGATGATGCGCGCTCATTATTCTGCACTGTCTACCACTAAATAGAATCTTGCTTGAAATTGCGCAAATATGCACAGCTATTTCTTTCTCCCTCTTAATTTTCAGCATTTTTCCTGTACAAACTTGCAAAGATTTCGTCTCCATCGATTCCTTTTCATAGTTAGAAGTTTAAGTGAATTATTTGTATATTTTTATTTTTTTAAAATAAAACATGTCTTATTTAATTTTTTCAAATGAATATGTAAATTTAAAGTTAGATATTTAATGTCTTTACCTATTATATGAAGGGTATTCTATGCAATGATGATTATGAATTGAAGATTTAACTTTTATATATCATTTTACAGAGATGTTGAATAATCATATATTTTATAGAAATAAGATATATTTATCTATCTTCATAATTAACGTATTTCATCGTATGTTTTATCCCATTAAACCAGTCTTACAATGTGAATAAGATACGATTTAATAGTCCTCAGGCACTTTACAATATGGAGAAAAGAACTTGGTACCAATTCAAACTTCTTTTTTTTTACTTTTGGCCGATTTTTTACAATTGGTGGCACTGTGCGGCGTAACGCAGGGTGAATTCGTCGAGAGCATCAACTTTTATCCGTTTGACCTCTCCCAGATTTATCTGCGAGAATAAACACACACACAAGTCCCCAGTAGAGCGGAAATATCTCAATCAAGTTAGAATTCGAAAAGCCGCTAGTCACACCTATTAGTGTAGTAGTTTACCTCGAATCGCAAGCTCTAATCGAAGTTGGCAGGTTTAGGGCCGTAGTCACAGACTTTTAAAAATGGACACGGTTACACTCCAGAGAGTGATAAAGAGTGATCGATTCACATGCACCAAATTTATCGGCGTGTTTGCGAAGCATGAAACTTTGAAACTCCCAACCACGAGAAACTGTGGCGCACTTATTTTGAATACGGATGTTAGCGATGGTAAAGGGATCCATTGAATAGCCGTTTATTTTAAAAATAGGGAACGAATGTACTACTTTAATTCACTGGGCGGACATCCATGGAATGATACTGTTGTAAAATTTCTCGAACAACTGCAAATAATTCGGCAGATAGTGTGGAGTCCTTACCGGTTCCAGAGCTACTACAGCAATGTATGTGGTATGTACTGTTTGTGTTTTCTCATGCATATGGCCCGCGGGAACGAATTTACAAATTTTTTAAAATTATTCGACTTGTGTAACGCTAAAACTAATGATGAACTGGTATGCAGCCAGATAAAAAAACGTTTTCCGTCTATAGGCACTCGATGTGTTGTGTGAAGTTTTATATACATGTAGCGGATCGACAAGAAATAGACCAACAAATAGACATACAAATCCTTTCCTTCCACGCTATCATCAAACAGTCTTGGAAAACAACGTGGGCAAAGAATCAAACAATGGAAACGTCTTTTTCTTCCAAAAAGGCGCGAACGCAAGCTCTTCAACAAAAGGACGCGCGGACAAGGCGTCTTAAGATTTGGCGCGAAGTCCTACGTCACAGGAACTACGTATAAAAATGAGCTTCCACTCACACTCACTCTCACTCACACAGACACTCGCTTTCTACCTCGTCGAGCAGATCTCATCACGTCAACCGCCCTCCGGTTTCCCGCCGGAGGAGCGGCCTGCTACTTTCTTCAAGGCCTACGATTTATCATCAAGTAAGACCTTCTACAGACCGCCTGCAGAAGCAATCCTTCGAAGCCCAACCAGAATCACTTCGGGCCTACAGTTTACAAGGTCAGCCTTCAAGTTTCTCTACCGTTCCTCGAGATATATTCAGCACCTCAGGCCTACGCCTGCAAGATCATTTAATAGGCCATCCTGCACCTCGAGAAGTAACATCACTTCTGGCCTACGTTCTACAAGCCTACAGCAAGCATCTTCTCCTTAGCAAGAGGCCTAATCCGTGACACGACCAACGCGTGAGCGACCAGCTTCCAGAGGACGATCAACGACACTTCGAGCCCACGGTAATAGTTCTCTTTTCAACACTCCTTCAACAGCGGTTTCATCGTCCCGGGTAAGATAAGTACATCCTATTCTAAGTACTCTGGTGAAGCCTACATTAACCTACCGCCGAACGGTAGGCTATACCCCAAGTGTAATTAAGCGTTCCAACTGACTCTCGTGAAAGAACGCAGTAGGCCTATTATCCAATTCAAGTGTCATTTCAATACCGTAATTCCGCGTATCATCTGTTATTATGTTCAATTCATATATTTATGTGATAACTAAATATTCTCTTGGCGTAATCACTTAACATCACATAATGGTCTTATATATAAATGATATTTGTGTAATCATTGTCAAGCATTTCAATCCATTATTATTAGGCCGCATCAATTATTATATGTGCATCCATGCAATCATTTAGCCTACTTAATCAGTGTCATGTTTTCCATTCAATGTACCAAACGCACGTGCATTCTTTATATCATTACTAGGCCCATTCAATCATCTAGCCTACTTAATCAGTGTCATGTTTTCCATTCAATGTACCAAACGCACGTGCATTCTTTATATCATTACTAGGCCCATTCAATCATCTAGCCTACTTAATCAGAGTGTCTTGTTTTCCATTCAATGTACCAAACGCACGTGGCATTCTTTATATCATTTACTAGGCCCATTCAATGTTCCATGCCATTTACATACCATCAATGAGTATATTACTTATTACGTGTCAATTAAGCTATTAACATTTCATCTTAATAGCTAAGCTTTGTGTCATAAACATAACGTAAAACTATCAATTAATTACTGTCAATTCTTTGTTATATCACAGTGAATAAATAACGGCTTTATTTTCATAATAAAATACAAAACTATAAGATGTCTTTTATAACCTTAATATTAATTTGCTTGGGTATAATCCAAGCTGGTGACACTCGCTGCCATTCCTGTCACTTCCAATAGTATGGTGGGCCTACTCCATTTAGCCACTTTCAATTGTTGATACTGACATCATAAATTATTAACCCAGCCTATCATTAATAAACAATCAGTCATTGCATCATTTAATCATTAACATACAATCAAATAATTATCACCTTAAACGGCTAAAACTAGGTCTACTATATACATATATATATATATATATATATATATATATATATATATATATAATTGTAACATTATCAGTTAATTATTTTAAATTGTTATAAATATGCACCGTGCGCAGTATAGTTTTTAGTAATATATTGAATAAATTTAAAAATGTATCCCTAATAATAATTTGTGTAAAGCTTAAGGATAGGAATCATGTTCTGTAACTTATTTAAAATGTGGTGGATGTTAATTCTGTAACTAATTAAAGTTGGTTATATATACAGTATATGTTACAGTCAATGTCTAAAATCAGACAATTTGTAAATTGACTGAAATTTTAGATAACGTCAAATTGATGATACACACTAAAATTAACCTAACCTAACCTAACCTAACTTAACCTTTCTGGTAATGCTGCATACGCATGCCCACTGGTATTTCCCAATATGCTGCCTAAAAATTCATTAGGTTAGGTTAGGTTAGGTTTTGTGTGCATCATCAATTTGACACTGCCTAAAATTTCAGTGAATTTACAAATTGCCTGGATATAGACACTGACTAACATATATATATATATATATATATATATATATATATATATATATATATATATATATATATGCAATGTATAAAACCGAAATTATTGTCACTCCTATTTGTATATGTGCGGAAAACATTAAAGGCAATATTACGTAAAAAAAATTGTGGTGTATACAATAAACAAAATTATTTATTAATTTATAAATATACTTAAAATGTTCTCCATAGTTTTATTATTTAATAAAATGTTGGAAATACTTGGTTTATTCTTACCCGACACACACACACACGAAAAAAGAAAAACTTACATCGTTTCTTCGATTAACACATTCTGTGTTTCAGGGTGCACCTTCATATAACACAGCCGGATCGTCCCTAAAAGAAAAATATTACAGCAACCCACTTATTATTATTGTTAGTATTATTATTATATTCACAGGATGAATAGAAATATAATTATTTTAAAATAAAATCTTGTCAGGGTTTTAAAATAAAAATAGAAAAAATAAATACTAACGCACCAATCATTTTAAGAGCTTTTTATGTAAGAGGAATTAGGTACATGAGATGCAACCTTAAATAATAGGCTTCTTACATGCTACAGAAGATGCTGCTCAAATCGCTTATGCTTCTCGGTCGAGTGCCAATCTCGGGTTCAAGGCCTTGTGGTGCCAATTCCTGCAGAGACTGGCTCGAAAATACACTGTCATTGTCCACGCGTCCCATCAAATCAACACACGCATCACCTCTATAAAATAATAACGTACACCTAGAGAATGGGTTATATATACATATATACATATATATATATATATATATATATATATATATATATATATATACCTGAAATAAATGCATAAATCGCTGTTCTGAAGTTTTTATGGATATAAATAGCAGTACTTACATTGTATCACCGTAGAGGTATACCGGCGGCGAAGCATATTCGGATAGGCATTTGTATGAAAGACTCGGCCTTTGAGACAAAACAATAAAAAGATAAAATTGGGCACAATCACAATAAAGCACATAATCACAAAATCACAAAATCACCAATCACAAAACGTCATAAAACACACTTCTACACAAACGTTAATACAGAAGAATTAACTTCTATATATTTCACTCAGTGTACTATTGAATAAGACTACTTTATATTTAGAACAGAGAATATACGAAGTAGAATTACTTACAACTTGATGTTGGGGTGATCGTCAGACTGCATTCTTGGTTATAAGTTTGTACGCATCAGCTGAAATGCTTCTCCAACACTACAATGTTCCACATATGTCGCTGCTACTCTTTTTATAGGACATGGAGAAGACCCTCCTAGAATGGGGCATGCTGAAGAAAAGACTTCTCCCCGCCCCGCACTTTGAGAATGTAGATTATTCATTAACTGAACGAGTTTTAATGGGCGGACCTTAAGTTTTTACCAAGCCGAGAGAGAGAGAGAGAGAGAGAGAGAGAGAGAGAGAGAGAGAGAGAGAGAGAGCATTTTATGTTAATTGACGCGTAAAAAGATGTTGGTTGGTATCACGGGTACCCATGGCATTATTTCCGCCCAAATTGTTCATTCTGCATAACCTATAACTGTGGTATTCGGTTATATTGGAGATGATAGAATCTTTAATGCATGCTCCTCTTAAGAATGAAATTTAATAATTTTTTTATGTGTAAATTCTTTTTTGCATAACCCTGCAGTACCAGACTTTCGACACATTCCTTTTCTGTCCATCTCTCTAATGCAAGGGTTAATCAGTATTTTCAATCTTTCATCTACCCTAATTGCCAGATATGGAACAATCTTCCTCAATCCGTCTTTCCCCTGTCTATGACCTCCAATCTTTCAAATGTGGAGTGTTTAGGCACCTCAAAATCTTGAACCCTGATTTTTAGCCCTTCTTCCTGTATGGGCGAGGCATTTTGCAGGCATCCGCCTTTGGCCCCTCCTTCCAGCATAAAAACCCCTGTTAAATATGCTATAATTCAGAAAACCTTCGTGCGTAAGCATGTCTCCGGTTATTTAAATATATCCATACGAAAAGGTACTCCTTTATTCCTCAATGTATGTGCTATCTATCTCCGCAATCTGACCCAAACCCAAGGGACGCATTTATTATTATAAGAATTATAAGAAATTGTGGACACTCATCAGTTTAGAGAAGTGATAAGTAATGTGAATTAATAAAAATGTTACCCTCCCCCACAAAATCCGATATACAGTTTTCTTTGTGTACATAAAGAATGTAGTTTTAGCACTAACGTATATAAATCACAACTGGGTATGAAACAGAGAAAAATATTGTTATACATTTCAGTCACAGGTATTACATGGTGAAGGAAAAATATATATATATTTTAGTCATTTCATTATTTTTGCACCATTATTTCTTGGACATCTTGTATCTTCAACAGTAAGATTTAATATGATCCCAAAATCTGGTTCAAAATTATATTAAAAATAATACAGTAATGTCGAAGTTAAGTGGAGCTACAAACAGACGTTTTCACCTTAGTAGAACTACTGTATATATATGTATATATACAGTATGTGTGTGTGTGTATATATATAAACACGGAAGAATCACTTTTATATGAAAATGAAAAAGTTTATTCGCTGCCCATACTCCATATGGCAAATATTAATAATAATTGGGCGTATGATAGAATCTTTAATGCATGGTGAAAGGCGAAAAATAAATAAGTTACAGTAAAAATAAAATCGTTTTATTATAAAATTAAATTTATTTTTTATATGATTTAAAGATATATTTGTATATTAAGACAAAAAATTGTTTTTGCTTTAAATTTGGTTTACCATATTTCAGTTTGTGTCTAAAAGAGCGCCTAGCCACCAATACATTACAACATGGCCTCGTGACGGTTTTCTGTTACGAGAAGTTCGATAGCTTTGTCTATTGGCTGTGCCGTTTTCTGAGACCTTTCTGGTCTATTATGGCCTCATAAACGTTAATGAGAACATTAATAGCTTTGACTATTGTCTGTGCCATTTTTTGAGACCATATTGGTGAAATCTGGCTGGTAAGTAAAAGCCGTAGGTACGTCGGCTATGTAATACTGTGTTACTGCTGAGAGGTCTTAAAGTCTATACTTAGACGATTGGTGTAGCCCCCATCTCGACTTCGTGCTGTTGATGGAAGGATCTCCTAAAAGTCTTTAATTATACCGTGTTACTGACAAACGTACATGCATACACACTCACATACATACATTTCATATACTTCTGTGGGCCTAATCAACCCTTCGAGTTCACATACATACAACTTATATATATATATATATATATATATAAGAAGCTTTGCTATACATGCATAAACACCCACATACATATATATATTTTTTTGTGGGACTGAGCAGCCATGGTAGGTTGCCCCTTGGAGTTCACACACACACACACACACACACATATATATATTATATATATATATATATATATTTAGGGTGGTTGAGGGGGTTAAAAACACTTTCATCATGTTGAATGCAATGTTGCAAGTTGCAATGTTGCGTACAGTTGCATTGCACTACATTTTTGCGGACATACTGCTGATGTTCATCTCTGTTAGTTTTAGTCGCACTCTGTAACTTTCTTCATTCATGTACAGCTGCCAAGGAAAGTTCATCGCCGTCCTTTTATGGATATGTACAGTCGTCTGCAATAATTCAACTCCACTCTCTCAGAGATGTGGCAACAACGCAGTCTCTCTTAAACCCCAGTCCCTCTCTCTTAAACCCCAGTATCTCCCTCTCCTCCTCCCCCTCTGAGGTTTTGTCATAGTAATATTTTTATTTTTTGAAAACCAATGACAGAATAAATATATTGTTCACGGTAGTTTTGGTGGTAATGCTAGGAAGACTAGGTATTTTATTCATGCATTATTCCTAAATTTAGAGAATAGAGTGGTTAGGGGTTATTTCACAAACGTGGGATACTTTACTATCCCTCTCGCTATCACCCCCCCTCTCGTCCTCCCCCTCTCCTTTCGCTACACCAAAAATGACGATATTACGAGATCAAACTATCTATATGGAATCACACAATAGCTAAAATTAATCATCGTAATGTAGAGGAATAAAACACTTATTTGTACGTGTTAATATCGATTCACGATATGACAAAAAGTATTGCATCATGAATGATCCCAAAATTCGAATTAAGACTCGAATAGCATCTAATTTTAAAATGTGATTTGAATCCAGCGACAAAATATATTAAATAATATACGAGTATATCAATATATATGTAAAAATTAATAATTCTAACATTAATTTTTGCATATAAAGTCCAAACTCGCGTGACATAACTGACATAGATAAGGACGTTACCAGAGAGAGAGGACAATAATATATAAAATGCAAATTTGGAAAAAAAATTATTTTCTTTCTATTTTATTTTTACCAAGTAATTGATGAATTATTTCTTTTTCAAATAACCTAATCATTTTTTAGATTATGCTTAATCATGTAATTGTGTTAAATTTTGCAATGTTCAAATTTTATACATTCTCTCGTAGCTGTAAAAGATGAAGTCATAACTTGCCAAAACTCCAAATTGGCACTTAATTTTAAATTTTAAGCTTTAATTTTGGCTTATATGCATGTTTAATTTTAATTCATAATAAAATGTATATTTCATTTTTCATTTTTAGTTAACTCGGCAAATCATGATAACGTCAGATCTGTCAATATGCTGTTTGAAAGAAAAATATGACTTCATCTTCAAATAGCTTGCTTATCTGCCAGTATGCTGTTATAGCAAAAATTTACCTTTATCTTCAAATATTTTGCAAAAATCATTCTGATTAGTCTGATCTGACCTAGAGGCTGAATATTTTAGGAGTAAAATTCAGTCAGAGGATCTCTTTGTCTTCTCCTTTGAGCCCTGCCTTCTCCAAAGAACTTAGTTTTAAAATAGAATAAATAATTTCTCTATACGTTACAAGAAGAATTGGGGAGCCGTCAGATAATTTAATAAGTTTTCACAGAATCCTCCGATCCACTACAAAAGAAGCTACTACGATTCCCTACACGGTATCAGCTACCCCAGAATGAGAAAATTCGTTGCTGCCAGCTAACCAGAATCCCCGTCAACCTCGAACCACCCAAGACCATAAACTGAGGGTTAACATATACAGGGTGTACATAAAGTCAGGATCTATTTTTGTGAAGCACTTGGAAATTATATGGAATTCAATCATAAAATGATAAAGTGGTAACATTTATTAAATAATTAAGAGTAGGATTCGACGTGACGCCCATCAGTATCCCTGCATAGCTCAAATCGTTCCGCAGCATTTCTAAACACATTCTGGAGCATTCGAGGGGTTATGTTATCTGCAGTAGTTCGTATACGTGTAGGTAAGTTTTCAAGACTCGTAATCTTCGTCTGATAGACGTGCGATTTGATAAAGCCCCATGCAAAGAAATCTAAAGGGGTTAAATCTGGTGATCTCGCTGGCCAAGGTCTGTTGCTTCCGCGTCCGATCCAGCGATTTGGAAAACGTCCATTTAGATAATCCTGAACAATTTTAGCAAAGTGACAAGGAGCACCATCATGTTGATAGACGACGGTACTAACAATCCTATCCCCGTCGTCTATCAACATGATGGTGCTCCTTGTCACTATGCCAAAATTGTTCAGGATTATCTAAATGGACGTTTTCCAAATCGCTGGATCGGACGCGGAAGCAACAGACCTTGGCCAGCGAGATCACCAGATTTAACCCCCTTAGATTTCTTTGCATGGGGCTTTATCAAATCGCACGTCTATCAGACGAAGATTACGAGTCTTGAAAACTTACGTACACGTATACGAACTGCTGCAGATAACATAACCCCGCAAATGCTCCAGAATGTGTTTAGAAATGCTGCGGAACGATTTGAGCTGTGCAGGGATACTGATGGGCGTCACGTCGAATCCTACTCTTAATTATTTAATAAATGTTACCACTTTATCATTTTATGATTGAATTCCATATAATTTCCAAGTGCTTCACAAAAATAGATCCTGACTTTATGTACACCCTGTATATTACAGGATAACTGCCCTATGCATACCACCTGGATCATCAGACGGTGGTTTCAGGAACAACGAGATGTCGAGCTGCTGAACTGTCCCACCAAGGGGTCCCCATTGAAAATGTGTGGGCAAATGTGGTTAACGCTTGGGAGACTGGGCAGGAGATGACTTCTCGGCACCTGCTGGAACACACCATGGCAGAGTGGGAACTTTTCTGCAGGAATCCACAAGTCATCTACAATCATTAATAATAATAATAATAATTAATAATAATAATAATAATTAATAATAATAATAATAATAATTAATAATAATAATAATAATTAATAATAATAATAATAATAATTAATAATAATAATTAATAATAATAATTAATAATAATAATAATATATAATAATAATAATAATAATAATAATAAATAATAATAATAATAATAATAATAATAAATAATGGAGGATGGACCAAGAATTTGGCAATTGTGTATAATAATATTATGGTTGTGCCGTAGTATATACTGTATATATTTATTTAGTCGAAAAACCACAAGACTATCGGACCTTTGAAAAACGAAGACAGTGCTTTATCTGATGATCTAACAGAAGTATCTGAAATATTAAGAGCTCAGTACGAATCATCTTTCAGTATCCCAAAAACTGACAAACTGACAAACTGAAGAAGAACTACAAGGGGAAAGTATAACGGACTTTGACTTCACGACAGATGATATTACACAAGCTATAGGGAAACTAAAAACGCACTCAGCGGCAGGACCGGACAAATGGAATGCCACACTGATAAAAAACTGCAAGAATGCAATCGCTGAGCCCCTATATTGGATATGGAGACGATCACTAGACACGGGAGAAATACCGGACATCCTGAAGAGCGCGAACATAGTCCCAATATATAAAGGAGGAGATCGATCCGAGGCCAAAAACTATAGGGCAGTGTCGCTTACATCTCATCTCACTAAATTATTTGAAAGAATAATTAGAGAGAAAATCTAACTTTTTGGAAACTCAGAAAAAATTAAATGTAACCAACATGGAATTCAGTCAGGCAGATCATGCCTATCACAACCAATGGAACACTACAAAAACGTTATTGATGGACTGGAAAGTAATGAAAACTATGATGTAATACATACAGACTTTGCCAAAGTGTTCGACAAGTGTGACCATGGAATCATAATACATACACTGAAATACATCAGAATCAGAGGTCCTCAGCTCAGTACCACAAGGAACAGTATTAGCTCCACTACTCTTCATAATCATACTAACTGACATAGATAAGGACGTTACCAGAGAGAGAGGACAATAACATCCTTTGCCGATGACACAAAGATCAGTAGAAAAATAAGGAACACAGAAGATATAGGATCTCTACAAACAGACATGAACAGAATCTACAAGTGGACGGAAGACAAAAATATAAAGTTTAACACCGAGAAATTTCAACTGTTACGGTACGAAAAAGGGAGGACCTAAAATCCATGGGATATTACACCCCAAATGAAGAGGAAATTCTGAGTAATTCTAAAGCAAAAGATTTAGGAGTTGTAATGAGTGACGATGTGAAATTTGAAAAACAAAATAAGATAGCAGTAAACAGAGTAAAGAGAATAACGGGGCAGATATAGGATATAGGATATAGGATCTCTACAAACAGACATGAACAGAATCTACAAGTGGACGGAAGACAAAAATATAAAGTTTAACACCGAGAAATTTCAACTGTTACGGTACGAAAAAGGGAGGACCTAAAATCCATGGGATATTACACCCCAAATGAAGAGGAAATTCAGAGTAATTCTAAAGCAAAAGATTTAGGAGTTGTAATGACTGACGATGTGAAATTTGAAAAATAAAATAAGATAGCAGTAAACAGAGTAAAGAGAATAACGGGGCAGATATTGAGAACCTCTAAACGAAGGGATATGAATATAATGACTCCTCTACTTAAAACAGTGATCATACCCAAATTGGAATACTGCCAGAGATGGGCAGTATCTTGTATCTTAAGATACAAAAAGTATCTTAAGATACAAGATACGTATCTGAGATACGTATCTTAGATACTTTATTTTTGGAGGATCTTGAGAAGTATCTAAGATACATTTTGTCATGTAGCTTGTATCCCGGGATACACTTTCAAAGATACTTTCATAAGATACTTTTTAAATAGAGACGCTAATAACTATTCATGAAATATGATCATATCTGACGCACGTTGAAGCAGGCCGGCGATTGCTGTTACATGTTTGTACATGAATACTACCGTTGCGCTGCGCGCACAGTAGGGCGGCTCGTTTTTACACTTTTTTCGATATTTGATTGGGGGAAGTGCGGAAAAGTTGCGATTTCGTGAGAAAATAAAGTGTGTAAAATTTTTTTGATCTACGTCAATACCTTCCGGTGGCGGCGAGTCCTTAAAAATCGAAAAATAGGCCTAAAAACATAAATCTTTTATATAATTTTATATAATTTTTATATAATGTTCATTGTTCAATGACTG
>JAJOZX010000534.1:1337500-1345000 GCA_023014485.1 Bathynomus jamesi
TATATATATATATATATATATATATATATATATATATATATATAATGTGTGTGTGTGTGTGTGTATTTTTTACACGGAAATAGTGCAAAAAGTTCAAACGCGCCTGCTATGATTCAAACAGTAATTGTGGATTTGACAATCAGAAGTAGGTGCTGCACTGTGAGTAAATCTATAGGCTTCCATTGCAGTAAATAATAAATAACTAGTTTAAAACTAACGGCAATAAAATGCATTAGATCTCAAATAATGTACGTTCAAAGGAAATTATCATTAAAATGTCAGTCGGAAAGGTTTTTGGAAACCGGTAAAAGGAAAAGAACTTCAAAACATGTTGAATGGAAAAAAATTAGGCTTTAAATTAAATATAATGCTTTTTGAAATATCATTAACATTACATAATCAATCAATATGGAGAAAAACAAGTAATTCAGTAATATTTCTATGTTCACTACAATGGAGAGAGTATCAGTAATGCGTTTTGGAAGAAATTTATTACTCAAATTCAAATTTCTTATTGTTGAAAAGATAAGTACAGTAGGGTGTATCATGCTCATTGAAGCGCGAATTTCAAGATTGGCAGTATGTATTCCTATGTAAAATTAAATTTTAGGAGAGGTTTGTTTACTTGAACATTTGCTAAAAATCGCGTTTAAGTGTTCAAATTTCCACTTTTTCTTTTACTGGTTATGTACAGAACAGCTTTGCAGGACATACACTGTAGTACAAATGTAACAGACCGGTTTCTTACCAAACAAAACCATTGTAACAGCTGTTATAGGCTACCAAAGCTTGGTGAAGATTGTGTAGCCGCCATGGCTAAGCAAGGACGAAAGACCAGAAAAAGTTCTGGTTCAAAGCTGAGTGATCTGGTGGGGTCCAGGTAAGCAATTATTTCCCACAGAAGTTCCAACCTGGAGAGCTGTGTTTCAGAGAGGAATCCTCCTCCAGGAAAAGAAGCTGGTTCTGGATGATATGAAGAGCTCAGTACCCTCTGCAAGATTTGGCTAAGGACTTGGCATCACTGGTACTGGCACAGTGGCGCAAAAGCAATGCCAAGTTCACTCCTCCTGTGATCATTCAAGTGAGATCCATTGCCAGGAAGATTCTTGTCAGGTGGAATGAAATGATTGACCTAGTGAATGGCAGAGTGAAGGCTGCAAAAAGAGAGAAGAGAATATCTAAATTTGATACATTGCTTGACATAACAACCTGCAGACATGATATCACTTCCTGTGGAACTGAAGCATCTGGCTGCTCTGGTTGTGCTGCTAGAGTTCATGCCAACTGTGACTGTCCTCTGCCTCAGAAGATTCCAAAGCAAGAGCTAGAGTGGCTCAATTACCAGAGGATCAAAACCTCAGAAGTTTCTGGCTTCCGGATGGCATCTGTTGATGTGAAGGAAACAGTGAAGCAGTTGAAGGCTGCTAAGAGGAAGGAGGAAGAACAAAAGGCAGCTGAGAAGAGAAACAGAAAAGAGGAAGAAGAAAAGGAGCTACTGCTTCGAGCTGATAATGGTGATGATGATGAAGATGAGGTGACTTCTTTGCAAGTCTCCAGGCAGAGCAGCTCCTACTGCTGACATATTTTTCCAGTACTGCACCAGGCACAAGCTCCAGTGTCAACACAGGCAAAGTCTCCACCTCTGCCAGGAGGAACTACATGGATATCTCAAGCACTGCTGTGGCTGCAGTCAGGTTCAAGGTGACAAACACTCCTGCAGCAGCCATTGCAACTGGTTTCTTGCAAGATCTCATCAAAGCTGGCCATCTATCTGCTGGTAAGGCATATCTAGCTGTTGACAGGATGAAGATGTGGAGGGGCAAGGAGTCTGTAATAGGTGCCTCGGTGGAGGCCCTGGAGAAAAGGACAGAGAGAGAGGAGATCAAGGGAGTTTTCTTTGATGGAAAACAAGATAAGAATTCAAAGATCATGAGGTACACTGAAGAAACTGGCCGCTTCCATCCTGATATTACAACTGAAGAGCACTATAGTGTTACCTGGGAACCTGAGGGGAAGTATCTCTTCCATTGTACACCAGAAGAACCTCAAGGAAATGAGAAACCTTCACTGAAGATAGCTCAGGCTCTGTTTGAGTGGATTAGTGCTCATGGTGCTAAAGATACTATTGTGGTCTTTGGTGGTGACTCCACCAACACAAACACAGGACCTGATGGAGGAGCCATCATTCTCTTGGAGAGACTAAAAGGTCACAAAAAGTCACTATATGATATGCCAGTTGCATATTAATGAACTCAGCCTCAGGCACATGATCATCAAGCTTGATGGTCCCTACACGCACAAGTCTGGGTTCAGTGGCCCAATAGGAAAACTTTTGGAGAAGATCAATGACATACCTGTCAACTTTAGCTTCAAGGCTCTGCCAGGAGAAGAAAATATAATTGAACTGCCAGAAGACATTGTACAGAACCTTAGCACTGACCAGAAGAACTGCTACCTACTGATCAAAGCTCTCAAGACAGGAGATTTGAGCAAGGAAGTTGCTGGTCTGAAGTGTGGTCCACTGAATCAGTCACGCTAGCTGACTACAGACGAGGCTCTGTTGATGCTGTGGATGAGGCAGCATGGTCTGAAGGGGGAGGTGTTGAAGAAGCTAGAGGTGCTGCTGAAGTTCTGCCTGGACTTCTACTTCAATATGTATTTTGAGATCAAGGTGAAGCACTACATGAGGTATGGACCTCACCATATTGTGACCGTTCTGGGACTGCTGAGAAGCCAGACCTCTGAAGTCAGGAACATAATCACTCATGTGATAGTTCGTGGAGCATATCATGCTCACAGCGAGAACCTCATTGCCTCTCTCCTGTGCAGCGAGGAGAAAAGGGCATGGGGGGGGTTGAGATGATCAAGAAGATCAGAGGTAAGTCTGAGTATGGAGACATGAGTCTGAGAACTCATAGAAACCCTAAACTGAATTTTGATGCCACTTCTCCAATTACTCTGATTAATTGGGATAAGGAGAAACTGTATGAGCCACTCTTCACTTGTAAGATGTTAAGAGGAGAAGTTGAGAACTTCTCAGTTCACACTAAAAGCTGTGAAAGAGCAGTCCAGGAAGTTTCAGCTGCAGCTCATGCAGTGTATGGGCAAGAGGGACGAGATAGTTCTGTTCGTGCTAGGATCGATCACAGAGAATTGTTGCAAGTTTTCAAGTCAAAGCAAGACATTATGAACATGTTTTAGATCTCCACAAGACCTGCTAGACAAATCAAGATGCTTTCAGAAGAAAAAATCTCAAAACATTCAGTTGACCAGAATATTATTACAAGCTGGGGATGGAGGAGGGACTTATACAGATATTAAAAAAGAATTGCAATTGCGAAAAAAAGGTTGACCGTCACAGCAGCTTGCGGAAAGGTGGGGACAGCTGCCATCACACTCAATGATGCCGTAAAGAAAATAAAAATTGGTGGAGGCGTTGCTGAAAAAAAGAAAATGCAAGACCAAGAAAAAAGAACAAAAAGATTCTGCCCGATGAAGAGAACAGCCGCGAAATGTAGTGTATAGGAGACTAAAAATCATACAATTCCTTAGTTTTGGGCCATTTTGGGTGATTTTGGTTATTTTAGGGGTTATGAACCACTTTGGCTGATCTTAAATGGGTCCAAGCCTGCCCCTAAAAATGCTTCAGGGTGTATGTGAACAATATAGAACATATGGAGGTCACTTGAGGCTACCAAGTCTTTGAAATTGGCCAAAAATCCCATTTTTCGACAAAAAAGTGCGATTTCGAACGCTTTAATTCAATTTTTCGCAAAAGTCGCAGAAGACGAACCCCTCTTAAAATCTAATTTTACATAGGAACACATACTGCCAATCTTGAAATTCCAAGTTTTTCAATATTCGACCTGAGCATGATACACCCTAAAATACAGACACAATATGAAAATACAATTTTTTCTCAGTAACGACATAGAATTTTAACCCTTTAATGGCTTTGGGCCACATAAATAGACAATTTTACGCCTACCACATTGTTACATATTAATGTGATTGGATGATTTATTATATAAAGAGTGTCCACACATTTGGACAAATTATGGTTCTTTTCAGTTTGGCGTACCGCGGATTTTCGAACTGAAAATTTGTATACTAATAAATTTTATATTCTAATAACGAAAATGACTATTTTTCTGGAGAAATATGAAAAAAATTGCATTTATATGCGCACTAGTTTGCATGGCGCATGACCTTTATCTAAATTATGTAATGTTATGTTGTGGGTTTTACAAAATAAAACGCAAATAATATCCTTTATATATTAAAATTTGAGATCACCTGAAGATCAGGGCCCCCATATATTCTTGTTTTGATTTACAGTACCAAATATAATAATTAAATTGAATGCCTGGTTAGGTCAACTGTACGCCCTTGACGATTGGTTAGGTTAAGTCATGATATTTTCGTTGGTTTTAACGAAGCTATCATTTGGTAATTAAGACTGGGGACCCTGATCTTCAGGTGATCCAAAATTTGCAATATTTAATAATATTTTAATAAATAAATCTTCATTTGCATACCTTTTTTTCCATACGAACTCGCATAAACAGTAATTATTTTTGTTGTTATTAATGTTTGTTTGTTGCCTGTTTAGACCTAATTTAGTCTGAATATTTTTGTTGTAGTGTGAGCATGTGATAATGCAGTGCTGTGATCTATGTACTTGTGAGTTGCCCCCAGGTCAATTGAATGCCAGGTTAGGTCAATTGAATGTCAGGTTAGGTCAACTGTACGCTCTTGACGATTGGTTAGGTTAAGTCATGTTATTTTCGTTAGTTTTAACGAAAATATCACGACTTAACTTAACCAATTGTCAAGGGCGTACAGTTGACCTAACCGGCCATTCAATTGACCTAACCGGCCATTCAATTAACCGGGGCCGCACAGCAACCTCGTATCCGGGCGTCATGAGCAGTGTAAACTACATAACGGTCATGCGCCATGCAAACTAGTGCTCATGTAAATGCAATTTTTTTCGTATGTTGCGCATATTTCTCCAGGAAAATGTCATTTTCGTTATTAGAATATAAAAATTTATTAGTATACAAATTTGCAGTTCGAAAATCCGCGGTACGCCAAACTGAAAAGATACCAAATTGTGTACCACTGAAACGAGAGAGGGCAGTATTTTTCCACATTGGGACTGTCATATTCGTACATTTCCCAGAATGCCCGTTGTTGTCCACATAAGTGAACACTTTGTAAGAGTTCTTGAACATGTAACAAAAACACAAATCTCTAACCAAATTCATATAAAGAAGTTTAAATCGACTCATTTATATTTGTTAAATACCAAATATGAGGTAAAACTCACAATTTTATACACAATTTATATACGTACATACATACATACATACATATATATATATATAATATATAATATAATAATAATGTTATAATGTTATAATGTTTCAGACCAACAAAGACCCTAGGATCCACTCATGGCTGGTCTACCTAACTGTGTTCGTAATTTTGTATTGTGTATGTCCTCCGTGGTAGCGGAGGGGACCTACAATTTTACGTGGGTTTCGAACCACAAGAACATAAGAAATTTATGTAAAAAATGCCTGTACATTGGCAACGACTAATTTTTACAAAACTAAATAATTATCAATTTAAAACTAATTAATTATCGATTTAAAACTAAAGATAGAATCTCTGGGTCCAGAGAATCAAGTCATAATAGACTACTATCCACAAATATGTTACACTCTATATCTATTTATAACCGACATGCAAATATATCAGATCCAAAGAATCCAGTCAATTTCATTACGGTATCCATCAATACTAGTACCTTGCCAACGAAAAATAAGTCACGGTCCATATCGATTGCGGACCAAGTCAAAATTTACAACCATATACATTACAATATATATACTTAGGATGAAAAGTGTAGGTGTGGCTGAAAAGACTGTACAGTAATGTAGAAATGTGTGCGCACCCATTTTGGGTCTCCCATTTCAAGGTGTTTGTGGGGCAAGTGAAGATCATAAGTTTTTCAATACTTCACAGTACTATGGAGGGGGGCACCGCTCGGCAGAGGAATCTCTTTAAATGGGGTGTGTAAGGACAGAGAGTATCCCCTAACCCAAGATGCTGCCTCCCTATATCCCACAACACTTGTGTTGAGCTGTGGGATCTATCACCACAAAGCCTTAATTTTACTACCTTAAACTATACCCAATCTATCAACATATGCGTCTAATCGATTTTTAAACATGTTTATAGACGTGCTACTAATTACTTCTACCGGCAAACTATTCCAGCTATTTACTATTCTATGCGTAAAAAAGTTTTTGGTAACTGCTGTCTCGAACCTTCTACTTGTCAACTTCCACCCGTTATTTCTAGTCCTATTATATTGAGATATTTCGAAAAAGCTATCTCTATCTACGTTATCGAACCCATTCATAATTTTGAAAACCTGGATTAGATCACCCCTTAGCCTCCTAGTCTCGAGTGTTGTCAATTTTAACTCCTTAAGCCAGTGGTTCCCAAACCGTGCGACGCGGCGCACTGGTGCCGCGAGATGTAATTAGGTGCGCCGCGAAAGAGCAAGATTATATTTCAAAATGTGAAAAATACAAACTGAAATTCTGTATTTTTAATTATCTATATTTCTACTTTATGCTATGCTAATATGTATAAATACCTCTTTTGAATAAATTTTCGAATTTAAAGTGCGCCGTGAGTAAAAAAAGTTTGGGAACCACTGCCTTAAGCCTATGCTCGTACGACTTTGACCTAACCGACAGAATCATCTTAGTTGCTCGTCTTTGAACTCTTCGATTTTGTCTATATCTTTGCGCATATGCGGATTCCAAATTTGGACCGCGTACTCCAAATGGGGTCTAACTAATGATTTATAAAGAGGAACTATAATATCGCGCGATTTGTACTCAAAATTTCGAGCTATAAAACCTAACACTTTCTTCGCCTTATTGACCGCTGCTGTACTTTGTTTCGTTACTTTTAAATCACCAGTGACTATAACTCCTAAATCTTTTTCCTGCTCTACGCTTGTTAAATCTTTCCCTGACATATTATACGCAAAATTACTGTTACGCGAACCTATATGCAAAATTTTGCACTTATCAACCTTAAATCTCATTTGCCATGTGACTGACCAATCAACGATTTTATTCAGATCTTCCTGGATTTTACCTCTATCTTCGTCATTAATCGCCCTACCACACAGCTTCGTGTCATCCGCAAACTTTGAAACTGTACTGACTAGGCCGACATCTAAATCGTTAATATATATAAGAAAAAGCAAGGGGCCCAATACAGAACCCTGAGGAACGCCACTCGCTACATTAGCCCAACACGACTCCGCTCCATCAACGACCACCCTCTGTTTCCTACCTCGCAACCACTCTTCTATCCAATTTATTACTACAGCCCTGATTCCATGAGCCTTAGTTTTTTCAATGAGTCTTTAGTGCGGCACGGTGTCAAACGCTTTTTGAAAATCTAAAT
>JAJOZX010000534.1:1350000-1362500 GCA_023014485.1 Bathynomus jamesi
AAACTCGTGACTTTGTAGGGGAGTATCAAATTAAAGGTTATAGACTTTTTGTTAAAAACAGAATAGGTAGGCGAGGAGGCGGTGTTATGTTGTATATCAAAGATAATATAGCGAACGTTATAGAAGTAAAGCACACAATTCCAGAACCGATAGATTCGACTATAGCAGAACTTAAATTGAACGATTTCAAACTTCTTGTTGCGGTTATATATAGGCCCCCTAATCAAACAGCTGATACGGACGAAGCGTTATATCGTGAACTAAAGCGAATAATCGGTAGTAAGCAGGCTTTAGTATGGGTGACTTTAATTGCGCCAACGTAAATTACGATACAATGCAGGGAGACGCGGAAGGTAATCGTTTAGTTAATTTTCTCGAGGATAGCTTTCTTATTCAAAAGGTTGGGGAACCTACGAGGTTGGACAGTATTTTAGATTTAGTAATAACTACGGATGATAGGCTAATTACTGATCTTAAATAATAGAACCGTTGGGCAATAGCGATCACAATATGGTAGAGTTTGTCCTCTCAGTAAGTCACTCGAAACCAGCTAACTCGACTAAAATTCCTAACTTCCAGCACGCAGACTTTAGTAAATTTCGAAATAAATTGTCACACGTCAATTGGGAAAACGTGATGGGGAACTCCAACGCAAAACTAATGTGGGAATCGTTCGAAACAGTATTTAGGACTATAAATGAGGAATGTGTACCGTACAAAATTAAGCGTGCGAAAGTAAACAACAAGCCTTGTGGTTTACTTCTAGAGTAGGAGACATTATAAAGAGTAGAGATAGGGCTTATAGGCTATATAAGTGCGATAAAGACAATCTGTTGTTACGAAACAACTACATATCTCTAAGGCGTGAAGCGAAAAGTGTAATAAAAAAGTCCAAGCGCGAATTTGAAATCTCCATAGCTCGTGACGGTAAAGAAAACCCCAAGCGATTCTTTCAATACGTCAATAATAGAAATCCAGTAAAAAGCGTCTTGGGGCCTTTGAAAAATGTAAACGGAGATCTAGTTTCTGAAAAAAGGAAATGGCTACCTTGCTAAACGAATTTTTTACGTCAGTTTTTACTATAGAAGATGTAACAAATATCCCTACGGTCACAGACATAATACCTTTTGATAATGGTAATATTTTGGATAATATAGTGGTTAGTGAAGGGGAGGTAACGCGCTATATTGATAAAATGAAAACGCGTAAATCACCGGGGCCGGATTCCATATATCCCATACAACTAAAAGAATTAAAAGATAGCATTGTT
The DNA here is from genome assembly GCA_023014485.1 of Bathynomus jamesi. Lineage (NCBI taxonomy): Eukaryota > Metazoa > Arthropoda > Malacostraca > Isopoda > Cirolanidae > Bathynomus > Bathynomus jamesi. The sequence continues at coordinate 1,351,271 of JAJOZX010000534.1, forward strand.
GTGCCGCTAACAAAGATTTTTAATGCGTCTATTTCTGAGGGGTGCGTACCAGATAATTTCAAGTTAGCAAACGTAACACCTATCTTTAAGAAAGGCGATAAAGGTGCGGCGGGAAATTATAGGCCAATCAGTTTAACGTCTGTTGTAGGTAAGCTACTGGAATCAATAATTAGGGATCGTATAGTCGAACACTTAGAAGTGTATAAGCTAGTTAGAAATACGCAGCACGGATTTAGGCGAAACAAATCTTGCTTAACTAATCTTTTAGAATTTTTCCAAAGCGTGGTTGACGTTTACGATAGACATCGGGCGGTTGATGTAGTGTATTTAGATTTTCAAAAAGCGTTTGACACCGTGCCGCACAAAAGACTCATTGAAAAAACTAAGGCTCATGGAATCAGGGGTGTAGTAATAAATTGGCTAGAAGAGTGGTTGCGAGGCAGGAAACAGAGGGTGGTCGTTGATGGAGCGGAGTCGTGTTGGGCTAATGTAGCGAGTGGCGTTCCTCAGGGTTCTGTATTGGGCCCCTTGCTTTTTCTTATATATATTAACGATTTAGATGTCGGCCTAGTCAGTACAGTTTCAAAGTTTGCGGATGACACGAAGCTGGGTGGTAGGGCGATTAATGACGAAGATAGAGGTAAAATTCAGGAAGATCTGAATAAAATCGTTGATTGGTCAGTCACATGGCAAATGAGATTTAAGTTGATAAGTGCAAAATTTTGCATATAGGTTCGCGTAACGGTAATTTTGCGTATAGTATGTCAGGGAAAGATTTAACAAGCGTAGAGCAGGAAAAAGATTTAGGAGTTATAGTCACTGGTGATTTAAAAGTAGCGAAACAAAGTACAGCAGCGGTCAATAAGGCGAACAAAGTGTTAGGTTTTATAGCTCGAAATTTTGAGTACAAATCGCGCGATATTATAGTTCCACTTTATAAATCATTAGTTAGACCCCATTTGGAGTACGCGGTCCAATTTTGGAATCCGCATATGCGCAAAGATATAGACAAAATCGAAGAGTTCAAAGACGAGCAACTAAGATGATTCCGTCGCTTAGGTCAAAGTCGTACGAGGATAGGCTTAAGGAGTTAAAATTGACAACACTCGAGACTAGGAGGTTAAGGGGTGATCTAATCCAGGTTTTCAAAATTATGAATGGGTTCGATAACGTAGATAGAGATAGCTTTTTCGAAATATCTCAATATAATAGGACTAGAAATAACGGGTGTAAGTTGACAAGTAGAAGGTTCGAGACAGCAGTTGCGAAAAACTTTTTTACGCATAGAATAGTAAATAGCTGGAATAGTTTGCCGGTAGAAGTAATTAGTAGCACGTCTATAAACATGTTTAAAAATCGATTAGACGCATATGTTGATAGAAAGGGTATAGTTTAAGGTAGTAAAATTAAGGCTTTGTGGGATAGATCCCACAGCTACACAAGTGTTGTGGGATATAGGGAGGCAGCGTCTTGGGTTAGGGGATACTCTCTGTCCTTACACACCCATTTAAAGAGATTCCTCTGCCGAGCGGTGCCCCCCATAGTACTGTGAGGTATTGAAAAACTCATGATCTTCACTTGCCCCACAAACACCTTTAAATGGGAGACCCAAAATGGGTGCACACACATTTCTACATTACTGTACAGTCTTTACAGCCACACCTACACTTTTCCTCTAAGTGTAATGTAATGTTGTAAATTTTGACTTGGTCCGCAATCGATATGGACCGTGACTTGATGGATACCGTAATGAAATTGACTGGATTCTTTGGATCTGATATATTTGCATGTCCGTTATAAATAGATATAGAGTAACATATTTGTGGATAGTAGTCTATTATGACTTGATCCTCTGGATCCAGAGATTCTATCTTTAGTTTTAAATCGATAATTAATTAGTTTTAAATTGATAAATATTTAGTTTCGTAAAAATTGGTCGTTGCCAATTTACCGGCAGTTTTTACATAAATTTCTTATGTTCTTGTGGTTCGGAACCCACGTAAAATTGTAGGTCCCCTCCGCCACCACGGAGGACATACACAATACACGATTACGAACACAGTTAGGTAGACCAGCCATGAGTGGATCCTAGGGTCTTTGTTGGTCTGAAACATTATAACATTATAACATTATAACATTGTATATATATATATCTATATAGAGTTTGTCCTCTCAGTAAGTCACTCGAAACCAGCTAATTCGACTAAAATTCCTAACTTCCAGCACGCAGACTTTAGTAAATTTCGAAATAAATTTTCATACGTCAATTGGGAAAACGTAATGGGGAACTCCAACGCAAAACTAATGTGGGAATCGTTCGTAACGGTATTTAGGACTATAAATGAGGAATGTGTACCGTACAAAATTAAGCGTGCGAAAGTAAACAACAAGCCCTTGTCGTTTACTTCTAGAGTACGAGACATTATAAAGAGTAGAGATAGGGCTTGTAGGCAACATAAGTGCGATAAAGACAATTTGTTGTTAGAAACAACTACATATCTCTGAGGCGTGAAGCGAAAAGTGTAATAAAAAAGTCCAAGCGCGAATTTGAAATCTCCATAGCTCGTGACGGTAAAGAAAACCCCAAGCGATTCTTTCAATACGTCAATAATAGAAATCCAGTAAAAAGTGTCTTAGGTCCATTGAAAAATGTAAATGGAGATCTAGTCTCTGAAAACAAGGAAATGGCTACCTTGCTAAACGAATTTTTTACGTCAGTTTTTACTATAGAAGATGTAACGAATATCCCTATGGTCATAGACATAATACCTAGTGATGGGACGATTAATCGGAATCGGAATCGAGAATCGGAAGAATCGAGCCTTTTTCAGGAATCGGAATCAGAATCGGAATCGAGAGAATTGTACCATGATTTCCGATTCTTAAAACGACTCTTTAACTTTTAATTGAACCAGTTTTGCAATGTAAACTTTAAAATTTAAATGAAAGAGGATAACAAATTTTATTTTTATTGTATTGTAGCTATACTTTAAAACATATATATCCATGATGTGTAATCAAGAAGATTAAAATGAATTGTTACAACTTACGGTTGATTTTTATTTTTAAACCAATCTATTATAATTTATAATTTATATTACCATACTCATAATGTAAATAGTTAATCTTACCAGAGTAAAATATGACAATTTCCAGAAAAACAAGTATAGAATTATATTTAAAAATATTGAGAATCGGAATCGGAATCGAGAATCGTATCGGAATCGAGACTTTTTAGTGGTATCGGAATCGGAATCGTTAAAAATTTTGATATCGTCCAATCACTAATAATACCTTTTGATAATGGTAATATTTTGGATAATATTGTCGTTAGTGAAGGGAAAGTAATGCGCTATATTGATAAAATGAAAACGCGTAAATAAACGGGTCCGGATTCCATATATCCCATACAACTAAAAGAATTAAAAGATAGCATTGTTGTGCCGCTAACAAAGATTTTTAATGCGTCTATTTCTGAGGGGTGCGTACCAGATAATTTCAAGTTAGCAAACGTAACACCTATCTTTAAGAAAGGCGATAAAGGTGCGGCGGGAAATTATAGGCCAATCAGTTTAACGTCTGTTGTAGGTAAGCTACTGGAATCAATAATTAGGGATCGTATAGTCGAACACTTAGAAGTGCATAATAGTTAGAAATACGCAGCACGGTTTTAGGCGAAACAAATCTTGCTTAACTAATCTTTTAGAATTTTTCCAAAGCGTGGTTGACGTTTACGATAGACATCGGGCGGTTGATGTAGTGTATTTAGATTTTCAAAAAGCGTTTGACACCGTGCCGCACAAAAGACTCATTAAAAAACTAAGGCTCATGGAATCAGGGGTATAGTAATAAATTGGCTAGAAGAGTGGTTGCGAGGTAGGAAACAGAGGTGGTCGTTGATGGAGCGGAGTGTGTGGGCTAATGTAGCGAGTGGCGTTCCTCAGGGTTCTGTATTGGGCACCTTGCTTTTTCTTATATATATTAACGATTTAGATGTCGGCCTAGTCAGTACAGTTTCAAAGTTTGCGGATGACACGAAGCTGGGTGGTAGGCGATTAATGACGAAGATAGAGGTAAAATTCAGGAAGATCTGAATAAAATCGTTGATTGGTCAGTCACATGGCAAATGAGATTTAACGTGGATAAGTGCAAAATTTTGCATATAGGTTCGCGTAACGGTAATTTTGCGTACAGAATGTCAGTGAAAGATTTAACAAGCGTAGAGCAGGAAAAAGATTTAGGAGTTATAGTCACTGGTGATTTAAAAGTAGCGAAACAAAGTACAGCAGCGGTCAATAAGGCGAACAAAGTGTTAGGTTTTATAGCTCGAAATTTTGAGTACAAACCGCGCGATATTAAAGTTCCTCTTTATAAATCATTAGTTAGACCCCATTTGGAGTACGCGGTCCAATTTTGGAATCCGCATATGCGCAAAGATATAGACAAAATCGAAAGAGTTCAAAGACAAGCAACTAAGATGATTCCGTCTCTTAGGTCAAAGTCGTACGAGGATAGGCTTAAGGAGTTCAAATTGACTACTCTAGAGACTAGGAGGTTAAGGGGTGATCTAATCCAGGTTTTCAAAATTATGAATGGGTTTGATAACGTAGATATAGATAGCATTTTCGAAATATCTCAATATAGGACTAGAAATAACGGGTGTAAGTTGACAAGTAGAAGGTTCGAGACAGCAGTTGCGAAAAACTTTTTACGCATAGAATAGTAAATTGCTGGAATAGTTTGCCGGTAGAAGTAATTAGTAGCACGTCTATAAACATGTTTAAAAATCGATTAGACGCGCATGTTGATAGAAAGGGTATAGTTTAAGGTAGTAAAATTAAGGCTTTGTGGGGATAGATCCCACAGCTCAACACAAGTGTTGTGGGATATAGGGAGGCAGCGTCTTGGGTTAGGGGATACTCTCTGTCCTTAACACCCCATTTAAAGAGATTCCTCTGCCGAGCGGTGCCCCCCATAGTACTGTGAGGTATTGAAAAACTCATGATCTTCACTTGCCCCACAAACACCTTTAAATGGGAGACCCATAATGGGTGCACACACATTTCTACATTACTGTACAGTCTTTACGGCCACACCTACACTTTTCCTCGTAAGTGTATATATTGTAATGTATATGGTTGTAAATTTTGACTTGGTCCGCAATCGATATGGACCGTGACTTGATGGATACCGTAATGAAATTGACTGGATTCTTTGGATCTGATATATTTGCATGTCCGTTGTAAATAGATATAGATTTTACATATTGTGGATAGTCGTCTATTATGACTTGATCCTCTGGATCCAGAGATTCTATCTTTAGTTTCAAATCGATAATTAATAAGTTTTAAATAATAATTATTCAGTTTCGTTAAAATTGTTCGTTGCCAATTTACCGGCAGTTTTTACATAAATTTCTTATGTTCTGGTGGTGCGGAACCCACGTAAAATTGTGGGTCCCCTCCGCCACCAAGGAGGACATACACAATACACGATTACGAACACAGTTTGGTAGACCAGCCATGAGTGGATCCTAGGGTCTTTGTTGGTCTGAACATTAACATTATAACATTATAACATTATATATATATATATATATATATATATATATATATATATATATACCGGTATATATAAATAATATATATATATATATATATTAATATATATATATATACATATATATATATATACATATATATATATATAAATAATATATATATATATATATAAATAATATATATATATATATATATATATATATATATATATAAATATGCGCCTCGGTTTTGTAGTATGCGCCTCGGTGGTGTAGTGGTTAGCGTCGCTGACTACGAATCCATCGGCCCGGGTTCGAGACCGGACGGCAGCCGGCGCGCAGCAAAACCAAGCTGTTCATCCTTCCACACAATAAAGAAAGTGTTTGGTAGATAAATAGGTACCCTAGGTGGCCTAGTGGCCTATATATAGGTTACAGAAAGAAAAAAAACTAAATAAATAACATACATACACACAAACATATATATATATATATATATATACATACATATCTACACACATACATACATATATATATATATATAGTAATAAACGGAGAAGTAAAAATAAAAATTAAAAATTAAAAATTAGAGGATTAACAAAGAGGCAAACAGATTTGTAAGGAAAAATATCGATTTTTCGCACAAGATCAAATGAATTATAAAAATACAAATTTATACTGGAAATCTGCCCGGGTTTTAACACTTTGCCTTTTAGAGTCAAGTTTCGAAATATATAAAAATAGAATGAAGATTAAAAGTTAATAAAGTAGCGCACAAGTTTACCAAAGATTTAGCGTCCTACCCTTTTTATCTAAATTTGTTTTGAAGGAATTCAAAACAACAGGATCGAGTTGAAAAAGACCTTTGCTTATGTTGAAGTTATTTGAAAGTTGGATAATGGCAGACTCAAGAATATTTCTATTGACAATGTTGCTAGAATGAAAAAAAACTGAAGCATTATTCCAATCAATACAGTGGGATAACTCTGACAAATGGACAAAAAGAGCACTGGACAACTGTCCTGTTCTAACGGAATATTGATGCTGTTTTATACGTGTGTGCAAATCCTTTCCCGTCTGACCTATGTAAAAGGAATCACATTGTTTACACCCAATTTTATAGATAATGCCTGAATTATTGGTAGGGCTATTTTTTACTATGATATTTTTCACAATATTGTTATATGAAAATACTACATTAATATCCAAAAGTTTAAGTACATTAGCAATGCCCAAAAAGACCCTGAAAAATGGAAGTACTAAAATATTTTTTGACAAAGTACGAGTGTTATTATTGACACGATAGAAAGTTCGTTTTGCCTTGTTGAGACAAGATTCCATAAACGCAGATGGGTAACACAGATCACTTCCAATACCGTTGATTTTTTCCAATTCGGCATCGATGTATTCCGGACTGGCGATCCTAAGAGCGCGGAGAAACATTGATGAAAAAATGGCCTTCTTAGTGGGGGTGTCATGTCCCGAGTAAAAGTGTACGTAGGACAAATTGTTTGTTGTTTTCCGATAGATACTAAACTTAAAACCTGGGCTTTCCCTATGTACCCGCACATCCAAAAATGGGATTGAATTGTCTTGTTCCACTTCTAAAGTAAACTTAATGGAGGGGACTTGATCATTTAACTGAAGGAGGAAGTTATCCAGGTCACGATTCATGGGCCAGATACACAAAATATCGTCGACGTACCGCAACCAAGGGATGTCAACCCCCAGAATTCTCGGAATGTAAGTAATTTCGAAAAACTCCATATAAATATTGGAGAGGAGGGGCGATAAGGGGTTGCCCATGGCCATCCCAAACACTTGTTGATAATACTCGTTATTGAAAGTGAATTTACACTCTTTGATGCAAAGCTTAATAAGTTCCAAAACAATGTGTGAAGGTAGTGGCAGGTCATACTTATGTAATTCTTGTGAGAGAAAGTCAAGCATATCATCAATCGGCACTTTTGTAAACAATGAACAAACGTCAAAACTGATCAATCTATCGTTAGTGTCAGTACGTGCATTATTCAATTTTTCAGTTAGATCCATGGAATTTTTTACATGTGAATCAGAGATAGTTCCGACAATGGGGGACAAGACTTTGACAAGCCACTTGGAGAGTTTATAAGTAATAGAGCCCACCGAGCTAATAATAGGGCGCATAGGGTTGCCAGGTTTGTGGGTTTTAAAAGACTGTAAAGGTAGGGCAGAGAAGGTGAAGTGGACATGAAAAGCTGAATTAAGTCCTTATGATCTTTGAGAATGCGTTTCAAGCCACTATTAAATTATTTGATGACGTCATCCTGCGGGTTCTTCCTAAGTTTGCTCTATGTGGCGGGGTCTTGGAGAAGCTCGTTCATCTTTCCGATGTAGTCCACTTTGTCCATAATAACTATGGTGTTAGCCTTGTCTGCTTTAGTAATATGGAGCTCACCATCTTTTTTTAATTGTGAGAGGCCATCGCGAAAACGTTTAAGAAAGTTATCTTCGTAATTACCATTCGCCGCACTATAAACGAGGCCTTTAACTATGTTAAACAAATACTGAGGGAGATTACACTGTTTTTCAAAACACGCGAGACTGTAACAAATTTGTAAAGCCGAATGTTTTTTAACAATAAAAAAGGACATACCATATCCAAGGGCACTTTTTGCATCGTCACTAATGTTTTTCGAAGAAAGGTTCAAAACACACTTTGAGCTTGCTTTTTTACTCCACTGACTATTTCGAATGAGACTTTTAATTTTCCGATCCAAAATGTTACGAAGTGAAGTAGTTCTCCGACGCAACTCGTTGTAAATTTCATCAAACAAAGGTTGGATCCACGGTTGGGGAATAACGGTTACAAAATTATGTTTGGCGATGTTTAAATTTTTGAAGGCGGACCACTCATTTGTTGGTGACTTCAATATGTTTCTTTAAAATTAATCTGCTGAAGTTGTTGAACGGATGGTCGTCAATTTGTCTGAGGCGAATCGGAAGCAGGGATTTGGGAAGAACTTGCTCCTCTAGACAGTTAGTAAGAAACTTTCGTCGGATACGAATTGCATGCCCCTTCATTAATGTAGAAGAAAACACGGACACAAACGGAGACAAGAGAGGGAACAGCAAGCCGAAGGAATGCGTGGTGTTCATTATATGAAAATTATTTCACGAAAGTAACACGTGAAACATATTGAAGTCACCAGACAAAATGAGTGGTCCGCCTTCAAAAATTTAAACATCGCCAAACATAATTTTGTAACCGTTATTCCCCAACCGTGGATCGAACCTTTCTTTGATGAAATTTACAACGAGTTGCGTCGGAGAACTACTTCACTTCGTAACATTTTGGATCGGAAAATTAAAAGTCTCATTCGAAATAGTCAGTGGAGTAAAAAAGCAAGCTCAGTGTGTTTTGAACCTTTCTTCGAAAAACATTAGTGACGATGCAAAAAGTGCCCTTGGATATGGTATGTCCTTTTTTATTGTTAAAAAACATTCGGCTTTACAAATTTGTTACAGTCTCGCGTGTTTTGAAAAAACAGTGTAATCTCCCTCAGTATTTGTTTAACATAGTTAAAGGCCTCGTTTATAGTGCGGCGAATGGTAATTACGAAGATAACTTTCCTAAACGTTTTCGCGATGGCCTCTCACAATTAAAAAAGATGGGGAGCTCCATATTACTAAAGCAGACAAGGCTAACACCATAGTTATTATGGACAAAGTGGACTACATCGGAAAGATGAACGAGCTTCTCCAAGACCCGCCACATACAGCAAACTTAGGAAAAGAACCCGCAGGATGACGTCATCAAATCATTTAATAGTGGCTTGAAACGCATTCTCAAAGATCATGAGGACTTAATTCCGCTTTTCATGTCCACTTCACCTTCTCTGCCCTACCTTTACGGTCTTATTAAAACCCACAAACCTGGCAACCCTATGCGCCCTATTATTAGCTCGGTGGGCTCTATTACTTATAAACTCTCCAAATGGCTTGTCAAAGTCTTGTCCCCCATTCTCGGAACTATCTCTGATTCACATGTAAAAAATTCCATGGATCTTACTGAAAAATTGAATAATGCACGTACTGAAACTAACGATAGATTGATCAGTTTTGACGTTTGTTCATTGTTTACAAAAGTGCCGATTGACGATATGCTTGACTTTCTCTCCCAAGAATTACATAAGTATGACCTGCCACTACCTTCACACATTGTTTTGGAACTTATTAAGCTTTGCATCAAAGACTGTAAATTCACTTTCAATAACGAGTATTATCAACAAGTTTTTGGGATGGCCATGGGCAACCCCTTATCGCCCCTCCTCTCCAATATTTATATGGAGTTTTTCGAAATTACTTACATTCCGAGAATCCTGGGGGTTGGCATCCCTTGGTTGCGGTACGTCGACGATATTTTGTGTATCTGGCCCATGAATCGTGACCTGGATAACTTCCTCCTTCAGTTAAATGATCAAGTCCCCTCCATTAAGTTTACTTTAGAAGTGGAACAAGACAATTCAATCCCATTTTTGGATGTGCGTGTACATAGGGAAAGCCCAGGTTTTAAGTTTAGTATCTATCGGAAAACAACAAACAATTTGTCCTACGTACACTTTTACTCGGGACATGACACCCCCACTAAGAAGGCCATTTTTTCATCAATGTTTCTCCGCGCCCTTAGGATCGCCAGTCCGGAATACATCGATGCCGAATTGGAAAAAATCAACGGTATTGGAAGTGATCTGTGTTATCCATCTGCGTTTATGGAATCTTGTCTCAACAAGGCAAAACGAACTTTCTATCGTGTCAATAATAACACTCGTACTTTGTCAAAAAATATTTTAGTACTTCCATTTTTCCCGGGCTTTTTAGGCATTGCTAATGTACTTAAACTTTTGGATATTAATGTAGTATTTTCATATAACAATATTGTGAAAAATATCATAGTAAAAAATAGCCCTACCAATAATTCAGGCATTATCTATAAAATTGGTTGTAAACAATGTGATTCCTTTTACATAGGTCAGACGGGAAAGGATTTGCACACACGTATAAAACAGCATCAATATTCCGTTAGAACAGGACAGTTGTCCAGTGCCCTTTTTGTCCATTTGTCAGAGTTATCCCACTGTATTGATTGGAATAATGCTTCAGTTTTATTCACTCTAGCAACATTGTTAATAGAAATATTCTTGAGTCTGCCATTATCCAACTTTCAAATAACTTCAACATAAGCAAAGGTCTTTTTCAACTCGATCCTGTTGTTGAATTCCTTCAAAACAGATTTAGATAAAAAGGGTAGGACGCTAAATCTTTGGTAAACTTGTACTACTTTATTAACTTTTAATTTCATTTTTTTTATATATATCGAAACTTGACCTAAAAGGCAAAGTGTTAAAACCCGGGCAGATTTCCAGTATAAATTTGTATTTTATAATTCATTTGATCTTGTGCAAAAATCGATATTTTCCTTACAAATCTGTATGCCGCTTTGTTAATCCTCTAATTTTTAAGTTTTAATTTTTATTTTTACTTCCGTTTATTGCATATATATATATATATATATATATATATATATATATATATATATATATATATATATATATATATATATATGTATGTGTGTAGATATATATATAATATATATATATTAATATATATATATATGTTTGTGTGTATGTATGTTATTTATTTAGTTTTTTT